>CM076572.1:675151780-675751780 GCA_034641835.2 Pinus albicaulis | reverse complement strand
CTCCATTATCAACATGCGATACATACTGATCTTTGGAAGAGGACAATCTTGTTGCAACTGAATCTCATGTTGAATCTCTCTTGTTGGAGGAAATATTGTTGGCTCCTAAAACATCTCATGATGTGCATAAAATACATCATATAAATCTGATTTAAACTTAGGATCACATCTCTCAAATGATTCATGATTAATATAAGCTTTAGGCTTAATCATTAGAAGAACAAAATTCTTACTCGACTTCACTAGCCTCTTTACCTTTCTAGCATTTACCATAGCAATGTTTGTCTTCTTGCGATGTGCTCTAACTATGTACTCCTTGTCATATTTGAATAAATGATATTTTTTCTCATGGCGATGGAATATCACTTTCCTATCATACAATTAAGGACTCCCCAAAAAAATACCTGTTATGTCAAGCGGAACCACATCTAATTCAACCGGTCGATCAACAAAATGTGCAGTGATTGCAAACCACAATATGCATTTCTTTAAAACCTGTAAATTTGCATCCTTAAAAATCCAACCAAGTGGATATGGTTTTGGATGTGGTATGGTCTCAAGGTTAATTTTCTTTACCAAGTATTCAGATATTAAGTTTGCATGTGACCCACTGTCAAACAATGTGTCAATCCTGGTATGTTTGGATATGACCCTCACATGAAACAGTTCAATTCTTTCTTCTTCATTTGGAGCATGTATGTGACAGTTTAATGTACTAATACTGGGTTTATTTTAAATTTATTTTCCCTTCACATTCTTCAATCCCATGGCTGTAATCTTTGATTCATCACCTGAATCATCTCTTAAATCATGTTGAGTTATAGCTGCAGTTTTCTGTTTCCCTTTGTTGTTTTATTTCTTGGGCTTCATTTTAGGATGTAATTTCCAACAATGAGTTTCATCATGGCCTTCTCTTGAACATTGTTTACAAACAAATGTTTCTCCCTCTTTCTTAACAAATGCATTATTTTTTCTCTTACCTTTTGAGGTCTTCTCTTTGTTTTTACCATTACAAGATTTCTTTCTACCCTCTTCAGAAATGTTTTTCCCTCTAGCTTCTAGATGAGTAGCCTGAACACATACTTCATCTAAAATTGTGGGGTTAAACATGAGAATAGTATGTTTTAGGTAGCTATGTAAGCCTCCTATGTACTTGAGTGAAGTATCATGGCTCTGCAAATTTACCCCTAATAAGAGATCTCTTCTCCTCAATTCTTGGGTGGATTCCTACACATTGTGTCCCTTCAATAGCCTAAAGTTTTTCCAGTTCATTATGGCTTTATGCATATGAGCTAATGGATAAAACTATTGTTTTATTGCAGTAATGAAATCAATCCATGATAGAATAATCTTACCATGCTTCTTGATCTCCTCCTTTGTCTTGGCTTCCCACCAAACAAGTGTTGCACCTTCCATTCTCAATGATGCTAATTGGATTTTGGTATCATCATCTTGAAGGTACTGGATTATCAAATAGACCTCCAATTTCCTAATCCAATTATCAATATTTTATGCATTTACCTCACCATTAAACATTGGCAATTCAAACATAGCATCAAGTTTTAAAAAAAGGACTTTTACCAGTGTTCTTTGACATGTGTGGCTGATGTACTGAAAATGAAGTAGAGGATGATGATGATGAGGGTGAGGATAATGGCTCTCCAGTGCCTCCATTTCCTCAATTTCCCTTCTTTGACTTATCTTCATCATTGTGACCTCCTGAAGATCCCTATCCTTCCTTATGAATTTTGGATCCTTCTCCTTATAGCCTCTCATTCCTTTCTTGGTAAAGGATTCTAACCATCTCAGTCATGTCAAGGAATGCTTTCCTGAACACTCCTTCTTCCTCTTTGGGATCAACTTCTTCATGTATCTCTCCTTCTATATGAGACATGCTTAATGCAGATTTTGCTCCCTTAGGAGGTGAACTAGGTGGTGGAGATTGTGGCAATCTTGCTATCCTTTTCTTTTCTCTTCTTGAGACCCTTCTGCTCCCACCAATTTGACTTCTCATATTTTGTGCTTGAGCCTAGTAAGCATCTAAAAAATTGCAAACAATTAAGCAAATATTTTGGACAAAACAACACTAGAGAATAAACTCTAGCTCTGATACCAACCTGATCTGAAAGGACTATATTAGTTTTGTTTTGCTAAGTGTCTTTTCAGTTATAAAACATGTGCATACTTATCCCTTTAGTTTGCTTAAGGATTGAGGATTTTAACCATGAATTGTAGATGATTTTAGTGAATTAGAAGCATGAAATAAGCACAAATAACACTGAACAAGAGTGAAAAACAGAGAAATAAGTCACTGCATAACATTTACACAACATGCATGATGAATTAGTTCACCCCTCCTAGGCTACATCTGTTGGTCCAACTCCTAATGGAATGTCCATATTTCATTATGCTCAAAATTTTGCAAATACATGTATTTACATGCCTCTAATGGTTTTTTTATCTACACCAATGGCTCCATAATGCTCTAATTAGTCTAGAATGACTCTTTTTTCACTCTGAATGGGCGAAAATTGAGTCTCCAACTCATTTCCCAAATAACACCAAGAAAAGCTCCATTAATTATGGAGGACTCCACTTAACTAGAGTCATTTTATCCAAATCCACACAAAAATAGTGCACTGCTATATTTCTGCTAGACTAACCGCAAATTTAATGTTAAGTGGTTGGGCACATGACCCACACCACATGGTTACCATTATAGTTGGTGGAACCACAAGCATGAACCCCGATGGTTAAGGTTGAAATGGAGTTGAGTCAGGGTTAGTGAAACTGCTGGAGAAAAAATTGGAGGAACCAACGCCATGTAACAGGGCTTGCAAATAATTTCAAAGTTGTGATTAATGTTGCTGACTGTGCGGAGATGTAACGGTAACTTTTCATGTGACAAGGTTTTAACATAAACTGTAGAATTTTTTGGTTGGTTAATGGTTTGGAGGTCACGTTAACTATTTGCAATGTGACAACAATCTATGGGACCGCTGGTGGCTTGGGACCACTGATGGTCCCAACCCCAAAATGATGATTTGTATCAACTTTAAATACAATCTGCATACGATACTTGTTAAGTAACTCTCATAACTTGGTTGGTGGAGACTTATGCATGCATGCTGAAGGTCCAGGGTTCGACTCTTGCAACCTCACCCAAAAATTTTAAATCACCACTAAGGGGACACGTGGCGGCCTTAGGGCTAGCCACGTGTCACCCTCTGATTGGTAAAGAAACCACAACATACAAATCCATTCAACCAATTAAAAATGCGCCACATGTCAGCCTAAGATTGGTTATGAGGAAATAAATATTCCTTAGAATATTCCTTTCTTTGACTGTGCACCCTCCATGCTGACTGGGCATCCCAGTCAACCCTGTTGCAAAATTTAGTTGTTTGGGAATTCGATCAGAACGCAATATCTCCCTCATAAGACATCGATTTTTCGAGCCATTCAGGATGCCATAATCAAGAAGACGAGATCTACACAACCATCCTGGTTTCAACCCAATCCTGTAACTTTCAATTTTGAGAAAATTTTATGAACTCCTGATCATTGGGGAAACATCAAACAACAAAAAAAGTACTTCCTACATTGAATGATGAGGGATAGGTTGTATTAGAAACAAAATATATGATTTTCACCAAAGAAAAACAATTACCTTCTTGAGTAATTAAATAATACCTCATCAAGTGGAAGAACCTACCAAAAGAAGATTCTTCTTGGGAGAGAAAATAATTTGTGAATGAAATCCCTCATTATGTGAAAACCTCTAGCTAATCCACCCTATTATAAATATTTAAAATAATTGTTTTTTAATTAAAACTGGATGAGAAATTGGGACATGGATTTTAGAGCTTGGAGAGGGAGATTGCTTGAGGAAGATTGGTTACATTAATTTTAGTCATGGGTTGATTGGTGAGCCTTAAATGGGAAAAATAGACAAGTTGGGGGAAGATATGACAAGGGACATGCCTCTCTTAAAACAATTCACAAGGAAAAGAGAAAAAGGATTTAAATTTTTGAGTGGGTTTCACTGGCCAGTAGACTCCCTATTCAGAATGCACAATAAAAGGAGACCATCAAATATTGGGACATGGATTTTAGAGCTTGAAGAGGGAGATTGATTGAGGAAGCTTGGTTTCTTTAATTCCAATCATGGGCTGACTGGTGAGCCTTAAATGGACTAAATAGACAAGCTAGAGGAAGAGAGGACAAGAGCCATGTCTCTCTTAGAAAAATTCACAATAAAAGGAGGACAAGGATTTAAATTTTTGTGTGGGTTGCATTGGCCAGTAGAATCACTTATGTAGAATGTGCAACAAAAGGGGGCATGGTTGGTTATAATGCCAACGATATAAGAAGCCCAAGGACTACCAATATGTGGTAGCGACAAAGTAGAGAGATGAATATCAAGGTCCAATGATCAAACAAAGCCTCATTCATTCAGGGGTAATTTATTTAGTTAGGCTGAAGTTGAGGATATGGGTCATATTCATTAAGGGAAGAAAAATATTGGGAGGATAATTCTAGAGGGGAGGAATTCTTCATGAGAGGAACAATAATATAAAAAAGAAAAGTATATAAAGAGTGTTCACTTTTATGGTAGTCAGTCAATTAACATAAGAAGGATTGTTGGTTGAGTATAACTGAGTAGTGGCTTGACTAAGGACTAATGAGCCCATTAGTAGATGCTTTCCATAAGATTAATGAACCCAATGGGAGGGGAAGATTTCTCTGATGGTATCTATCTGAAGAACCTAAAATTCTTGCTGGTTTAGAATCACTAAGAAGTGGCTTATCTATGAACTGATAAACCCATGAAGAATGGCTTTCCTTAGACTGATGAGCTCACTAGGAATATTGTGGATTGGTGAACCTAATATCTAGGAGAGAGAGACACTCAAGTACTTGTGGGGTTGATGAAAAATAAGGTGTGCAGTGGGCTGGAAACACTAGTTCTTGCACAAAATGATGAGCTACCCTTGAAATTTTTTTTATGTACATCGATGATAACTTATCCATCTAATGAACCTTCTCATGTTAACATAAAAAAATATGCTCCTAGAATTGAAAAATGATTCTTTTTGTTTACATGAATCCCTCATATTTTTGTTGAATAAATGACAGGTATCTGTTGTGTAACCACTTGGAGTTGTTGAGAACACCTTGGAAAAATAGGATTTATTCAATGTAGGTGTGTAATAGTTGATATCTCCAATCTAAATCACATCATCAAGATTTGTAATATGGATCGTGGGTGATTCAATTCAAGAAATATCTCAATGCATGAGAATCTATGTTTATGTGGATATTTGAAGTCCCAATCTCCATTTTCAAACTTCTCTTATAATTTAGTGTTCATTTATGTCCCTGTGAAATTGAATACTATGTACATTCTTATTGTATTGATTTAAAGCTTTTGTTAACAATTGAGGAATGTGATTTCCTCTCTAAATGTGGGATGTTGATTTCCTATGTAAATATCCGAGGAATGGTTGATTCATGTGTTTAATTTATAAGCATAAATAATCTTAATTCCATGTCCTAAGATATATGTAAGACTCTAGTCAATCTGAGTTTGAAATAAATCCAAATTAGCCTAAATTCCTTGAGTATGAAGGAAATAGATAAATATTCATTAAATAATTATATGTCTATTATAATGGGATATGAATATCGTATTTTGTATTTACTTAGAATCCCACGAGGGGAAGCCCTATATATAGATATATAAATATACATAATTAGGCTAGGCCAAATGAAACAAACTTAATAAGGATAGCTTTATAAACTAGAGTCATAAGCTATAATTATGATTATAAAATCACACACACACATAGACACAAACACAAATATATATATACATATATATATTTATACATACATATATATATATATATATATATATCTATATATATATATATATATATATATATATATATATATATATATATATATATATATATATATATGATTATAAAATCACACACACACACACACACACACACACATAAAGGTATCTATTGTGTAACCACTTGGAGTTGTTGAGAACATCTAGGAAAAATAGGATTTATTCAATGTAGATGAGTAATGGTTGAGATCTCCAATCTAAACCACATCATCAAGCTTTGTAATATGGCTTGTGGGTGATTCAATGCAAGAAATATTTCAATGCAGTCGAATCTATGTTTTCATGGAGAGTTGAAGTCCCAATCTCAGTTTTCAGACTTCTCTTATAAGATTAATATTCATTTATGTCCCTGTGCAATTAAATACTATGTACATTCTTATTGTATTGATTTAAGGCTTGTGTTAACAATTGAGGAATGTGATTTTCTGTCTAAATGTGGGATGTTGATTTCCTATGTAAATAATCGAGGAATGGTATATTCATGTGTTTAATTTATAAGAATAAATCATGTTAATTCGATGTCCTAAGATATATGTAAGACTCTAGTTAATATGAGTTTGAAATAAATCCAAATTAGCCTAAATTCCTTGATTATGAAGGAAATAGATAAATCTTCATTAAATAATTATATGTCTATTTTAATGGGATTTGAATATCATATTTGGTATTTACTTAGAATCCCACAAGGGGAAGCCATATAGATAAATATATAAATATACATAAGTAGGATAGGCCGAATGAAACAATCTTAAGAAGTATATCTCTCTAAACTCGACTCACAAGCTATAATTATGATTATAAAATCACACACAGACACAGACACAGATCTGTGTTTGTGATTTTATAATCATACTTATAGCTTGTGACTCGAGTTTATAGAGCTATATACATACATACATACATACACATACATACATACATACACATATATGTGTGTGTGTGTGTGTAGGTTGTAGAGCATGAAATTAAAGCTCAAGAGGGATAGGATGGCCTGGCAGGGAGCTGATGGTGTCCTTGACACATAGCCATATATATATATATATATATATATATATATATATATATATATATATATATATATATATATAGATATATATATATATATATATATATATATATATATATAGATAGATAGATATGGAATCACATGGATAAATATGCCCAAATTTCTAAGGAGTACTTGTGTGTGTGGGTGTTAGAGAGGGGTCTCCTAAGTATGAGCTTTGAAGACAGTTTTTATATATTTTTGTAATAAATTTTGTAATTTTTGTCATACGTAGCACAAATAAAGGGGATTTGGGGTCGTTCAAAGCCCCTCATGAGTTGTAATGGATAAAAAGGGTAGAACTAGGGGCCGAAAACCATGGTTTCCGAACCTTAGAAGAGTGGGATAAACGTATAAATATGAGTCTAGATCGAGTTGGATAAGTCAATTTTTTAAGATATGAATGATTGATTATAGATCTAGATATGTTGTGATATTTTGTGTAGATTTGTCTGGGTAAAAGGCTCATGTTCGCTGTGTGCACAGGCACCTTAGTACAGCTGTGTGCGGACCCTGCTGGCTATGCGCATGGGTGAAATAAAGGGTTTTGTATGGAAGATATGAAAAATTTATGCATAAAAAAATATTGTTGCTGATATATGAGTCTGAAATGCATCTGTTATTTATGTTATGATCGTTTCTGCATATATTTCCAATTCTTGTGTTTTCTTTATTTAGATCAATTACGCAACTACTTTTTGTTTTAGATGAATGATTATTAAATCGATCTAGTGCTTTTGGGTTTCAATACTATCTGTTAAGAGCTATTACGTGGATTATAAACTATGTTTTAGCTTGCACACAACATATTTTTCATAATTGACCTAAATTTGTCTGAAAGGTTTTCCTCGTGAGGGCTTTTGTTGTGAAGGTCTGTTCATGATTGTTTTAGATCTTAGGCCACCCACATCATTTAAATATTTCTCAGGGTGTGAAAACCTGATTCCAACACCCACTGCCGAAAGGGCCAGTATTAAGAGGGTTTTTTTGGTTAACCTCAACTCTGAACCTGGGTCAGGACCCCTCAAGCCAACAATTGGTTATGTTTCCGGGACCGGGATCATTTTGAGAGAGGTGGGGTGATATGGAAAGGTCAGTGGCAGTCATTAAAAATTGAACCAGAGGACTGGTTTGAAAAAAAGATTCATGAATTTTCCTTAGAAGAAAAAAAAAGTAAGAAGATGTCTACTGTAGAGTGGAAGAACAAGTATATTTTCACAGAAGTGCACGAGATCTTATTTGTGACCTTTGTGTAGGAATTGAAAAGGTGGTTGTCAACACTGGCATAATTCCAAACCTATTGGAATGATGATGAGGTCACACAGTGGACTTCTGAATTGATCGAACAGTTGGAAAATACTAATAATTCCATCACTGGGACTGTAGATCACTGGGTTAATAGCATCTTCGATGGGTTTGTGACAAAATTTGCAGTAGATCAGATTGTTTCGTATTTTGAAGCTAAAAGGATATTTTTCAAGGGATTGAGAGGTAAATTCTTACAAACTTTTCCTCTGTTGATTAAGATTCTATTGTGTGAAAAGGGTATTTTGTGGAGCCACACTAAGTGAATGACCCCTGATCAGATCGAAAGCACTATGTGTAGTGGAATATATTATTGGATCAGTCAGAGAGGGGACAGATCTGTATACAGTCCTCTGAGAAACTCACTTGATATATAAGGAATCTAGGCTACGCACACTGAAGGTAGCCCTCCTGCTACACCACAGTTTAAATCGCGTAGGGGTAAGACATCTCCTACCCTGACACCACCCACACTTATGGAAGATGTGGGCATGCATATGAAGCTACCCACCTTTAAGGGTGCGGGGGATGAGGATATGGATATATTTTGGTTTGTAGCTACTGTGGTGTGGACTGCACAAAATTTTAATACTGATGCAGTCAAAAGAGCAAAGTTGGCTATGGAATTTGAAGGTTGCCCTTTAGATTGGTTCATGGGATACATTTCTCAAAAAATAGATCCAATTGTTCAACAGATTAAGGATTCCCTAGAGTAGCAACTCCAGAAGCCAAATTCTTATTCTCAGTGCATAATATAATTGAATGATTTTAAGTAAGCACCGAAGGAATCGGTTTGGGAATTTGACAAACGACTGGAGCAAACCATCAACGATAGAGGATTTTTTTATGATGATAAGCATCATAAGGGTCAGCAAAAGATTAATTCTCAGGCCGAAGCCCTAGAAATTGCTATGAAATTAGAAGCTTATCTGAAACAAGATGCTCAATTTGGAGCACTGCAAATTCAAAGCCAATTGGAAGCTATGCACTTAGAAATTAAAAATTTACGTAGATATCAGGTAAAGAAACTAGCTCAAATTTCTTGTGCATATGCTGCAAGGATGTTGGCCACACTAAAGATGAGTGCCATCTATTTTCAGATTACTTTCAAGTCGAGGGAAAAAATCCACTGTGCCCCAGGAATTTTGTTGGGCCTAGTACCCCCACACTATGGTGCGCTGATTCCAGGGTAGCTAGATGACACAATACAGACCATTTCCCACAGTTATGAGCCTATGTGCCAGAACTGAAGCAAAAATGATGCAAATTTTTCTCTTCCATTGGTCACAATTAGCACCACTATCGAATGCTTGACCTCATGATAGACAATGCAAACCTTTATAAGGTACAGGCTGACCCTTCATCACTAGCATCTTCCTCTAGATGAGGAGGATCCCCAGCAAGAGGATGGGGATGGGGGAGAGGTGGAGACGCAAGTCAAGGAAAAGGGAAATTATTTTTATATAACTGTGAAGATGCTGGACACTATGCATCAAACCCTACGTCACAATAATGCAGGTACTGTAGGAAATATGATCATGTGATTGAAGATTGTCTTGTGTTAATAGCTAAAATGCACGAAAATCAGTAGACACCTGTGTAAAACATACAAATGGTTACAACTGAACCACAGGATGATGGTGCAAGTGTAAATGTAATCATACACAGTGGTGTTTCTACTGGATGAAATGAGGAAAAGGATGCTACAGACCCACTATTCAAAAAGGCATCTGAAAAGAATGAAGGACTCAACCTCCAGAAAGAAAAAGAGATTTTCATTGAAGCCAGGAAGTATTTTTCTGCTGCAGGACTGTCCACATCAAAGTCTATGATGGAACCAAAGGCTGATGATGAAGTGAAACCATTCCTACAAGCCTGCATTAATTTATTGTGCAATCAGAGGGTAGCAGATAATATCGAGGCTCTGATAGACAGCTCCATGGAAAAAGAGCTACCTTAAACAAACACTAAGGTTGTGAACAAGATTTATAAGCATAAGAAGAGAATGGGTAGAGAGATGCGCATGACTGTGAAGATTGGAGAGTATGAGATGGATCAAGTCATCTTGGATCTGGGGTCTAATGCAAATTTCTTACCTAAGCAGACCTAGTAGAATATGGGAGAACCAAATTTGGAATGGTCCACCATTCAATTACGCATGGCTAATCAGCAAAATATCGCTCCACTTGGAAGGCTTCCACAAGTCGTGGTAGATATTGTTGGTGTAAAGGTATGTGTGGATTTCGAAGTCATACAAATTTTGGATGATGAAAACCCCTACTCTGCACTGTTAGGATTGGATTGGACCATTGAAATGGAAGGCATCATCAATCTGAAGCATATAAGCATGATCTTTGAGTATGATAGCATGCTGGTGATAGTCCCACTATATCTAGCAGAAGTGGAATGATATACAGAACTAGTATGCGAAAGGGATGATGCCGACCATATATACAAGCGGAATGCACGGGATGAAGATTGGATAAACCCTACAACTGATGGGATGTTAAATTGAGAGAAGGATATTTTTTTTTTCTCAGACTCAGATGGCAAGATGGAGAATTGGCAGAACCGGTTGCATGATGTATCTACTCTGCACTACCTCAAGATCATGAAGAAATTCTAGTGCATCTCCTTAGAGGTAAGATAAATACCCTATTTTTATGGTTCTGGTAGTGTCAAACAATTTCTGGAAGCATTAGAAATAGTTGTCCCAGAGGAACGAAGGTTATGGGTGCTTGATTTGGCTATGCGTGCAACTCCAGCGTGTTTGTGGGAGACACACAAGGGAGATTTTCAGGACTAGGAGGAATGTAGTAAAATGATGACACTACACTTTGAACCTCTAGCTACCCCACCAACTAAGCTTTTATATGATCGGGGAGCTCCGTGCAAGCACTTGGCCATGTGGATGGAGATATGGGATGAAAAACCTGGAACGAGAAGGTTCATAGGTTTATTCATTCGTTGGGGTCGATACCCACCACCTAATATCTAGAAGTTGAGCTACACCAAGGCACTTACCACTAGACTACAATGACTGAGGATTTCCTAGAAACCTTTGGCATGGTTGGGGGCTCAAAGAAATTGGATGAAGCCCTGAAAGACATAGATGTCATTGTCTTTGATGAATCCCGACCCCAAAGAGAATGTGTTACGTTGGCCTGGGATGTGCAGATGCAAGACATTTTCAACTGCAGGAACTTGTTAATATAGGATAATGAACATAACCCAAGAAATGTTAACATCCCCGAATCTGAAGGAGAGCGCTCAGTCGCAGGGCCTACATTAGGAATGGTAGATGTCACTAAACCTTTGAAATTGAAGGAAGTCAACATTGGGATAGAAGAGCAGCCCAAGTTGGAAAAAATTGGGGATTACTGGGATGATGACACAATAGGGAAGATTGCAGAGATGCTGACAGAGTATCAGGATCTGTTTCCTACAAATTTCTCTAAGCTCAAGGGCATTGTCGGGGACTTTGATGTTATGAAGATCAAATTGAAGCCATATGTGCGCCCTGTGAAGCAGCAACCATACCGATTGAATCCAAAATATAAGAAGAAATTAAAAGATGAATTATAAAATATGGGGGTTGTAGGCATCATTGAGTGTGTAGAACACTCTGATTAGGTAAGCCCAATGGTGGTTCAGGAGAAAAATACCAAAGGAGAGATAAGGATTTGTGTCGATCTGCACAAGCTGAATGATGCCTATGTGCATGACCCCTTCCCTACTCCATTTTCTGATGAAATCTTGGATAATGTAGGAGGACAAGAAGCTTATTCATTTACTGATGGATTTTCGGGGTATCATCAGATCAGAATTACACCTGAAGACCACAGCAAGACCACTTTTCGCGAAAAAATGGGGGTCTTTCCATTACGTACTGTCATGCCTTTCAGATTGAAAAATGGACCTATGATATTCTCATGCGTGGTAGTGGATGTGTTCAAAGAATTCATGCATAAATTCTTCGAATTATATTTTAATGATTAGACAGTGTTTGTATTGGTAAAGAAACATGTTTCAAACCTGTGCATGATGCTTGAAACTTTTAGAAAGCACTAGATTTCTCTTAACCTGAAGAAATGTATATTTTGCATTCCTTTTGGAATTTTTCTAGGGAATATAGTATGCCAGCAAGGATTGATTTTAGACCCAACCATGATAGCAGTTATCATCAACCTAGAAGTTCCTACTCATGAGAAAAAATTGTGCTCCATCCTTGGAAACGCTGGTTACTATAGGAAGTTCATTAAATGGTATTCTCTGATCACTGCGTCAATGGAGAAGTTGCTAAAGAAGGATGCGTCATTTTTCTAGGATGAAGAATGTTAGAAGAGATTTGAGCTGCTGAAGAAGAAAATGGTCACTGCACCTATCATGATATTCCCAAACTGGTCTAAGGTTTTTCATGTGCATGTGGATGCATCTGGTATAGCACTAGGGGTTGTTTTAGCGCAATAAGGAGAAGGAGACATCGATCACTTGATTTCTTTTTCCTGTAGGAATTTCTCTAGTGCAAAGCAAAAATACTCAACCACAGAGAGGGAAGGATTGGCCATGGTGTATGCTCTATAAAAATAAAGGCACTATCTGTTAGGAGGGCACTTCAAAATGTTCACTGACCATTTTTCTTTAAAATACCTAGTCGATAAGCCTATGTTAGTGGGGAGGGGGGAGATTTATAGATTTTTGCTACTCTTTCAATAGTATGAATTTGAAATTATTGTGAAGCCTGGAAGATGAAATGTCGAACCTGATAATTTTTCATGAATTGAAAATGGGGAAGAACCAACCAGTCTGGAGGAGGGGTTACCTGATGCACAACTCTTTGCTATCAAGGTGGTTGATGAGCACTTTTTTGATATTATCCACCTCCTTCCTACTCGAAGCACGCCTGCTAAATATTCAGTGTATAAAAACAAGGATTTGGTTGCGTGCGTAGATGATTTTACCTTGATTATAGGTCAATTGTATAAACTGGGAGCAGATGAAGTGTTGAGAAGATATGCGTTGGAACATGAAAGAAAGGATATCTTGGCTGATGCTCATGGAGGGGTGGCGGGAGGCCACTATGTTGGGAAAGCCACTGCTCAGAAGGTGTTTCATGCTAGGTTATGGTAGCCCACACTACAAAATGATGCACATGAATACTATCGAGCTTGTGATTCATGTCAGAGGAAAGGGAAGCCCTCACACAAAGAATAAAATCCCCTGTAGCCATAGATGGGCAGAGGCGAAGGCAGTTAAATATTGCACTGCCAATACTGCTACGCACTTCATCTTTGAACACATTTTGACTAGATTTGGATGCCCGAAGATTTAGATGAGCGATAGAGGTACGCACTTCATTAATGAAACAATTGAAGCTTTGATAGAGGAATTTCAGATCCATCAACATAAGAGTACCCCTTATCACCCACAAGAAAATGGAGTTATATAAGCTTTCAAAAAAATCTTGGAGAACTTTCTCACAAATATCTGTAATGCCAATTGGAATGATTGGGACATACGCGTCCCTTATATGTTATGGGCTTATAGGACCACATGTAAAACGTTGATGGGGAAAGCACCTTTCAAGATGGTCTATGGGCAGGAAGCAATCATGCCAATGGAATATATTTTCCCAAGATTGTGTATCGCATCTTTAACTAATATAGTCAAGCCTGACATCGTGGAGGAACGGTTGGTGCAACTTGTTGCCTTATAAGAAATTGTTTCATTTCTAAATTTCATCAACAAGTGCATAAATCACGCGAAAAAGCCTAGCATGATAGGCACATCAGGAAGAAGGTGTTCAAGGAGGAAGACTTGGTATTGTTATATGATAGTGAGTTTTCACGCCACCCTGGGGAATTCAGAAATAATTGGTTGTGCCCATACATCATGAAGGAAATCAATGATGGTGGAGTGGTGCGCTTGCCCACATTGTGAGGTGAGAATCTTCCCAGGAATTTCAATGGAAGTCATATGAAGCCATATAGAGAAAATCCAGTGCCGACCAAATGACTATATGGCCGGAGCATCGGAATAAAAGGGTCTACATGGAACATAGAGGGAAGGCGCAGACAGGTGTGACAAAATTGCAAAAGAAGAAACTAGCTATTGGAACAGTGAAACTGGGTGAAAAAGTTATTTTACCATTGGATGGAGCAGATTTTTCACATTTAATGAGGCGATATTGGGGGATTTTTTACCATTTTTATGAAGGTAAGTGGAAATTAAAGATAATCCAAATGTTTTTACCTTGAATGGCTTATAAAAGGAAGGGCGTGGGTCACAATTTGTTCCTTTTCCTTCTGAATATTTTGCACCCTAATATTATCAGTGATTTATGCCATAGTATTGTCTATGAATCATGTATGTCTGGCTGAGAAACCCCATATGACATTATTAATCCACAGTTGATCTTCTAACTAAGAATGACAGCCACCGGCCGTACAGAGGACCACTCAATGCCCCTCACTACATCAAGTGAGATGGGATCAAATGACGTTTGGGAGGTGATCCCTGAGGTGGAATAAGTCATGTCCATGTTGGCTAAGGGAAAAGGAAAAATGTCAAAGTGGGCTTCCTCAAAGTCGCACACCTTTCCTCAGAATGTAACGTCCCTGCGTTAGGCCACTAAGGATCAATCCCCCATCAGTGATCCATCAAAGAGACCAATGAGTGCCACAAAGGAGGCTATGTTTGTTGAACCCATATCTTGGAAAATGTCATGCCACACAAGCCCTCTGCACGCGCCTCGAAGAATGTAGATTCAGTCTAGGAATACCTCCAGATGCCCTTGATCCTGCAAGACGTTCCCCTTGTTGGTGATATGTTCGACAAAATCCCAAATATCAAATTTGATGACCATGATTTGGAAAATGAAGACATGTTCCCTGAACTAGCGACAAAGAATTATTTGGAATGAGTGCTCTACAAATATGTGCCAAAAGTTAAGCCAATTCCTCGGACACGCAGGCTGAACAACACCAAAATCCTAAATCTATTGAGGATTCCGCATTTTGGAAGGTACCCAATCACGAGCATCTATGTGAACCAGCTGATAGCCTTAGTCCATGATGGATACATGTGGATTCAAGGAAGAATTTTGATAGATGCCACACTGATCCATCAAATCACTGGCCTGCCAAGGGGACTCATCCAATGACAAGTTTCAAAAAAAACAATGAGCTTAAAGTTGCGATAGACGTGAAGAAGAATTACAAAGTGGATAGGGAAAAAAGGGGATTCCTAGTTCAGACCATTTTTGACCCATGAGAGTGCATGGGAACTCTATTACTTGGGTGAAAATTAAAGATAAAATTTCAACCAAATGTGATCCCAATGCATGCCATTGCTTTGGCAAAGCAATGCGAGAAGGGGGTCAGTAATAACTAGTCCCAGTATATTTGTGAGGAGTTTTCTGGATAATGTGCGTGAATTGCAGGAGCTAGGTAAAAATTTCTTCTACTCATGGTTATTTTTTCTCATCATGCTGGTAGCATGGGAGACTTTGGTAGATGCAGTCCTCCCCGATATAGAGTTGAGCATATGCGATGGGGCGCACTATTACAATTTGTGGGATTCCCCTTATCCCTAGTGCATAAAGGAAAATAAGATCTTGTGGGTACTATTTGAAGGTGCCTTGGCTATTTCTATCGATTCCCAACATAGATCTCGCTATTAGTATATGATTAATACAAGAACATCATTGAATTCTAGGTAACCATGCACAATGTGTAGATTAGGGCGCACAAGGACCCTGCATGGTATACCTTTCCATTCATGGTAATAGTAGAAGATGTTGACCAGGTCGTGGTGACTTGGCCAAACACATGAAAAGTCGGGCTTGGTTCCACCCAACCCATTATGCCATCTACATCAGGAAAAGAGATAGCTCTGAAGGACACAATGAAAGAAACCAAGCTGCGCACTGAGAAAGAGGTGGAAAGAGGCATCGGGAAGACTGGCAGAAAAGACACTGAAGTCTAAGCAGATAAAGAGCCGAAAATAGAGAAAGATAAAGAGCAGGATCTAGGAGGTGAGCATGATGCTGACCCCAGAGGTTTAGATGGGCTTAATGGGGATAGTGCCAAATCTCTACGTGGCACCAAGAGAGGCACAAAAACTTCAAAAAGTCTACAAAAAAAGCGAAAGGGGTCCAAGGCTAGAGGGGATGAAGAGGTCACTCTGAAAGAAGTGGACCTTGATAAGATTATGGATGCATTTTCTTCTATTTATGAGGATAGATGGACTACTATGGAGGAGCAGTACAAGGCCGTGTTGGAGACCTTGCAATCAAGATTGCAGGTTTTGAAACTGAAGACAGACAATATTTAAGAAAATGTGGATCAAGCGAGGCCAATTCAAGTGAGCTTGCTAGCCACCACAATCATCACAATGTCTGAGAGAATAATTTTCCCCTTCCCGGGCATAGCAGTAATAGTAGAGTAGCTGGAGCTATGCACACAGGTGAAAACTTGCCCCGAGGTCGACATTGATCTTACTAAGTTGCCCAATGGAAAGCTACATGCTTTCCACATATTTATATCCATCGAGCTACATAGTAGGGAGGCAGATAGGAAACAACAATTAAGTGAAGCCAATTAGACAGTCACCACAAAATAAACAAGATCAATCGAGGCACAAACATCACAGCAAGCAGCCGTGTCTTAGCGGGTGAACATAGACAACCTGATTGACAGATTGTGTAGAGAGATTCCAGAAGTAGTCATCCTGGCATTGACCACGCCACAAGTGAATATTTAAATCCTAGTTGCCACACTCAAGGCCTCCACATCTGAAATGCAGATGGTGAAGGCATAATTTGAGCAAAAAATTGCTGCATTGCAGGCTAATTTGTAGCCTGAGACTCCTCTAGAGGTGTGCACACAATGGGCTGCCCTAGTTAAAGACGCATCTGCAACAAATTCAACCAATGTTGATAAGGGATCAGAGCTTCTGTAGACCTTCCATGGGACTATGGACCTCTGAGAAAACAAACTGACTTGTCAAAAAAATTACCGAGGCACCATGCGATAAAGAACAGGAGTTTTATGATCTACAGGAGGCCTTGCCCATGTTCATTCCATCCTAGCGCATGGCCTGCCTTCATACCATTCACGTGCTATAAGATGAAGTCGAGGAGCTCTGCCAAAAGAAGAAGATTGTCATTGATCACATGAAGTCGTGGGCGAACGAGGCAATGAAGTTGTCTCAAGACTCTAAAGCTATAGTAAGGAACCTTAACCAGACCTTGCAGAGTGTCACCCTGGCCGCAGAAGGGCCGACTTCCTAGAAGCTAGTAGAGATCACGCAGAGCACAACAGATCAGAGCGTGGGTGCCATGGCACCCTTTGCTACTACCATTGAAGAGCTGTATAATAAGATCAAGAAACCAGTTCCACTGTGACTCGAGGCGAGTCACAATATTGTGTTGGGGACCTGTTGGAGTGGGGTCCCCTAAGTCCAAGCTTTGAAGACAATTTTGATATATTTTTGTAATAGATTTTGTAAGTTTACTCATGCACAACACAAATAAAGGGGCATTGGGGTAGGTCAAATCCCCTCATGAGTTGTAATGGGTAAAAAGAGTAGAACTAGGGGCCACAAACCATAGTTTGCAGACCTTAGAAGAGTGCACGCTAAAATTATAAATAGGACTTGAGATCGAGTTGGATAAGTTAGTTTTTTAAGATATGAATGATTGATGATAGATCTTGCTGTGATGTGATATTTTGTGTGTATTTTTCTGGGTAAAACGCTCATGGTGGATATGTGCATGGAGACCTTAGTCCTGCTGTGTGTGGACCCCGCTAGCTATGTGCGCGAGTGAACTGAAGGGTTTTGTATTGAAGATATGAACTGTTTATGAATAAAGAACTGTTTTTGCTAATATCCGAATCTGAAATGAATTTTTTGTTTATGTTATGATCATTTCTGTACATTATTTCTGATTCTTGTATTGTCTGTGTTTAGAACAATTACACAAATTCTTATGGTTTTAGATGAATGGTTATTAAATGGATCCATTGTTATTGGGTTTTAATACTAGATGTTAAGAGCTATTACGTGGATTAGAGACTCTATTTTAGCTTCCGCGCAATATATTCTGCATAATTGACCTAAATCTATGTGTAAGGGTTTCCTGTTGAGGGATTTTGTTGCAAAGTTATGTTCATGATTGTTTTATATGTAAGGCCACCGACATCATTTAAATCTCTCTCAGTGTGTGGAAACCTGGTTCCAGCACCACCCCATACTGCTTCAGGTGAGACTTTGACTTGCACAAGCAGGTCACTGCCTAAAGGGCCAGTAGTAAGAGGGTTTTGTTGGTTAATCTCAACTCCAAACCTAGGTCAAGACCCCTCAAGCCAACAGTGGGCCACAAGAATTATTTTATTTATATGTGCAAGATTTTTCTATATAGAAGGGGCCACATAAACACAAACCAATCAAATCTATTAGCATTGGAAATGTGGTTGTGAGTTAGGAGCAATGGTGGAGGCCATATGTCTGTGTGTGTGTGTGTGTATACATAGGGATGGAAAAACGATGGAAAAACAACTAAGTGATAGATGTCAAAATCAGGCCTGGCCCCAAATGGTATAATAACACAAGGACTAGTGGAGAGGGTCCATGAAACCATGGGCCGTAACCATCAAATTACATATTGGTCTCCAATACTATAAATGGAGACCACCTATGCATAGGACAAAACCCCTCATGGAAATTGATGTCTTGAGGTATTCATGTCATGGAATGGAGAAAATTTCCGTCAATGGGATGGTTTCAGAGTGGAAAAATGTTAATGAGGGACCCCACCCTTTCTTCATACATCATGGGGGTTAACCCCCATCATGTCGTCGATCTAGGTAGAAATTTTTTTCATCATTTATTTGGGAGCACAAAATCACAGAATGAAATGACTGAGGACCACCCCCCCCCCCCCCAACCCACCCTTATGATGTCACAAGGGGAGGGGGGTCCTCTTTTCAATCGTAGGCATTTGTTCTCCACTGAATGAATTTTCTTCATTATTAGAGTGGGTTGAAGTGTTATGTGTGTGTGTGTAATAAGTGGGTCTAAAATACTATGTTATAGCATAATATAAACTAATCACGAGCTATGGTAGTGGTCCAGTAGGGACCATAGGATAGTGATGCCGAAGTGCCACATAGATAAGCATGATGATGTGGATTAGGGTGACATGGAAGCACGATGGCATGCGACATGGAACCGAAAACAAGCCTTTTGGTGGGGCAAAGAAACCCATAAATGGATGACACTTGGTGCTCCTGGAGGAGGCCATGTGGACGAGGTGATGTAATTACGATGTCACACTTAGTTGATGTCACCCTAGTGGTTTTCGAATCAGAATAGTGAAGAAACTCCAAGAAATTTACATCTTATGGAATGGAGAGTTTACCAAGAAATAATATAAAAGGAGTATAATGCTATGTTTTCCAAGGAACAAAGAAAAAATTAACATGAATTTAGGGCTAGCCATAAGAACGGGAAGAGCTCCTCAGAACAAGAAGAGGAGGCTAATGGAATTGATGACAAGAAAGTGGCACAAGTTGTCAATTGAAGACACAGTAAATGGTGGTACTCTACTAAATACTCCAAAGACAAGGACAAGCACCCATGGGTAGCTATTTAGTGATACTCATCGACATCATCATCATAGGAGGAGGGGGAGAGGAGAGGATAAGGTGCTAAAGGAATTCAAGAAATCCAAGCACAACCAACAAGCCCTCTAACTACTCGCCCTTTTGGTAGTGACCTGCCTACGTAGATCAATGTCTCACCCGAAGTAGTATGGGAGGCATTGGAACCAGGTTTTCACACCCTGAGAAAGAAAATAATGTAGTGGCCTTAAAAAAAATTATTGCAGAACTTATACAGATCTTAACAGATATGCACAATTATCACAAAACATAATCGCAGATATATTGTAACAGAACCAGATCCAGATCTATATAATGCATAATCACGTAAGCATATTCATCTATGTATTCAACCATAAATATAACTTCATGAATAAATAACATATGTATTCACGTAGATATAAGTAAGAAAAATAGAAGTAAAGAAATCTTAAGACATAAAAGATATAAATATAACTCAGATAGATAACATAGTGCTTTCGCCAAGATTATTCCTTGTATTAGTTTCAGAGAAATTCGGTACATTACACTTTACATTACACTTTACCCTTCCGTGCACATATCCAGGACTAGGTCTCCGTGCACACAGCCAGCATAAGCCTTTGTACCCAACCCAGACTGAAATCCTTACAAAACTATCACAGACGCATAAACACTTAGATCAAAAACATGAATAATGATTAACTACTTCCTTAGACTCGATCTATCTATTTATATCCAATCTAGCGCACATTATTATGGTCTCAGACCATGGTTTAAGGCCCACAGTTTACCATTCAAACCCTTTACATAAAAGAGGGACTTTGACGTACCCCAAAGGCCCTTAACCTTTCCACGGAGCATGCATATACAAAACTCATAGAAAAATACATAAAAAAGTGTACCCTAGGGGACCCCGCTCCAATAGGCCCCCAACACAAACATGTGAATTGTCCCGAGTCACTGTGGTGTTTCTTCTTCATATTGGCTTGGAGCATAGTGACATAAGATTTGACCGGAAACACCATTTCCAGACTCTGTGCAGTAGCTTCCTATGCTTGAACAACCAATTTCTTAGTGATGGGCCCTTCAATGGCCAGCTTGATACTTCTCTGCGCATGATGAATGGCCTTAAATGTGTTATCCAAAGCCTATGATAGTTGGAGAGTCTCCATGGCCCATGGTTTCATTCATGCCTCCAACAGCTACTCTTTGCAACGTAGGTCCTTGATCTCAATTTGAATTACCCGACCCTCCTATAGGCAGGCGAGGTGATGTGTACAAACAAGAGCATGCGTTATCGTCCTGATCTCAGAAAATTGTTACTACTTTATGTGAAGCTCATTTCTTAGCTATTGTACCATAAGTTCATTCTGAACCAAAGTCCAGACACCCATGGCCTCATACAAATGATTTTCACACTACGTGACTGCGACATCAATAATCTCGGTGGCCTGCTTCACTTCGACACCCCGCTTGGCTCTCACCTCAGGTCGAGATTCTGGCTAGAAATTCATTTGTAGATCAATAATGTGATGTTCAAACTTGGCTGAGAAAACATAAACTTCACCGCATGAGGCTTTCAATATGGCAGCTAATCCTTCCAATTTCTCTTCAGGGGAAGTTGTGGCAAGGACTGCTGGTACTGCACTGCAAACTTGGTGGATATTTTCTTCGAGTGCAACAAAATAGGCTTCCTCCGCTACTTGTTGTCTCTGTTGTGATTCTGTAGCCTACTGCTTTGATTCTACAATAGTTGTGTGAGCATGGGCCTCACGGAACTAAAGATCATATATGATCATATAGTGCATCATGTGTAGTTTCCCAGCATGTAAAACATATAAGTTAATGTTAATGTCACAAAAAACTCTAAACTGAGCGACCCGGTTGGGGTCTACTAGGATGGCCGACATGGGGATTTGAATAATTCAAAAATCCCCAGTCGCTGGTAAAGGTATATTGAGTGGCTATGTGCTTCTTACATGCACACCTATATGCATCTCGCTCACTTGAGCAATGCTCACCTGAATCAGACTTATTTGCACTTTCAATTCCTGGATGCCCACCTGCACAACTTCGAGCGCAGTATTATACTGCATTTCCATATATGACCATTTGTACAATGTCATAGACATGAAAGTGTTGGTGATTTCATTTACGTCACCTTTGGTCAACGTGAGGACCTCCTCTTTAGTGACTTTAGAGCCTTTTATTTTCTTCCTCGATCTGCCAGCGACCTGAGAACCGCACTTTGTTCCTTTAGAGGTCTATGCTTCCACTTGATCTTCTGTGTCTTTCAACACAAAACCAATTTTATCTGGCTCAGTATCTTTCTTGAAGTCAATTGTTTCACCAGTTTTTGCTAGTGTGGCTTCTTTCTCCTTCATCTTTTAAGTTGTCTTCTCTGGTTCGGTACCAGGGCGCAACTTAGTCAGTGTTCTAGGAATTTGTTGGCTTGAGGGGTCCTGACCGAGGTTCAAAGTTTATCACGCAACCAAAAAACCCTCCAACTATTGTCCCTTTCAACAATTACCTACTTTCATAGATCAAATTCTCACTCGAAGAAATATGTAATATTCCAAAAATTTAGTCTTAAGATAAATGGAATATTATAGTTTTTTTTATCATTAGGTAGGCCAATAAATGGGTAGGAAGGCCCATAATTCTCCTAAGCAGCAATAAAAAAACTTCAAGTGTGAAAGGATACCTTTTTAGCAGCTAAATAAATCACTTCCAAGTGTGAACAGGGGTTGGACCATGTTGATTCAGTCAACTTTGACCAAGTCAATAGCACTATCATGGAGGAGTGGAGATTAATTGAGGAATAACGCAGTTTTGGAGGGAGATGGATCTGATGAAGGAAATGAACTAATTGAGTGGGGCCAAGGGAAAGAAAGATCATATTCTATTTAAGGAAGAGGATGGAAGCCATATGAGCTCATATTGAGATTATTATTTTGATATTGGTCTGCTTAGACTTTTTCTTCTTTTTGTTGTTTAGCAGGGTTGCTGTGTTGTTTAGCACTGGGTGTTCCCGAGCAGCAATCCCACCTCTTTCCTTGGGAGGCCTCTTGGAAGGGTATTGTATTCATTTCCACATTTATGTTTTCAGGCCAAGCTACAACTTTCTTCATCAACACAGTTCTACAGGTTATTGTGTTGTGTTGTAGGGGTGTTGCAGTGTAGGGGTTAGAAACCCACTTTCTGAGCTATTTTCTCATAGGAGGAAGGTTTCCTTCTCTTGGGAGATCATTTTGGAGATCTCTTGGGAATATTTTAGATCTTTGGAATCAAGAAAACTATTTTCCATCATTTCCATTGTTTTTCCAGCTAGGGATTGCATTATTTTGGAGGGCAGCTTCAGTGAGGGATCTTGTGGCTCCTTTGGAGTGTTTTCTTGTGATTGAAGGGTTTAGTCTTTCATAGGATGAGACCTTTGAGGGGATCTACATCAGATATGTTATATTTCAGCCTTCTACACTCATGTTCTTCATTTTTCAATGAATCTTCAGCCATTAGACTTTAGATTCCATCTTGTATAGAGTGTATTTCTGAAAACCCTTTCCAGGTTCTTTGTAGGAGTTTTTATTAAGCCTAGATCTGTATTTGGCATATATTTTGAGGCATATAACAGCCCTACATATTTTGTACATTCTTTTGTTGTAGCATTATGTTTTAAACTGCACTATGCTAGTCTTCCAACATTCTTGTATTGTGACAACAATTCATTTGTGGAGTAATTATTTAGAGATGGCTTGTTCCTTCATTATACATGATTTATGCCTCACTATTTATTATGATTTGCTGATTTAATACATGATTTTTTGTCTCCATATTGGTCTCCAATTTTCATAAGTTGATTTACACTACTATTACCAGTTTTTTGTTCATGTATTGCTGCATCCCCATTTTGGGATATTATAGTGGTATTAGAGCATAATCTTGGCTCAGCCTGTGGATCTCAACCATTATGGTATCAGGAGAATAAGAAGAAGAAGGGATGTACAGAAAAGACAAAGAGAAGACCCCATTATTTGGAGGAAGGAAGGAAGAGAGGATCTCAAAGCTTGTTTTATCTATATAGAGCATTAAAGGAGATCTCAATAAGATAAGAAGAGAGAGAGAATCTCCAAAGGAGTTTGGATCTAAAGCCAACTCTAGATTTTCACATGATGTGTGTGAGAATGTAGCTACACTCTATGATTCACAACGCAGTCATATGCCCAGATCTATTATGAGGGAGAGGGAAGAAGAAGAAATTCCTAGGAGGGGAGCTCTTAGTGATTATCTGCAAGAATATGAATCTCAAACTAAGAATTTTAGAGATCATATAACTTTCCAAGAGTTTTGCAAGATCAAGGTGGAGAGGAGCAAGCAGCATGACATGGGTAGATTTTTCATAACTACTTTTGATGGTTCACCAGCTTGTTCAGCCAAAGCTTGGGTGAAGGAGCTACACACATATTTGCAGTAGCACCAAGTTTCCGAAGATGAAGCCATCAAAGTTGCAACGCTGCATTTTGAAGGTAAGGCCTATGTTTGGTGGATATTTGAGTCTTTTTCATTAAGAAATGCAAACATTTCTTCTTATGCAAAGTTCGTTAAGAGATTAGTGGAAAGGTTTGATGGAAAACATTTTGAAATATCATTAGTGGAACCAAACAAACCTTTTCATATGATGGAGGAACCTATAAACTCAAATCCACTTCAGAAAACTGTTGGAGAAGCTCACATCTTGCATACTACTTTGCTAGAGGAAATATCTATGCCTCATAATCTTGGACTAGAAGGCATTAAGATCCCTTTTTCAAAAGAGTATCCTCTTATTAATAAGGTGACTCCCATTCATATTGAATAAGAAAAGGATGGGGGCAACAATGCTGTCATATCTAGAGCACATCTAGCACTCATGCAGAGGTAGATGGAGCACTTGCTCCAACAAGAGGGATTCTTGTATCATTGCAAGGAATTCCCTAGGATATCATATATGGAGGTCAAGGCACGATCAATCAAAAACATGATTGTGAAACATTGCAGAGGGAAGGAGAAGGTAGCGAGGAAGGTCAACATCACTTGATGAGGAGCACACACCCCTATCTATTTCAGAGAGTTAATGCAAAGAAGAAGCAGACTGATCTGCGTTGTGAAGGTAGGGATAAATTTTTCCATCCATATGTGGAGTCTACTCTTGACATTTATGTCTCATTACATGGAGGAATTCCACCGGGGAGACCACCAGATTAGGAGATGATGAGGAATGCTTAAAAATGGATAGCACCACTCTTAGATCCCAGAGCGGTGGATACTTTGGAGGGGTCTATTACAACACAGAGAGTTTGGGGTAGACTCAAGGAGGAGGGAGACATTCTCCCATTTTCAGCATTACCCACTCTCACTACACATATTGGGCTGACAGAAGTTGCTACAGTGATGGAGGATGGCACCTTCATGGTGCAAGAGAGCTGCTCCATGGATTTGGAGAAACAGAGGGTACTTCCTTTGAGGAATTAATCCTCCATACATTGGAGTATATGGGGGCCACTCATGGTTACATTGGCCAAGATTAGGAGATTTTTTTTGGATGGTAGCTTCTCATGGGAGGCCAACTTCCAAAAGTCACCACTTCTATTTGAGCATGAGAAGCTGCATGATGGGCATGGAAGAATTTTGGAGGATGAATTTGGCATGAGGGATGTCAAAGGAGAAGACAAAATCATGTGGAGAGCTTCACATTTCAGACATTCAGCGCCATCTCTTAGGAGGATTGATTCATATTGGAGATCTCAACTCTTGGTAGATTACTCCAAGGATCTTGGTGCTTGCATGATTCTTGATGAATCAGATGGAGATGATAGATACATGGTGGTTGATGAGGTCATCTATTCTCATGACAGAGTCTTCTTGAATAGAGCTTCTGAGCTCAAGAGGACGCTATTACATGCAACACATGGGGACTTGCTTTCCATGCACTTTGATGCATTTCATTCCTTGATGGAGGAGTTCACTTGGGAAGGCATCCAGCATGATATATTTCACCATATGGAGAGATGCATAGCCTATATTCTAATGGAGAGGTTGGCATAGCCACTTCCCTACTCTTTGAGAGTAAGGGAGAACTTCCAGATGAGCCATTTCAGCACAATGACCAAAGTACATAGTAGAGGAGGTAAATTTTTGCATTATGATTTGCACTTATTTACTTTATATGAGCATCATGTTTTATTAAGGAGGTTCATTCCTTATTATTCATTACATTATGATGTACTTGAGGCCAAATTTGGCATTGATATTGGCTATCCTATTGGTGGTTTGTGGGGGAAGCCACATAATTGTTGGTGTGCACCATTGACACCACATTTTACCTTCATGATCCTATATTATAGAATGATTGTGGCATAAAACAAGTGGCTGGAAAATCACTTGTTAGTATTTGATTTTACACAGGTGGGAGATGCACTACGCTGGTTCCATGGGTGGAACTATGATCCACTTTCCGGTTGTCATATGGCAGCTTGTTTTCATTGGTTTTTTCTTCCATATATAGCTGATGTTTATATGTTCATGGGAAGCTTTGTTTGGAGAGTGGGACAGGAGTTGGACATGCCCATTGGGGGTATGATTCTCCCTAATTTACATGTTGCATGTTTCAGGAGAAACAATGGGCAAACCATGATTTCCATACTACTTCTCTTTTCTTCATGTGGGAGGAGCCATTTGGAGAACATGAGTTTTTGGAGGAGGCACTTCATGGCTGAATTGTTTGGTGGGGTAACTTGGGCCATTCTTGGAGGCCATATAATTTAATCCCAAGATTAGCAATAGCCCCATACATACCATAAATGGAGAGAGGAACAACTTTGGTGGAAGAATATAATCTCTCCATGCAGCCCCAATACATTGCATGAACCGGGGGTTGAGGATTCTTTTGATGAGCTACCTAGAATGAATCATTTCATTTGGATGATAGCATGGGTTTGGGAGTTTCTAATTGGGAATGAGATCCCCTATGATTGGCATAACTCCTAACTTGAGGAGGCTATTAGATAGCAAGAAGGTTTCCACTTACACCTTCCACTTTTTCATGATGTGAGCCATTTGGTTTTGCATACTTGGGAGGAAACATTGGAGGGAAGATTTATTGCAGATTATTTTGACAAATGGTGGGGACTATTGATGAGGAGGCCACAAGAGGATGAGGGGAGTAATTTTTCTCTCCTTATACAGTTTCTTGAGGACAAACAACGTTTTGGAAGGGAGGACTATAATATTCCAAAAATTTAGCCTTAAGCTAAATGGAATATTATAGTTTGTTTTATCAGTAGGTAGGTGAATAAATGGGTAGGAAGGCCCATAAGTCTCCTAAGAAGCAATAAAAAAACTTATAGTGTGAAAGGAGACCCTTTTAGAAGCTAAATAAATCACCTCCAAGTGTGAAGAGGGGTTGGACCATGTTGATTTAGTCAACTTTGACCAAGTGAACAACGTTGTCATGGAGGAGTGGAGATTAATTGAGGAATAACACAGTTTTGGAGGGAGACAGATCTCATAAAGGAAATGAACTAATTGAGTGGGGCCAAGGGAAATCAAGCTCATATTCTATTTAAGGAAGAGGATGGCATCCATATGAGCTCATTTTGAGATTATTATTTTGATATTGGTCTGCTTAGACTTTTGCTTCCTCTTGCTGTTTAGCAGGGTTGTTGTGTTGTTTAACATCGGGTGTTCCCGGGCGGGAATCCCACCTCTTTCCTTGAGAGGCCTCTTGGAAGAGTATTTTATTCATTTCCACATTCAGGTTTTCAGGCCAAGCTACAACTTTCTTCATAAGTGCAGTTTCTGTAGGTTATTGTGCTGTGTTGCAGGGGTGTTGTAGTGGAGGGGTTAGAAACCCACTTTCTGAGATATTTTCTCATAGGAGCAAGGTTTCCTTCTATTGGGAGATCAGTTTGGATATCTATTGGGGATATTTCAGATCTTTGGTATCAGGCCAAATATTTCCAATCATTTCCAGTGCTGTTCCAGCTAGGGATTGTGTTATTTTGGAGGGCAGCTTCAGTGAGGGATCTTGTGGCTCCTTTGGAGTGTTTTCTTGTGATTGAAGGGTTCATCCTTTCATGGGAGGAGACATTTTAGGGGATATACATAAGATATATTATATTTCAGCATCATACACTTATTTTCTTCAGTTTTCAGTGAATATTCAGCCATTGGGCTTTATATCCCATCTTGTATAGAGTGTATTTTTGAAAACCCTTTCTGGGTTCTTTGTAGGAGTTTGTATTAAGCCTAGATCTGTATTGGGAATATCTTTTGAGGCATATAACAGCTCTACATATTTTGTACATTCTTTTGTTGTAGCCGTGTGTTTTAAACTACATTGTAGCAGTCTTCCGGCATTCTTGTATTGTGACAACAGCTCATTTGTGGAGTGATTGTTTAGGGGAGGCTTGTTCCTTCATTGTACATGATTTATGCTTCACTATTTATTATGATTTGTTGATCTAATACATGAATTTTTGTCTCCATATTGGTCTCCAATTTTCATAATTTTATTGACACTGTTATTACCAGTTTTTTGTTCATGTAATGCTGCATCCCCATTTTGGGATATTACAAAATATGGGGGGGGGGGTGGGGTGTTGGAACCAGGTTTCTACATCCTGCGCAATTATCACAAAACCAAATTGTAGATTACTTCATCGCAGATATATCATAACAGAACCAGACCTAGATCTATATAATGTGTAATCACTTAAGAATATTCATCTATGTATTCAACCATCAATATAACTTCATGCATAAATAACAAATGTATTCGCACAGAAACATGTAAGCAAAATAGAAGTAAAGAAATCTTAATATAGAAAAAGTAAACATATAACTCAAGTAGATAACACATTTATTTCACCAAGATCAATCCTTATATTAGATTTAGAGAAATTTGGTACATCATAATTTCCCTTACACTTTACCCTTCAACGCACACAACCATCGGAGTCCACACGCAACCAACACTAGGTCTCTCTACACACAGCCAACACGAGCCTTTTTACCCCACCCAGACTGAAACCCTTACAAAATTATCACAGATGCATAAACACTTAGATCCAAAACATGAATAATGATTGACTACTTCCTTAGACTCGATCTATCTATTCATATCCAATCTAGCACATAGATACTATGGTCTCAACCAACGATTGTAGGCTTACAATTTACCCTTCAAAGCCTTTTACATAAAAGAGGGACTTTGACCTGCCCCAAATCCCCTTAACCTTTTCATGCAACGCACATATACAAAACTCATTCAAAAATACATAAAAAAGTGTACCCAGGGGACCCCGCTCCAACAATGGTGAAGTGAAGAAGGAATAATATGTTGAAGCCTGGATCCTAAGGATGAAGAGTTTTTTCATAGTCCATGAGTACTCTAAAAACATGAATGCAATGGTAGCCACCTTATTGTGGCAACAAAAATATCCATAATTTTTTGAAAAAAATATGGGGCACTCCATTTAACTTGGTTGATGTCATTTTTAGATTTCCTTTTCTCTTATTGTTTTCAACTTGTTTTAAATTTCTTCACTTATGGATTTGTTATGCTTCTTTTATTGCTCACTTCCCAATGGTTAAGATTTCACACAAATCCATTACACAGTTGAAGAGTTTCAATTGGTCAAAGTTGGTCATCTTTTACCACTTGGGCTTAAATCATGTAAATATGTATTTTGTTTTTTTCTATATATAATTTTAAAATATGTAAATATTAATTTTTTTTAATTTACTTATTTTTCTTTTAATTTATGTAAATATAAGTTTAAATTAATCTTATTTTATTGTAATTACTTAATTAACTATAAATATATTGAAAATTTATTTATATGAGAAATAAATAAACAAAATAAATAAAAAATGTTAAAAGGCCAAAAGCCCAAACCCAACCCTTGTACATAAAATAAAAATTAATGTTCAATACAAACTATGTCTACAACTATTGTCACTGCTACAACACCCTCCAAAAATTTTTCCTCCACCCAAAACTCGAAGCCTCCTTTGATCTTGCACATTTTCTGCTATCACTCCCCCCTGCTTCCCAAGGCTTACAATAGGATTGGATAAAGGTAACCACAGACCAAACTTTATGCCAGGTAGCTAGCCTTACTCGGATCATAGAGGGCTCTCTCTTTGTCACTTTTGCAGTCAAATGAATGGCTGAGTATCTAATGATCTTAGGCTAGGTATATGAGCTCAATAAATATAATTTGTTTGATGTTCTGAATGCTGGATAGAAAATTCAGTGAGTGGAATGTGTATAAAGTTTTTAGGTCTGAACTTCAAAGTGAAATTGCAAAGAATATGTGAGGCAACATAGGTAGTTTCAAAGAATTTTAATAATTCATTGAGCATAGGATGAAATGGAAGGGAGTTTGAATGAGCACTAAGGTGAATTCATTCAATTTAGAAGAAAATAAACATAATATGGTGAATCTTGCCTAAAACAGAGCATGCATAAACATGATTTCTGATCACAAACATACAAGATAAAAATATATGAAGAAGAAGATATGGTATTAAGCATGAAATGATAAACATACATGAGAAAAAAATATGATCCAAACCATACCACAAGTATCTCAACACAATTCCTGCAAATTTGTCTTTGATTTCATTCCAAAAGATGATTACAAGAGCTCCATTGCAATATGAGATTATCAAACCCAAAAAAGGACTAAAGAGAGTCTACTTATAGAAAATATGGACCATGACACCTCATCACATCGAATTCCATCCAAAATGGATCATAAATGCAAAATATGAGTCATTTCCTAGTTTCTAGGGAGCTTATAAACCATTCCCTAAAATTTAGCTATAAAATAGTAGTGTTTGTCCCTTACATTAATTAAATATTCCATAATAATAGGAGGCAAAAACCAACCCAAAAAATCTAATGAAAACTCATAGGATAGCATTGCCTCAAATTTGTGACCATTTTTGAGCTTGACAAGTGTCTTGAGGAATCTAATGTTGATTTGTGACATTTATGATAGAATAGTAAAAACAATTTGCAGAAGCGTAACAAAAATTTGGAGGCATGTTTGAGGAACTATTAAGAGTCCAAATCCACTTCTGAAAGAACAGTCAACTATCCTTGTGTGTCTAGTTTCTTGAACATCTTGAATTTTCAAAAATGGACCACAGGAAGGTCTTCAAAAATCCATTATCCCAGGGTCACTCAAAAGTGTAACAGAGGGTCCAAAAAGGAGGCATAAACATGAAAAATGAGTGGTTTTTGAATTTTTTCTCCCAAATTGTAGCTTTCCATGCCATGAGGGTTCCTGATCTGTGATGTACTCATCAAAATACATCCATCCATGTAAATAAATCACCATTTGGATTCCTGTGAGAGATGGGATACATAGCCAAAGAATATTCAACCAATAAGTCGAAGCTATCCTTCTCTTTGAGCTTCATTTGTGACTCTTTAAGCCTTTTATTAACTTTTTTTAAGCTTATTTGAGAAATTATGTCACTAATATGATAGAGCCTGACATTATAGAGGAATGGTTGGTGCAACTCGTTGCCTTAGAAGAAGATCGTTTCATTGCTAACTTTCATCAACAAGTGCAGAAGGCACGCGAAAAAGCCTGGAATGATAGGCACATTAGGAAGAAGGAGTTCAAGGAGGAAGACTTGGTCTTTTCATAATATAGACAGTTTGTGCGCCGCCCTAGGAAGTTCATAAATAATTGGTTGTGTCCATATATCGTGAAGGAAATCACATATGGTGGTGCGGTGCACTTGCCCACATTGCACGGTGAGAATCTTCTCGGGCATTTCAATGGAAGCCGTTTGAAGCCTTATAGAGACAATCTGGTGTCAACCAAATGACTATATGGCTAGAGCATCAGAATAAAAAGGTCTACGTGCAACATAGAGGGAAGGCGTTGATAGGTGCGAAAAAATAGCAGAAGAAGAAACTAGCCATTGGAACAGTTAAACTGGGTGAAAAAGTTATTTTACCATTGTATGGAGTGGGTTTTTCGCATTTAATGATGTGATATTGGGGGATTTTTTACCATTTTTACAAATTTAAGTGGCAATTAATGAAAATCCAACTATTTTTACCTTGGATGGCTTATAAGAGGAAGGGTGCGGGTCACAATTAGTTCCTTTTCCTTATGAATATTTTGTGCCCTAAGATTATCCGTGATTTATGCCATAGTACTATCTGCAAGTCCTGTATGTCCGACGAAGAAACCCCATATGACATCAATAATCCACAATTGATCTTCTGCCCGAGAATGATAGCCACCGGCTCTATGGAGGAGCACCCGGTGCCCCTCACTGCATCGACTGAGATGGGATCAAATGACGTTCAGGAGGTGATCCCTGAGGTGGAAGAAGTCGTGTCCACGCTGGCTAAGGGAAAATGAAAAATGTCAAAGTGGGCTTCTTTGAAGCTGCACACCTCTCGTCAGAATGTAACATCCCTGTGTTAGGCCACTAAGGATCGGTCCCCCATCAATGATCCATCAAAGAGACTAATGAGTGCCAAAAAGGAGGCTATGTTTGTTGAACCCATCTCTTGGTGGCCACTATATGTCAACCTATGCAAGCCCTTTGTGTGCACCCCGAAGAATGTAGATTTAGTGTGGGAATACCTCTAGATGCCCTTCATCCTAGAGGACATTCCCCTTCTTGGTGATATGTTCAGCAAAATCCCAAATATCAAATTTGATGAGCATGATTTGGAAAATGAATATATGTTCCTTGAACTAGCGCTAGAGAATTATTTGGAATGAGTGCTCTACGAAGAGGTGTTGAAGGTTGATAAAATTCCTTGGATGTGTGGGCTAAACAAAACCGGAATCCTAAATCTATTGAGGATTCCGCATTTTGGAAGGTACCCAATCACCAACATCTATGTGCCCCAGCTGATAGCCTTAGTCCACGATAGCTGCCTGTGGATTCAAGGAAGAATTTTGATAGACATCGCGTTGATCCATCGGATCACTAGCTTGCCCAAGAAGGGGCCTCATCCAATGATGGGTTTCAGGAAAACAAATGAGATGAAGGTTGTGATGGACATGAAGAAGACGTTCAAGGTGGATAGGGACAAAATGCAATATCTGGTTCAGAACATCGCTGACCCAGGAGTGGGCATGGGAAATCTAGTACTTGGGTGAAAATTAATGAGAAAATTTCGACCAAATGTGGTCCCGACGGATGTCATTGCTTTGGCGGGGAAATGCGAGAAGGGGGTGAATTATAAGTGGTCCCAATGTCTTTGTAAAGAGTTTTTGGATAATGTGCATGAGGCGCAGGAGCTGGGTAAACAGTTCTACTACTCGTGGCTATTGTTGCTTATCATACTAGTAGCATGGGAGAATCTGGCAGATGCAGTCCTCCCCGATATAGAGCCGAGCATATGCAAAGGGGCGCACCATGCTAATTTGTGGGATTCCCCTGATCCCCAGCGCATAAAGGAAAATAAGATCTTATGGGTACTATTTGAAGGTGTGTTGGCTGCTTCTATCCATTCCCTACCCAAACTCTCACTAACAGTATATGAGTAATACAAAAGCGTTGCTGAATTCTAGGTAAACATGCACAATGTGAAGATCAGGGCATGCAAGGACCCTATATGGTATACCTCCCCGTTCATGGTAACAGAAGCAGACCTTGAACAGGTGGTGGTGACTTTGTTGAACATATGGAAGGTCGGGCTCAGCTCCACCCAGACCATTATGCCATTTACATCAGGAAAAGAGACAGCTCTGAAGGACACAACAAAAGAAACCGAGGTGCGCACTGAGAAAGAGGTGGAAACAGGCGTCCGAAAGATTGGCAGAAAATACACTTAAGCTGAAGCAGAGAAGGAGCCTAAAACAGAGAAAGATAAAGAGCAGGATCTCAGAGGTGAACATGATGTGGACCACGGATGGGCTTAACGGGGATGGTGTCGAATCTCTGCGCGACACCAAGAGAGACGCAGAAACTTCAGAATGTCCGAAAAAAAAGTGAAAGGGGTCCAAGGCCAGAGGGGATGAAGAGGTGACTTTGATAGAAGTGGACCTCAATAAGATCATGGACGCAGTCACTTCTGTGTTTGAGGACAGATGAATTGCTATGGAGGAGAATTACAAGGCCACATTGGAGGCCTTCCAATCAGGACTACAAGTTTTGCAACTGAAGGCAGAAAATCTACAAGCGAGTGTGGATCAAGCGAGGTTGATTAAAGCAAGCCTTCTAGCCACCACGATCATCACAATGTTTAAGAGCATAATTTTCCCCTTCCCAAGCACAACGATAATAATAGAGCAAATGGAACTGTGCGCGCAGGTGAAAACCTGCCCTGAGGTCAACATTGATCTCACTAAGTTTCCCAGTGGAAAGCTACATGCTATCCACATATTTATCTCCACCGAGCTACATATCAGGGAGGCCCGCACACAACAACAATTAAGTGAAGCCGAGCAGACAATCGCCACAAAATCCCCAGAATCGATTGAGTCACAAACAAAACAGCAGGCGACCATGGCTCAGCAGGCGAACTTAGAGAACCTGATTCACATATTGTGTAGAGAGATTCCAAAAGTATTCATCCCGACATTCGCTGTGCCGCAAGTGAAGTTTTTAATATTGGTTGCCGTGATCAAGGCCTCTAGATATAAAATGCAGACGATGAAGGCAGAATTCGAGCAGCAAATTGCTGCATTGCAGGCTAAGCTGCAGCCTGAGACTCCTTTAGAGGTGCACACACAACAGTCTATCCTAGTTAAAGATGTATTTGCAAGCACTTCAATGAATGTTGACAAGGGATTAGAGCTTTTAGAGAGCTCCATGGGACTATGGACCTCTATGAAAACATATCCACTTGTCAAAAACACTACCCAGGAATCACGTGCCATAGAGCAGGAGTTTGATGATCTGAAGGAGGACTTGCCCATGTTCATTTGATCCTAGCGCATGGCCCCCCTTCATACCATTCAAGCACTACGAGATGAAGTTGAGGAGGTCTTCTAGAAGAAGAATATTGTTGGAATCACGATTGCCGTTAGACCAAAACCCGCAGGTGTTAGTCTCCACTACAATCGCCAGAGATAGGATCCACGAGAGGCGGTTAGTCCATGTCGCGAAACACACGGGGAGCGTTGAACCCAATGTCCAACAATCTCCACCCCAACGCGAGCCGGGTGAGTTTCGAACTTGAGACCTGTCGCTTTGATACCACTTGTTGGAATCATGATTGTCGTTAGACCAAAACCCGCAGGTGTTAGTCTCCGCTACAATCGATAGAGTTAGGATCCATGAGAGGCGGTTAGTCCATGTCGCGAAACACACGGGGAGCGTTGAACCCAATGTCCAACAATACTGAGAGGGAGGGGGTGAATCAGTATTTAGGACATACTCATAACTTTTTAATTTTTCTTACTTCAAAACCCATATGCTACTTTGCTGAACCAGACTCGCGTATACACGCAGATATCCTTCATAAAACTTGTGTATACACAGAGATCTTATTATGCCATTAATTATTTACTTAGCTCTATGCAACATTCTTTCTTCTGATGATTAGATAACAGTAAGCATGTGCAGTAATAACAGAGTAAACCATCACACATAAGCATCACACATGAACACCAGGATTTTAGGTGGAAACCCAAGTCGAGAGAAAACCACCGCTGCCATTGTCTCAGCCTTCAATATATTATTATAGAGAAAACATCTTACAACTATGTACTGGCGCAGACTCATACCAGTACGCAGGCACCCACCTACGCTCGTTTACCAGCTTCTCCTGGAAGGGAGCTATGACCCCCTGCTCTCGTTTACCAGCCACTCCTGGAAGGGAGCTACGACCACCTGATCTCGTTTACCAGCGTCACTTGGAAGGGAGCTACAACCCCCTGACTGAAGGCTACAACCCTCAGCACCACCATGGACCATGTTTCATCAATTTTCACACTGGATCCAATAGCTTCCTTTAGGACACAACTTGCAAGCCACTTTTCATCATATTTTTAGACTGGACCCACTCCACACATTTAAGCTCAATCATACATCAAACTGATACTTATCAATTCAGACGACTCAGAACTGTAGAATATAGATAGCAGTAACACAGCAGAATAGATCAGATATTTCATACCCCATACTTCAGCAAACCCTAGTTTGCATACGCGCTTTCCTTTCACTGATACCGCGTATATATGCGCTTCCATTCACATAAACCCACGTATAAATCTGCACATTACAGAACAACCCATACGCACTTTCTCTTCCCAAAACCCGCGTATATACGCGCTTCCTCTGCGACAAACTTGTGTATAGATCTTTAGACATTATAGGGCAGCATACTTCTTCAGATCAGATATTCAGTTCAGATTTAACCCTTTACTTCAGACAGATGTTCGACTCATCTCAGATCTAAGCATTCCACGAACATATCTAGAAGATACAAATACATTTCAGATCTAGATTCCCTTCTTCATCATTTTCTTCATAGGTGCATCACAGATTCAGATCTATCATCAAACTGTTACCCTTTCCATACAGACATACTTCAGAGTGAAGTCTCCATTCAAACCCAGACTCATGCACACCCTTTGCACTATGATTTTCTTCTTCTTATATAGGTTTACCCTTTTTCAATACCATGAGCCAAAACCACATCACTTCCGATGGTATTCCTGGACGGGATCAAATAGACAACCCAACGCTCAATAAAATGGGTCAATACCATGGTAGTAACCCCTGGTTTTATACATTTAGAGCGCAATTAACCATACGCGACTTGGCACGTACTTTTCCATGTACATACGTGACTTCTCCTTGACAAACCTGTGTATTCCTTGTAACACACCTTTTTCATCATTATTCTTGCGCATACTGATATTTCTTTCTTCTGCAACTTCTGTACTACTTGTAGAACATCAGATTTATATCATTAATAAACTTATCAAGCATCAAGATCAACTTCATTAAGTAGGTTTCCATCATCTTCATCAAGTGGGTTGCCATCAAGGACAACACTCTGCATCATATTGCCAACAAATATTGTCACTGATCACATGAAGCCGTGGGTGAACGAGGATATGAAGTTGTCTTAAGACTTGGATGTTGTAGTAAGGAACCTCAACCAAAGCTTGCAGACTATCACCCTTGCCACAGAAGGGTTGACTTCGAAGAATCTCGTATAGACCACGCAGAGCACAATGGATCAGAGTGTGGGTGCCTTGGCGCCCTTTGCTACTACCATTGAAGATATCTAGAATAAGATGAAGAACCTAGTGCCGTTGTGACTTGAGGCAGGTCAAAATATTGTGTTGGGGGAATGTTGGAGTGGGGTCCCCTAGCTCTGAGTTTTGAAGACAATTTTGATATATTTTTGTAATATATTTTGTAAGTTTAGTCGTGCATAGCAAAAATAAAGGGGCTTTGGGGCGGGTCAAATACCATCAATAGTTGTAATGGTTAAAAAGAGTAGACCTAGGGGCCACAAATCATGGTTTGCAGACCTTAGAAGAGTGCAGGCTAAAATTATAAATAGGAATCTAGATCGAGTTGGATAGGTCAGCTTTTAAGATTTTATCACTCAGAAAAAGTGCAACATTATTTGACATGGTCATAGAGTTCATTTGTCACAAGTAGGTAAAGGAAAATTTTATTTTTTTCATATTAACCTATCCTAAGGTCTGAACCCACCCCCATTCAAGTCATATCATGTCCCCTCAGTCATCATTTGCTAACATATTTCATTTCCCAAGATTTTGAATTCGAAAAGGTCACTTTAGCTAGTTTTACTTTTTTTTTGTAGCAAATTACACAGTAAAAAGGCATTTTTCGCTACGAAACTGCTAAAAATTTCGTAGCGAAACTACCAGGAAATGAACTAACTACACTACGAAAAGACGTTTTTTTTGTTTGTCTTCTCAAATTCGGTGCAAGGTGTTAGTAAATGATTAGAAGTGTTAGGGTGGATGTCATTTGATTCAGTTAGGGTTAAATCAAGGTACAAAGGTCATGGATGAGGTCACTATTACAGTTTTTATCATGTATGAGTCATGATTAAGCCATGAGCTATCATCAAAACTTTAAAACATTACCCAATTGAGTTTTTTTTCATTCTACGCTTCAACTTTGCATGCTACTGATTTTTGGAGAGCTGTTTCACCAAGCCAAGCTGGTTGCTGGCATTTTTAAAATTTGCAAGTGTCACTAATGCGGCAAGGTAGAGAAGGTATAAAATCAACATGGCTGCAAAGAGGAAGACCAACAAAGGTGGCCACTACCTCAGATATGAGCCATCAGACATGAATTTGTTGAATGAAGACCCAAATTCCTTAGAATTTTTCAGATGAATAGGGTGTTTGTAGTTATGTCAAAGACTGCAAGAGTGCCATGCGCAGGTTTCCAAGGAGTTTTCTATTAGTTTCAATGCAACAACTTCAAAGGTTGGGATGTTAGAGCTCACAGTAACACCAGATACCATTGCAGTAGCAACAAGAATCCCTAGAGGAGGAGAATAATGGTTCAAAGGCTTCAAGTTCACCATGTAGGACTGTAAAGAATTTATCAAGCTAAAGCACAGTGATATTGATCTCACAAATGCCGTCCCAAGGAGCTACATGAAAGAAAACTTCTCAAAGCTGCTTATAATCATTCAAAAGTACTTCACCTGTGAAGGGAGGTATCATATGGTTTACTCCTACCCTCTCAAGCTTCTGCTGCATTTTGTGGTTAATAGGTCCCTTGATTTTCTATTTTACTTATACAGAAGCTTAGCTAAAATGTCAGATAAGGTCCAAGTTAAAAAGAAGGAAATGAAACTTCACTCTTTCATCATGGTTTGATCAATTTTCTAGTACTAGAGGAGTTAAAGAGATTAGGTAGAGACTGGTCATATTTTTTGTTCATCAGTGGTTTTGAAGTAGATTTTATCACTCCTAAAAGGAATCCCAAGCCTAGAGATATCCCATCACCTTCAGTGGAAGAGCAAGTTGAGCTAGTGATCATGGAGACAGAGTGTTACACAACAATTTGTCACCGTCCCTACAATCCCCATCCCGCACATTGGAGGTCTCATTCCGTGACCTGTGAGTAGAGACAAGACTTGAAAATACTTTCATTGCATCCCTCTGAAGATGAGCTTTCATTTCCCTGGAGACATCTCCCTGCAAAAAACCCTAAAAGTAGCTCCTTTTCCATGGGTGCGGTTCCACAGTTCAGCCCTCGCGCCAAGGGGGCAAATCCTCCAAAGAGGGCACGCCAATTGGTGCTCTGTCATAGAGCCGCACCCACACCAACCATATTAAGAGGTGTTTTTTAAAAATAAATGGTGGAATTTTCATCCTAAAAAATTCCTGGACTGATATCTATCTTGAGTTGGGAGGTTTGGCTACGGATTTCCATAGAGAGGAAGTGGTTTTCCACCTCTCATGGAAGCTTCCTTGATGATAGGGCCAATCCCATAATTATAGGGATCCCAAATCCTCTTCCTCCATCTATAAAAGCTTGCTCATCTCCCTTGCAAGCTAATCTCCAAGTTCCGAAGAGCTTTCACATCCTTATGCTGCAAGAGCCTTCTTGATTCCCTTAAGGCCAAATCCAAGCAAGGAGACTATTGCCAAGTATCCGGAGAGAGAGGCTTGTCCCATCCTTGACAGGCTTTATTGAGACATGTTTTTCTGATGACCCGCCAAAGGAGAATTCTGCGTCGAAGCTATGGTTGTATTCTTCTTTTGACTCATTAATGATAAGCGACTATTGGTTATGGTTCCACTCTTGTTCTTGATCATGTTCATGAGTTATGTCCTCTTCAACTGACATATAGTTGTATATACTGGATTTTATGCTTGTGTTTGTGTTGTTTCTTGCATGTGCAGGTTTCCGATCACGAAGATCATGAGGATTGTGATCTTCCAGGGCAAAGGAACGGGAGCACTACCTCTTCTACAAACAACAGCGTCGGATTCCAGGTAAGCCTTCCTCGCAAGTTGGTTTATTTGAAATTAGGAACCTGCACTGTAGTGTGTTTGATTGTTGCTAGACCCGATCTGGACTAGTAGGGATCGCCTCTGTCCGTAGAGGGGATTTACCTCCTCAACAATTTTGCGACTCCGCTGGGGACTCGGCTTGTTGTTTGATTTGTAAGCTATAGACGAAGCCTGAAGCATAGCCAAATAGCCTTCGAAACGCTTTTGCTCTACATTAGCGGAGTAGATCAACGCTGCTTCAGTAAATCTCCAGTTTAGTTTACAGACTGAACAAATTGGAGTATTTTATTCTCTTTTCGGTCAACTTCTTGGTCTTGCTTGCTTGGTTAGCTCTTTGGACTGGTTTTTTCTGTTTGTTTGGTTTTGTTTTAGCCTTGTCATCACTTGTCTGTGTCTGAGATTGCTTGTTTTTCATTTTCTCATAGTAAACTCAGCTGGCGCTCTTTTCAGTGTGACAGTTGCACCCATTGGCACAGGTTGCCTGTGTATCACCCACGCCATTGCCTTTCTGGTGCTAATTTCAAGCTCACAGTCGTGCCAATCCTGTGAGCTATTAGGGTTTTCTGTGTTTCATGCTTTCTGGGACTGACTTGTGATTTTGATCTTGTTTTTTCGGCTGTTTGAGTGCACTAGAGCCTAGTTTTACTGGTTGTAACCTCCATCCTTTGGTTGTTTGCCTATTTCTTTCGATTTTAAATTCGAGCCCTAGGGCATCTAGGTGCTTTTGTGAATCGAGCCTCCCTTGGGAGTTTTTGTTTTTCGTTCGTTCAGTCGACTTTGGGATTTCTTCCTTGCATTCGTTTGATAGCTGTCTATCATTTTATTGTGTTTTTTGAGTGACTGATTTCGTTTTCATTCGAATTTCTCTTTGCTTCATTTTGGGCCTAGATTACACGGCTCATTGGTGTCTTTGGGACTTTTCTTGGTTTCGAGAGACTTTTGATTGATTTGAGATCTGATTGTTTACGCCATTGAGTGAAATTTTCTTGTTTTTGCTCTCTTATTATCATTTCTCAAATTGCTTCTCATTTTTTTTCGGTTTGTTTAGTGTATCTAGCTATCAAACATTGAAAATAAAAAAAAAATCTCTTTTTCTTTTGGTTGATTATTGCAAATTGAAATCTTTTCGATGTTAGTGACTTTGGAAGAATTTTTTTTAATTTCATTAGCTGCATTAGAGATATCACTGATTGTCTTCCGATCATTTTGTTTGTCTAAAAATCTCTTAACTCTTCTGTAGCTAGCTTTCATCGAACAAAATGATATACTATGGCATGTAGTTTTGCATTTAGGAGATTTTTGAGACAACACATTCGTTAGGGCTTGAAAACTGAAACGTAATTGAAGATAAATATTAAAATTCATTCAATTTACACTAAGGCAGCATTGAAATCTAACGAAACACATTTAGAGGTCTAGGCTATAGATGTGTTCCGGCGTCTTTAAACCTAGTAATTGTCGTTCGCCTCTTGGCTTTAGACAGCGCTAGTACGGACTTGTGCTCCCCGTACCATCGAGTATATGAAGGGAGACCCCACTAGGTTTCAATCCTTTATCCATAGGAAGCCGAGTCTGCAGCTCTATACCCGTGATACACCGGACACAACATTCGGGGAGATTTCCTGCACGTACATTAAGTCCTTGGTTGATTTCTCTTTCATTTTGAAACCAAGGTGTATATTGCAGTTCACGGTTATTTGGTACACCCTTTGCCTAGCATTCCTGAGCAATAATTTTAATCTTTTCTGACTCTTTAAATTTTAAAGGACCACCAAGCGCTTGTCCTTTCACGCTTGCTTCAAAACTAAAAGAGATAGAGTCACCTTTCAACCATTTCTCGACTCTTAAAACATGAAATGGTGAAGTTTCTTATTTTTCAATGTGGTAAAATAAATCACCTGTGATCACATGCCCTTTTAGAGTTTGCTTGTTGGTTGTTTGATTGTGTGCCTTGGCTTTTAGCCTGTGTGCGGTTTTGAGTTGTTGATGGCAGCTTTTCCAGGATTCACCAACCAAGGAATCCCCTCTTATTGGAATCCGGGTCATTTTCCTCCTTTTGGGAATGTTGGTGCTCCTTACACGGCAACGTTGTCCCTTCCTGGGTTAACTATTGGGCTGCCTATTTGGTTGTTTTCAACCTCTATGGTCTCAAATGTCTCAGCTACTGTTCAATCAGTTCCTTTTCCTGAAAAAAATCATGTTGATTCCAAGGTGGACCTCTCCCCTTCTTCGCCTGTTTATGCGTCCTCCTCTTCTACTTTTCCTGGTGAAAGTCTGGATTCGAGTAACCAGGTGGCTAAGAAGAAGAAGAAGAAGACAAAGAAGAAGAAGTCCGATAAAGGAGAGGCTAGATCTGCGATTATTGCACCTAAGAAGTCTCCTCTTGATAAACCTTCCAACCCTCCGCGAAAGTCAAGTTCCCTTGTATGTTGTGCACGAGAGACCATCTTCTTCAAGACTGCCCTGGCATTCCCAAGGTGCTTGAATTATGGTCCAACGGTCGCCCACCATTGCTGTTGGCTTCTAGGAGTCAAGTTGGGGGCACGTCTTTAACTGGTGCTGGTAAGACTCCTAAGAAATAGGGTAAGCTCACCAATCCCTGTAAGTTGTGTGAAGGGCACCATGCCATTCAACTTTTTCCGTATATGGATGAAGCCAAGAGAGTTTTGGAAAACTCGACTATTTCAGTACCTTACCTCCTGGCTGGTTATAAATGGCTTTCTTTGAGTCCTCCACCAGTTGATGCCACGATTGGTCAAGAGTCATCCTTGGTCGATCCCGCTCCCTCGGAAATTCAAATTCAGGAATCCATTCCCGACCAACCATTGGTCATGGGATCGATTGAGCTGGCTCCGTCTACAGTGCACCAGGTCTTTTATGTTGAGAGTGGACCCCAGATCCCTCAGGTTCTTCTTGTTTCTTTATATTCCTCAGACTTGGAGAAATATTCTCCTATCCCCATACCTCAAGAAGTTGCTCCTCCACCTCCCGTGATGGAGGTCCCAGAGGTTACTCCTCCCACCTTCAAGATGGAGGTTGTGGAGGATGCTCCTTCTTCTTTCGTAACACCAGGGGAAGACCTTATTGGTTCTATGGTAGCCCCTCTGATTAGTTTGGTCGCTTCCTTTGATTGGAATCGATTTGCAGGATACCGCCTTCCATCTTATGTGCCTTTCGAGATTACAGTACATGCTTTTGGTCTGGTCGTACCTAGCACCATTATAGACGAAGGTGCGTCTGTTAGTATTTTATCCTCCACTACTTGGCAAGCTTTTGGTTCACCACCGCTTGTGCCTGTTACGGAGAATCTGTTGGCATTTAATAGAAGAACGAGTCAACCGTTAGGGATCCTTCCAAGGTTACCTGTTACTTTGGGAGGTAAAACCATCCATATGGACGTAATGGTTGTTCCAGGCCCCTTGGATTTTAATTTTCTCTTGGGGCGCGATTACACCTATGCCATGGGAGCGCTTGTCTCCTCCCTTTTTCGTGTGGTTTGTTTTCCGCATGAAGGATGGATCGTGACCATTGATCAGCTTTCGTTCTTTGGTCCTGATGTGGCAGCTGGCCCGCCATCATCCCTTCCTGGTTTTTATCCACCCGTTGTATCTTCCCCACCACAGGTAAACTATGTGGCTACCTACCCCATGCCTATACCCAGTGATAGTGCCGTTGTGCATCAGGTGCTGGGGGCATTGGGTCCAGATTTCCAAGATGTTTTCCTTCCATCGGGAGTGGAACTCTTGGAAGTGATGAATTCTTATTCATTATGATGAGGTCGGTCGGAGCATGGTTCCTTGTCTTGTGTCAAGCTCCTTAAACAATGAAACAAGGTGGTCGGAGCATGGTTCCTTGTCTTGTGTCAAGCTCCTTAAAAAATGAAACAAGGTTTTCGGAGCAGAGTTCCTTGTCTTGTGTCAAGCTCCTTAAAAAATGAAACAAGGTTGTCAGAGCAGAGTTCGTTGTCTTGTGTCAAGATCCTTAAAAAATGAAACAAGGTGTGCTGAGGATAGTTCTTTTAATGTGTCAACCTCGTTAAAACAATGAAACACGTTCTCGTTCAATTCGAGTCTTTGATAAGTTCTCATAAAATTCCAGTCGAGTCTTTCTTAGATCTCTTAACTTGAACCTTCACTCCCTCCATCTGTTTACTCAGGTGCATGGACTGAAGCTTGAGGGGCATGTACCTCGAATTGAGTCACCATGCTGGGGGCATGCTTACTTTTTCAAGCATAGTTTGTTTCTGTTTCAAGCTTGTGTAAAAATGAAACCGGTTTCAAGCATACTTTATCTTTGTTTCAAGCTTGTGTAAAAATGAAACCAACTTCAAGTAGAGTTTCCTGATTTCAAGCTTGTGTAAAAATGAAACCTCTTGTGATTTCCATTTTATCAGCCTGTTTTTGCCAGATGAGCCTTGGTTTCCTCACTCCATCGTCACTATCTGCTTGACCGATCATATGCCTTCACTTGGTTATTTTACCCATTCTTGAGGAACCGCTGCGATGAGTGGTCTTGTTAGCCAGCCTCTTGACCTTTATCTTGTTCTGAGTAGTTCCACCATTACCGGAACCAGTTGCTACCCTTTATACCACTCGTTCCTCCAGGAGGAGTCACCTTTCAGCTCTTTTCTGACTCTCTAAACATGAAAATATTGCCGAGTCCCTTGCCGTTTCGATCTCGTTAAAGTGGCTACGAAACGACATCTACCAAGTATGCGTTTACCCCTTTTTCGGGCTGGGATAGATTATTTACAAAAAAGGAATACCCTAGCCTATCACGACTAGGAGGTTTTCTCAGATATTGTTTTCTACCTTTTTGGATCTGAGGAACTATTTACGAAAATGGACCATTGGATTTTACTTTTCTGCTATCTTTTCAAACTCTCTAAACATGAAAAGATGCCGAGTTCTTCCTTTGTCAGACTCGTTAAACCTAAATGACATCGGAAATTTTCAATCATGACGTTATTCGAGTTTCTCCTTCCTAGGGCTCGTTAAATGTACTAGGATGGATTCGTCCGAAGGACGGATTTATATGACAAGCATATGGTATCCTCTTCAAGCTTGTGTAAAAATAAAGAGGTACTCACCGAAATGGTGGGGAAGAAATGGAACCAGCATCATTGTCGTGTCGGCAGTATGTCGCTCTTGAACATGGCACTTGTCTGCATTCGTGTCGGGTTGGGGACATCTCATCTCATTCTTCACTTGCCTTCGTGGGTTTGGATAATCCCTTTTGACCTCTCATCTGTTCGTTGCCTCGTCACCATGACCTCTGATCCGTTGATGTCAAATACTGCCAAATCCACTATCATGCCATTATATGTTCAAGAGAAGTTGACCTCTGCAAAGTATCAACCTTCCTCTGATTCTCATATGATCCTGATTCACAAAAAACATCATGTTCCTCTGTCTCATTTCGATGATGTGGGAAACACTATGGCCCACCTTCGATCAAGGTCACTTCTTGTCGACTTCAGCTCATTATCCAGGAAGCCAATCTAGAGACTCCCTTATGGTACCTTAGAGCCTGCATGCCTCAATGGCAGGTTCGTCACATTCGACGTGAGGTTTTCATCATTGGCCTCCGATCGAGTGATTCTACGGGTGTTCGACACCAGCTCATTGATTCACATGCCGTAGATTGTACCTATAGTACCTTGAGGGCCATTTTCATTATTGGTGGTTCCTCTTGGGGAGTCCCTTGTCGTTTATCTGGTTAAAGAGTGAAACATGAGCGACATCTACCAGTCTCCTTTACTTGCACACCCTAAGACTTGAGATGAATTATTCTGAAAAGGAATACCCTAGCCTATTGCGACTAGGAGGTTTTCCCGGATATTGTTTTCTACCTTTTCGGATCTGGGGAGCTATTTACGAAAAGGGACCTGTGGAGTTTTCTTTTCCGCTGTCTTTTCAAACTCTCTAAACATGAAAAGACGCCGAGTTCTTCCTTTGTCAGACTCGTTAAACCCTGATGACATTGGATTCAGTCGTGATGACGTTATTCGAGTTTCTCCTTCCTAGGGCTCGTTAAATGTACTAGGATGGATTCGCCCGAAGGGCGGATTTATATGACAAGCATATGGTATCCTCTTCAAGCTTATGTAAAAATAAAGAGATACTCACCGAAATGGTGGGGAAAAATGGAACCAATATCGTTGTCGTCGGTAGTATGTCGCTCTTGAACATGGCACTTGTTTGCATTCGTGTCGGGTTGGGGACATCTCATCTCGCTGCTTCACTTTGCCTCCATGGGTTTGGATAATCCCTTTTTGGCCTCTCATACATTCATTGCCTCGTCACCATGACCTGCGATCGATTGATGTCAAATACTGCCAAGTCCACTGTCGTGCCGTTTATATGTTCAAGAGAAGTTGACCTCTGCAAATATTAACCTTCCTCTGATTCTCATATGATCCTGATTCACAAAAACATCATGTTCCTCTGTCTCGTGTCGATGATGTGGGAGACATTAGGGCCCACCTTCGATCAAGGTCATTTCCTGTCGACTTCAACTCATTATCCAGGAAGCTGATCTAGAGACTCCCTTGTGGTACCTTGGAGCGTGCATGCCTCAATGGTAGGTTCGTCGCATTCGACGTGAGGTTTTCATCATTGGCCTCCGATCGAGTGATTCTATGGGTGTTCGACGCCATCTCATTGATTCGCATGCCGTAGATTGTACCTGTAGTACCTTGAGGGCCATTGTCATTATTGGTGGTTCCTCTCGCATCTGTTAACAACTTTCATCATTGGCTGGTAATCAGACGATGTTCTTGCATGTTCGACTTCAGCTCACACATTCGCATGCTTGAACATAACTGATGGAGTGAGATGAGCGCGAGACCACGGATTGTGTGTTGCATCTGGTGCGATATTTATGGATTATTATGATTATTGTGACTCACGGTTGGTTGTCACGACCATACACAGAGTCTAACATTATGAATCCTCTGCTGGACAGCTCGTCCATGCCTTGGATCCTGGTGTAGCCTTTCTGTTATGGATGTTTGTGCCCACTCCTATATATATATCATGTCATCGAGACATCAGATTCTGTACTCGCCTCTCAGTTTTCCATTGGCAGGTGTTCACAGAGTGGCATGTTCTCGTAAAGCATTTCACCCTCTCTCTCTCTGGAACTCATGCTTTAGGGGCATCTGTTACCATTAATTTGTCACCGTCCCTACCAGTCCCCATCCCGCACATTGGAGGGCTCATTCCGTGACCTGTGAGCAGAGACAAGACTTGAAACTACTTTCATGACATCCCTCTGAACATGAGCTTTCATTGCCCTGAAGACATCTCTTTGCAAAAAAACCCTAAAAACACCTCTTTTTGCATTGGCGCGGGCAGACAGTTCAGTACCCGCACAAATGGGAGAAATCCTTCAAAGAGGGCGCACCAATTGGCACTCTGTCCTAGAGTCGCACTCGCGCCAGCCAATTTAAGCAGTGTTTTTTTAAAATAAATGGCGGAAGTTTCGTCCTAACAAATTCCTGGACTGCTATCTATCTTGAGTTGGGAGGTTTGGCTACGGATATCCATAGAGAGGAAGTTTGCCACCTCTCATGGAAGCTTCCTTGATGATAGGGCCAATCCCATGATTATAGGGATCCCAACTCCCCTTCCTCCATCTATAAAAGCTTCCTCATCTCCCTTTTAAGCTAATCTCCAAAGTTCAGAGCTTTCGTCATATGCTCTGAGGAAGCCTTCTTGATTCCTTAAGGCCAAATCCAAGCAAGGAGACTATTGCCAAGTATCCGGAGAGAGAGGCTTGTCCCATCCCTGACAGGCTTTATCGAGACATGTTGTGCTGACGACCCGCTAAAGGAGAGTGCTGCGTCGAAGCTATGGTTGTATTCTTCTTTTGACTCATTAATGATAAGCGACTATTGGTTATGGTTCCACTCTTTTTCTTGATCATGTTCATGAGTTATGTCCTCTTCGACTGACATATAGTTGTATATAATGGATTTTATGCTTGCGTTTTTGTTGTTTCTTGCATGTGCAGGTGTCCGATCACAGAGATTGAGGATTGTGATCTTCCAGAGCAAAGGAACGGGAGCACTACCTCTTCTACAAACAACAACGTCGGATTCCAGGTAAGCCTTCCTCGCAAGTCGGTTTATTTGCAATTAGGAACCTGCACTGTAGCATGTTTGATTGTTGCTAGACCCGATCTGGGCTAGTAGGGATCACCTCTGTCCGCAGAGGGGATTTACCTCCTCAACACAGAGCCATTGTGGAAGGCTGACACACCCAAAGTTACACCTGCAAAACAAAAGCCAACAATGAGAAAAAATGGCAGCAAGAGGGTTAAGAGAATCCAAACAGTGGCTAAAGGTAACTTTGAGGAAAATTTTCATGCTATTGATATTGAAGAAAGACTCGTAGTTCAAGCTGAAGACATAGATGAGGGAGGAAGAAATCTCAAGAAAGCCAAAATAGCCAAAAAGTTAGAATTTGCAGGTGCAGATGCAGGATTCATGTTTCAAGCTATAAAACCAATGAAAATACATGCTGTATAAGTCTTGGAAATCACCAAAGAGGCTCAGAAGGTTAGTGAAACTATTCATCCACCACCAAGCATCATTGACCTCTCATCATCTACAAAAGAAGATATGCTCATCAAGCAAAAGAAGGGCAAAGAGAAAATCATTAAAAAAATAGAGATTGAAGTCCTTAAGGAGTAGTTGAAGTTGGAAAATGATGAAATATCAGTCTTAAATAAAGAGGCAAGGAAGCACAAGGTTTAGAAGGTACAATTTCAAAAAATGAAAGAGATCTGGGAGGATCAAGTCACAAGTGTCTCTAAGACCTTGGACAACACAGAAAAAACTGATCAAATAGACTAAGCCATTGAGAGGAGAGGTGAAACATATTATTAAAATGAACCTACACTTATATTCTAAGAACAAGACACTAAAATACCAATTCAAAGACCTACAAGAACAACTGGAACTGATTCATGAAGAGTTGGAGAAGAAGGGTTTGAAGGTGACTGTGGTTGAGGAGCCCATTGCTCAACTGATCATTAACGAAGATGAAACACCAGAGGAGTCATAATTTGAGATTGAATGTGTTTTAGAAGGTTCATGGCATGCTAAATATCAATTTTTTACAACTGGAGGTCACTTTTTGGAGAAAATTTTGAAATCCGAAAATTCTGCACTTTTTCATAGTTTCATAGCATTTCTTAGGCTTAAAGCCAGGAAAATGCTACGAAAAAATCTGTAGCAGCTTATTTTCTTTCGAAATCACTTTTTCAGTTTTTAAGAAGGGTTTTTAATGGTGGTGATGTGTCATGTCTTGGTTGACACCATGGAACAACAAAGGAGAAAAAAATTTGGGTGCAGAAGCTTCTTTTTCAATGCTACGAAAGCTCGCTACGAAACTGTCTTCTTTTCGTAGAGAGTTGTTTTTGAAGGTTTTGGAGTAGCTTAATGACATTTTTGGACAACTGGACCCCTCAAACATGTCAAGGGACCTTAATATCAAATATTTATGACTTGAAGGAAGTGATGTGGAGATAGGTCATCAGCTAAAGCTCTCATTGAAGATAAGGGTCATGCATTCCTGAAAGATAGGGTTTTGTTCCACATGTCTAGGAGGGTTTTTAATATGTAAATGCGGTAATGAACCTATCATGTATCATTTGATCATGTGATGCTTATTTGTAACTAACATTTAACTCTTTCACAAAGATAAGGTATAATATGTAATAAATAGGAGTTACACTCCTATTAGGAGATGTCTTCTTTAAGGTATAACTGTCAATTTCTTGTTAGAAGTCATGTTTTTCAGTTATGTGATGTGTCATAGGAAGAATTCGATGAATATAGCCATCAGGAAGATCATCCTTGCAGTAAGAATCTCTATTTAAAGGCAAATCATCAAAGTAGTCAAGGGTTGGTTATTTTTTGCACCAAATTGTTGCTTTATGTATTTTGACTTATATCAGTAATACAAAGGACTTCCTTTTTACAGACCTGAGATTCTCATGGGATTTTTAAGTCTTATTGATATACATCTTATGTTTTACCACCTGCAGTAGATTTCATTGCTATTACTCAGAATTCATAACTCTGTGCTCTGACTTCCTTTAGTAATGAAATCATTTTGTTTTTCTATGTTTTATGAGTGAATTTCCTTTGTTAAAGACCCTTATCTGCCTTAGCTTCCATGTCAAGAAACCTTGCCACTAAATACTGACTGTTGACTCCATAAGCCCAATGGTAGCAAGCCTACATTCTTTTCAATCTACATACATAAAAAAACAAGTTACTTTTCAAATAGAGTTAGCCATCTAGTACTATCATAATCAATTATCGTAAACCCCTTCTAGAGAGCCCTCTTAGACTGAAGAGGCTAAGCTTCAGTCAAAAGCTGGTTTGAAACAGTTACATAGATTTTTCTAATCAGAAGCCAATCAAGTACAGTTTTTTGATAACATTTTGGTGCATCTGCAGGGAGTTTGAAGACTATTTTCCTAAATTTTTTGTGCAAAAAAGTGAAGCTAAACACTTGGAGGTAGCAGGAGCTGAAAATTATTTGAGGCTACAGAACTACCTTGGCAACTCATTGCTGAAGAATTCAAAATTTCATAGATTCATGGTGATTCCACTGGACATATGAATAACTCAAATGTTGCCATTCTTGTTTCAAAGTATGCATGTGTAGATTTTTCAAGAATTTATAGTTTCCCAAATCCTTTTCCCAAGGATGCATATTTTTTAAGGAATGGTCCAAAATTTAATGGAGAAGATCTGAGTTTGACCTTGAAGTATATATTATATTTCCATGACTTTACTGAGCTTCTTAAATTCAGACATGAAGATATTTTCATCATATTCTTCTATGATTCGTTTCAAAGGAAATGTAAACAGTGGATTGAAAGCTTTCTTGTCAAATCTATTAAGTCATTTGCATATTTTTGGCTTATTTTTTTGGAAACATGGATGGAAAGAACAGAGTTGGTGGTAGACTCTCCTTCCATTCAAGGTTTTAAACAATGGAATGATGATCACACTAATGAAGAAGTGGATGAAAATTTTTCTTTGTCCTTGTCTTTTTATTTAAAGTCATTTGAGTGCAAGTCAGAAGATAAGATTCAATTTTTGGATGAAGTTGCTAAGAATATTGAGAAAGACATTGAAGTTTTAGAACATCAAATTCAATCCTATAGTCTTCATGATCAAGATCAGTATTTTCAAAAGTATTTCATACCAAAAAAAAAAGAGAGGGTGATGCTACCTTTCTCTTTTGAGATTGAGGAAGAATATCTTGTTTTTGAAAATCAATTTGATAGCACACAACTGAAATATTGTGTTGCTAAAGAAATCATATATGAGTTGTCTAAAACTGTACAATGTCTTGACGATTATCAAACAAAATATGTCTTCTATGATCCTATAGCTGACTACATGGAAGAGTTATACAGTGAATATTTCCAATTATATTTTCATTGTAAAAATTAGATCCATTTTATGTTGCCTTGGTCATTTCAGTATCCTGTTTACATTTGGTTCAAGTGTAGTCAAGGGGTTCAAGTGTCAAATCAGCTCATTAACTAACTTTATTTGAGGTTTCATGTTGCTTGGATCAAACATGAAGATTGTAGTTATTAGGGTATGTAGGAGTGTGTGAATAAGCTCAAGGTCAACCGAGCATCCTTTCAATAGGTACAAATTTGGTTTTTCAACAATAATAATCAAACTTGAGCCCGAGGTGAAGGCCATTAGAGTTTGAAGCAAAGCTAGTCAAATTTCATAGTTTTTATTTCCAAGAAGATGGATAGCACTAGAACTACAAGTTCTTTGGTGTACCACAGAGGCACACCATCCCAAGTGGAGCCACTATTATTACTCAGAAAAAGTGAAACATTATTTAACATGGTCATAGAGTTCATTTGTCACAAGTTGGTAAAGGAAAAATTTAAATTTTTCGTATTAACCTATCCTAAGGTCCAAACCCACCCCCATTCAAGTCATATCATGTCCCATCAGTCATCATTTGCTGACATATTTCATTTCCCAAGCTTTTGAATTTGAAAAGGTCACTTAATCCAATTTTTCTTATTATCTTAGAAAATTACACCTAAAAAAGGTAGTTTTCGCTATGAAACTACTAATACTTTCGTAGTGAAACTGCCAGGAGATTATCTAAATACACTACGAAAAATGTTTTTCTGTTTGTATTTTAAAGTTTAGTGCAAGGTGTCAGTTAATGATTAGAAGTGCTAGGATGGATGTCATTCGAGTTAGTTAGGGTTAAATCAAGGTACAAAGGTTATGGCTGAGGTCATTATTACAGTTTTTAGCATGTATGAGTCATGATTAAGCCATGAGCTATCATCAAAAATTTAAAACATTTCCCAATTGAGACTTTGGTCATTCTCCGCTTCATCTTTTCTTGCTACTGAGTTCTGGAGAGATGTTTCACCAAGCCAAGCTGGTTGTTGGCATTTTAAAAAATTGCAGGTGTCACTAATCAAGAGAGGCATAGAAGGCATAAAATCACCATGGCTGCAAAGAGGAAGACGAACAACGGTGGCCACTGACTTAGGTATGAGCCATCAGACATGAATTTGTTGAATGAAGACCCAATTTCCTTAGAATTTTTCAAAAGAATAGGGTGCTTGCAGTTCCGTCAAAGATTGCAAGGGTGCCATGTGCAGGCTTCTAAGGAGTTTGCTATCAGTTTCAATGGGACAGATTCAAAGGTGTGGATGTTAAACCTCACAGTAACACCAAAGACCATTGTAGTAGTAACAGGAATCCCTAGAGGAGGAGAACAATGGTTCAAAGGCATCAAGTTCACCATGCAGGACTGTAAATAATTTATCAAGCCAGAGAATAGTGATATAGATCTCACAAATGCCATCCCAAGGAGATACATGAAATACAACTTCTCAAAGTTATTGCTAATCATTCAGAAGTACTTCACCTGTGAAGGGAGGTATCATATGGTTTTCTCTTACCATATTAGGCTTCTACTGCATTTTGTGGGTAAGAGGTCTCTTTTTTTGTCCTTTTACTTATACAGAAGCTTAGCTAAAATGTCAGATAAGATCCAAGTTAAAAAATAAGGAAATGAAACCTCACGCTTTCATGATGGTTTGATCAAGTTGCTGGTATTAGAGGATTTAAAGAGATTAGGTAGAGACTGGTCATATTTTTTGTTCATCAGTGGTTTTGAAGTACATGTTATTACTCCTAAAAGGACTCCCAAGCCTAGAGATATCCCATCACCTTCAGTGGCAGAGAAAGTTGAGCTAGTGATCATGGAGACAAAGCTATTGAAGAAGGTTGACACACCCAAAGTTACACATGCAAAACAAAAGCCAACAATGAGAAAACATAGCAGAAAGAGGGTTACACGAAGCCGAAAAGTAGTGAAAGGTAACTTAGAGGAAATTTTGCATGCTATTGATATTAAAGAAACTCCCATAGTTCAAGCTGAATACATAGATGAGGGAGGAAGAAATCTCAAGAAATCCAAAACAACCAAAAAGTTAAAATTTGCAGGTGAAGATGTAGGATTCATGTTTCAAGCTCGAAAACCAATGACAAGACATGCTAGAAAATTCTTGGAAATCAGCAAATAGGCTCAGAAGGCCAGTGAAACTATTCAACCACCACCAAGCATCATTGACCTCTCATCACCCGCAAAAGAAGATCTGTTCATGAAGCAAAAGAAGGGCAAAGAGAAAATCATTGAAAAAACAAAGATTAATGTCCCTAAGAAGCAGTTGAAGCTAGAAAATGATGAAATATCAGTCTTAAAGAAAGAGGAAAGGAATTAAAATGTTCAGAAGGTACAGTTTGAAAAAATGAAAGAGGTTTGGGAGGATCAAGTCACAAGAGTCTCTAAGACCTTGTACAACACAAAAAAACTGATCAAATGGACTAAGCCATTGAGAGTAGAGGTGAAACATATCAGAAAAATGAACCTGCACTTATAGTATAAGAACAAGAGATTAAAATTCCAAGTCAAAGACCTATAAGAAAAACTAGAATGGATTCATGAAGAGCTGGAGAAGAAGGGTTTGAAGATGACTATCGTTGAGGATCCCATTGTTCAACTGATCATTAATGAAGAGGAAACACCGCAGGAGTCATAAGTTGAGTTTTAATGTGTTTTGGAAGGTTCATGGCATGCTTAAGATCAATTTTTTACAGCTGGAGTTCACTTTTTGGAGAAAATTTTGAAATATGGAAATTATGCACTTTTTCACATTTTCATAGCGTTTCCTAGGCTTAAAGTTGGGAAAGCACTACGAAAAAATCTGTCGCAACCTTTTTTCTTCCAAAATCACTTTTTTTAGTTTTTAAGAAGGGATTTTAATGGTGGTGATGTGTCATGTCTTGGTTGACACCATGGAACAACAAAGGAGCAAAAATTTTGGGTGCAGAAGCTTCTGTTTCAACGCTACGAAAGCTTGCTACGAAGTTGTCCTATTTTCATAGCGAACTATTTTTTGAAGGTTTTGGAGTAGTTTAATGACAGTTTTGGATAGCTGGACCCCTCCAACATGTCAAGGGACCTTAATATCAAATATTTATGACTTGAAGTAAGTGCTATGGAGACAGGTCATCAGCTAAAGCTCTCATTGAAGATAAGGGTCATGCATTCCTGAAAAATAGGGTTTTGTTCCACATGTATAGGAGGGTTTTTAATATGTAAAGGTGGTAATGAACCTATCATCTATCATTCCATCATGTGATTCTTATTTGTAACTGACATGTAAATCTTTCACAAAGATAAGGTAGAATATGTAATAAATAAGAGTTACAATCCTATTAGGAGATGTCTTATTTAAGGTATAATTGTCAATTTATTGATAGAAGTCATGTTTTTTAGTTATGTGATGTGTCATAGGAAGAATTTGATGAATCTAGCCATCAAGGAGATCATCCTTGTTGTAATAATGTCTATTTAAAGGTAAATCATTGAAGTAGTCAAGGGTTGGATATTTTTTGCACCAAACTGCTACTTTATGTATTCTGACTTATATCAGTAATACAAAGGAATTTATTTTTGATAGACCTGAGATTCTCATGGGGTTTTTAATGTCTTATTGATCTACATATTATGTTTTACCACTTGCGATTTCATTTCTATTACTTAGAATTCATAAATCTATGCTATGATTTCCTTTAGTAATAGAATGATTGTGTTTTTCTATGTTTTATGAGTGAATTGCCTTTGTTAAAGACCCTTATCTACCTTAGCTTCCATGTCAATAAAATATTGCCACTGAAAATACTAATTTTTTATTCCATAAGCCCAACGGTAGCAAGCCTGCATTCTTTTCAACCTACATACACAAAAAAAACAAGTTACTTTTCAGATAGAGTTAGCCATCTAGTACTGTCATAATCAAATCTCATAAACCCCTTTGAGAGAACCATCTTAGACTGAAGAGGCTAAGCTTTAGTCAAAAGTTGGTTTGAAACAATTACATAGAGTTTTCTGATCAACAGCCAATTAAGTACAATTTTGTGATAACATAAGAGAGGAATGATTGATGATAGATCTACCTATGTTGTGATATTTTGTGCATTTTTTTCTAGGTAAAATGCTCATGTTGGCTGTGTGCATGGAGACCTTAGTCCTGCTATGTGCGGACCCCAATGGATGTGTGTGCAGGTGAACTGAAGGGTTTTGTATGGAAGATATGAACTATTTATGAATAAAGAACTGTTGTTTCCAATATCTGAGTCTGAAATGAATTTTTTGTTTATGTTATGATAAATTCTGTATATTATTTCTGATTCCTGTGTTGTCTATGTTTAGATAAATTGCGCAACTTCATATGGTTTTAGATGAATGTTTATTAAATGGATCCAGTGCTATTTGGTTTTAATACTAGCTGTTAAGAGCTATTACGTGGATTATAGACTCTGTTTTAGCTTGCGCGCAAGATATTATGCATAATTGACCTAAATCTGTCTGTAAGGATTTCCTATTGAGGTCTTCTCCCAGAGGAGGCCATGTGGACTAGGTGATGTATGTACGATGTCACACTTATTTGACGTCATCCTAGTGGTTTTCGAAGAAGAGTAGTGAAGAAACTCCAATAAATTTACATCTTATGGAATGGAGAGTTTACCAAGAAATAATATACAAGGAGTCTAATGTTAGGTTTTCCAAGGAAGAAAGAAAAAATTAACATGAATTTTGGGCTAGCTATAAGAATGGGTAGAGCTCCTCAGAAAAAGAAGAGGAGATTAATGGAATTGATGACAAGAAAGTGGCACAAATTTTCAACTGAAGACATAGTAAATGGTGGTACTCTACTAAATACACCAAAGAGAAGGACAATCACCCGTGGGTAACTATTTAGTGATACTCATTGACATCATCATCATAGGAGGAGGAGAGGAGAGGATAAGGTGCTAAAGGAATTCAAGAAATCTAAGCACAACCAACAAGCCCTCCAACTACTGGCCCTCTCGGCAGTGACCTACCTACGTATATCAAAGTATCACCCGACATAGTATGGAGGGGTGCTGGAACCAGGTTTCTGCACCCTGAGGAAGAAAATAATGTAGTGGCCTTAAAAAAATTGATTGCAGAACTTATACAGATCTTAAAAGATATGCACAATTATTCCAAAACATAATCACAGATATATCATAACAGAACCAGATCTAGATCTATATAATGCATAATCATTGAAGCATATTCATCTATATATTCAACCATAAATATAACTTCATGCATAAATAACATATGTATTCGCACAGATACAGGTAAGAAAAACAGAAGTAAAGCGATCTTAAGACATAAAAGGTATAAATATAACTTAGATAGATAACACAATGCTTTCACCAAGATTAGTCCTTGTATTAGATTTAGAGAAATTCAATACATCAGAATTTACCTTATACTTTACCCTTCCATGCACACAGCTAGGACTAGGTCTTCGTGCACACAACCAACATGAGCCTTTATACCCAACCCAGACTGAAAACCCTTACAAAAGTATCACAAAAGCATAAACACTTACATTGAAAACATGAATAATGATTGACTACTTCCTTAGACTCAATATATCTATTTATATCCAATTTAGCGTGCATATGCTATGGTCTCAAACCATGGTTTGAGGCCCACAGTTTACCATTCAAATCCTTTTACATAAAAGATTGACTTTGACCTACCCCAAAGCCCTTTGACCTTTCCATGAAGCATGCATATACAAAACTCATACAAAAAGACATAAAAAAGTGTACCCTAGGTGACCCTGCTCCAAGAGGCTCCCAACACAAACATGTGACCTATCCCGAGTCACTGTGGTGTCTTCTCCTTCATCTTGGCTTGGAGAAAAGTGACAGAAGATTTTAGAGGGAGCATCATTTACAGACACTATGCAGTAGCTCCCTACGCCTGAAGAACCAATTTCTTAGTGGTGGGCCCTTCAATGGCTAGCTCGATACTTCTCTGCGTGTGATGAATGACCTTCAATGTGTTATCCAAAGTATGTGATAGTTGGAGAGTCTTTGCGGCCCATGGTTGAATTCATGCCTTCAGCAGCTACTCTTTGCAATGTAGGTCCTTGATCTTAGTTTGAATTTCCCGACCCTCCTATAGGCAGGCAAGGCGCTGTGTAAGAACAAGAGTATGTGTCATCGTCCTGATCTCAACAAATTGTTTATGATTTATGTGCAACTCATTGCTTAGCTACTGTACCATAAGGTCATTCTGAACCAAATCATAGACACCCGTGGCCTCATCCAAAAGCTTCTCACACTACGTGACTATGACATCAATAGTATCGGTGGCCTACTTCACTTTGGCAACCCACTTGGCTCTAACTTCAAGTGGAGTTTCTAGCTACAACTTCATTTGTAGATCAACAATTTGATGTTCAAAATCAGCTCAGACGATTTGAACTTCATCGTGTGAGGCTTTCAATATGGCATCTAGTCCTTCCAATTTCTCTTCTAGGGAAGTTGTGGCAAGGACTGCTGGTACTTCACTGCACACTTGGTGGATATTTTCTTCGAGCGCAACACGACAGGCTTCCTCTGCTGCTTGTTGTCTCTGCTGCACTTTTGTGGCCTGCTGCTTTGATTATAAAAAATTTGTGTGAGCATGGGCCTCACGGAACTCAAGCTCATATATTATCATAGAGTGAATAATGTGTAGCTTCCCAACAGGTAAAACATATAAGTTAATGTTAATGTCACCAAAACCTCTAAATTGCGCGCACCGGTTAGGGTCTACTTGGATGGCCAATGTAGGGATTTGAATAATATGAACATCCCTAGTCACTGGTAAATCTATGTTGAGTGGCTATGCGCTTGTTACATGCACACCTGTCTACATCTCGCTTGCTTGAGCAACGCTCACCTGAATCAGACTTGTATGTACTTTCAATTCCTTGATGGCCACCAACACAACTTTGAGCACAATATTATATTGCACTTCTGTATCTGACCATTTGTCCTATGTCATAGACGTGATAGTGTTGGAAATTTCATTTAGGTCATCTTTTTTCAATGTCAAGACCTCCTCTCCAGTGACTTTAGAGCCTTTTCTTTCCTTCCTCGATCCACCAGTGTCTAGAGAACCGCACTTTGTTCCTTTAGAAGTCTGCACTTCCACTTGCTCTTCTATGTCTTTCATCACAATACCAATTTTATCTGGTTCAATATATTTCTCCAAGTCAATTTTTTCACATGTTGTTATAAGAGTGGCTTCTTTCTCCTTCATCTTTTCGGTTGTCTTCTTTGGTTCGGTACCAATGCGCAACTTAGTCAGTGTTTTAGAAATTTGTTGGCTTGAGGGGTCCTGACCCAGATTCAAATTTTATCGTGCAACCAAAAAACCATCCAACTATTGTCCCTTTCGACAATGACCTGCTTGCACAGATCAAAGTCTCACTCAAATAATTATGGGTGGGTCTTGGAACTAGGTTTCTGCACTTGGCGTAATTATCACAAAACCGAATCGCAGATTACTTCGTTGTAGACATATCATAACAGAACCAGACCTAGATCTATATAATGTGTAATCAATTAATAATATTCATCTATGTATTCAACCATTAATATAACTTCATGCATAAATAAAAAATGTATTCGCACAAAAACAAGTAAGCAAAACAGAAGTAAAGTGATCTTAAGATAGAAAAAGTAAACAGATAACTCATGTAGATAACACATTTATTTCGCCAAGATCAATCCTTATATTAGATTAAGATAAATTCAATACATCATACTTTCCCTTACATTTTACCCTTCAGCACACACAACCATCAGAGTCCACACACAGCCAGGACTAGGTCTCCGCGCACATAGCCAACAGGAGCCTTTCTACCCCACCTAGACGGAAACCCTTACAAAATTATCACAAACGAATATAAACTTAGATCCAACACATGAATAATGTTTGACTACTTCCTTAGACTCAATCTATCTATTCATATCCAATATAGCGCGCAGATACTATGGTCTCAAACCATGGTTGTAAGTGCACAGTTTACCCTTAAAACCCTTTTACATAAAAGAGGGACTTTGACATACCACAAATCCCCTTGACCTTTCCACGTGGCGCACATATACAAAACTCATTAAAAAAGACATCAAAAAGTGTACCCTAGGGGGCCCCGCTCCAACAATGGTGAAGTGAAGATAGAAGAATATGTTGAAGCATGGATCCTAAGGATGAAGAATTTTTTTATTTTCCATGAGTACTCTAAAAATATGAATGCAATGGCAACCACCTTATTGTGGCAACAAAAATATCCATAATTTTTTGAAAAAATTATGGGGCCCTCCATTTAACTTGGTTGATGTCATTTTTAGATTTTTTTTGCTCTGCGTGTTTTCAACTTGTTCTAAATTTCTTCACTTATAGATTTGTTATACTTCCTTTCTCGCTCACTTCCCAATGGCTAAGATTTCACACAAATCCATTACATAGTTTAAGAGTTTCAATTGGTCAAAGTTGGTCATCTTTTACCGCTTGGGCTTAAATAATGTAAATATGTATTTTTTTTTTTTATATAATTTTAAAATATGTAAATATTTTTTTTTAATCTACTTATTTTTCTTTTAATTTATGTAAATATAAGTTTAAATTGATCTTACTTTATTATAATTACTTAGTTAATTATAAATATATTAAAAATGTATATTGAAAATTTATTTATATGATAAATAAATAAATAAAATAAGTAAATAAATAAAAAATATTAAAAGGTCGAAAGCCCAAAACCAACCCTTGTATATAAAATAAAACTTAATGTGAAACACAAACTATGTCTGCAACTATTGTAGAAATTTGAATAACTGATATGTTATCCACCGAGATTCTCCTGATCACACACTATTTTAGCTTCATGCACAATACAAAATCTCTTCTACCATTGATCATCACACGCGGAAATGAAATCAATTGCATGCACACATTAAAGCCATAAAAATTCACACATATGAACACAGTATTTCATGGGAAAGCTTAAAGCTGAAAACCCCCAACTATCTGTATATTATACATGTCATGGAGATCATGTAACAATCATAGTACAAAGCTCTTTGCAAGCTCTCATGCACAACCTCCCTTGCTACACACTATCAAGCTAGATCTAGCAAAACTCATGCTCCAACCTTTAGCCACTTGATAGCCAACCTCAATTGTGTGTTTCAATGCTATGGGATGGTCTCTTTATATAGATAAACCACTTGGATTGAACTGCGCAATCCTCATTGATTACTCCACCTATCTGTGTGTTGCAAATAGCAACAGTATAGTCACAACTGATAGTTAACCTGCTCTTTCACCTATTTATGCACTGGTCTCCACTGAAACTGTCCATGCACTGAAGTTAACTGATGTATTCTTTAGTTGATTTATGATTTTATAATTAGTGAATTAATTAATAATTAATTCACACCACTCTCACTAATTGTATCTATTAGTTAACTTGGATACAAAAATCTCAACTATGTTTAGATTAGTTAAACTAAATACAACTCCACTAACTTCCTCAATCAACTCCACCAAACTCTGTCACATGAGTTCTAACTGAAGTCTTCATGCAATAGCTTCACTTAAACCCTAGGAAAAGCGTATTTCCTTCTGGCAGCTGCATGCCCCACCTCTGAGGGTCAAACTGAAGTGCTCCAAGAGAATAGGATAATGTTTATAGTCCAAATATTATTAAGAGCTAATAATATTCGACTTCCCTATTTTTAGGATAGGCAGTCTAAAAATAGACTTCGACCTCTTCGACCTATAGGTCACAAAAAATAGAGTCCCATCTATTTTTACCAACATGAACAATGCTCCAAGAATCTCAAACTGGAATCCCCGAACCATGCTCCATATGTCTAAAAATAGACTTTGCGACAAAAATCACCTGTGTGGCCTTCACCTAGTTTAGGTGATCACTTTCCAACTAGGATCAGGAAAGATGTTTCAGGATGCCTCCTTCACTGTTTCTTGTTGCAATCTTCAACAAATATTGTCGCTGCAACGACACCCTCCAAAAATTTTTCCTCCACCCAAAACTTGTAGCCTCCTTAAATGATCTTTCATACTATCTAGTATCACTCCTCCCTGCTTCTTAAGGATGATAATAGGATTGGAGAAAGGTAACCACAGACCAAACTTTAGGCCAGGTAGCTAGCCTTACTTGGATCAGAGAGGGCTCTCTCTTTGTCACTTTTGCAGTAAAATGAATGGTTGAGTATCTAATGATCTTAGGCTAGGTATATAAGCTCAATAAATAGAATTTGTTTGATGTTTTGAATGTTGGATAGAAAAGTCAGTGAGTGGAATTTGTATAAGTTTTTTAGGTCTAAACTTCAAAGAGAACCTGTAGAGAATATGTGAGGCAATATAGGTAGTTTGAAATTAGTTTAATAACTCATTGAGCATAGGATGAAATGGAGGGGAGCTTGAATGAGCACTAAGGTTAATTAATTCAGTTTAGAAGCAAATAAACATAATATGGTCAATCTTGTCTAAAACAGAGCATGCATAAACATGATTTCTACTCAAAAACTTACAAGATAAACATATATGAAGAAGAATTTATGGTAGTAAGCATGAAATGATCAAGATACATAAGAAAAAATTACGATCCAAAGCATACCACAAGTATCTCAACACAATTCCTGAAAATTTGTCTTTGATTTCATTCCAAAAGATGATTACAAGAGCTCCACTCCAATATGAGACTATTCAACCCAAAAAAAGATGAAAGAGAGTCTACTTATAGAAAATATGGACCATGACACCTCATCAGGTCGAAATTCCATCCAAAATGGATCATAAATGAAAAATATGAGTCATTCCCTAGTTTCTAGGGAGGTTATAAACCATTCCCTGTAATTTAGCTATAAAATAGGAGTGTTTGTCCCTTACATTAATTAAATATTCCATCATGATAGGAGGAAAAAACCAACCCAATAAATCTAATGAAAACTCATAGGATAGCATTGCCTCAAATTTGTGACCATTTCTGAGCTTGACAAGTGCCTTGAGGAATCCAATGTTGATTTGTGACATTTCTAACAGAAGAGTAAAAATAATTTGCAGAGGCATAACAAAAATTTGGATGCATGTTTGAAGCATTTTAAGAGTCCAAATCCACTTCTGAAAGAACAATCAACTAGCCCTGTGTGTCTAGTTTCTAGAACATCTTGAATTTTTCAAAACAGACCACAAGAAGGTCTTCAAAAATCCATTATCGTAGGGTCACTCAAAAGTGTAATAGAGTGTCCAAAAAGGAGGCATAACATGAAAAATGAGTCTTTTTTGAGTTTTTTCTCCCAAATTACAGCTTGTCATGCCATGAGGGTTCCTGATCTATGATGTACTCATCAAAATACACCCATCCATGTAAATAAATCACCATTTGGATTCCTGTGAGAGATGGGATACATAGCCAAAGAATATTTAGCCAATAATTCCAAGCTATCCTTCTCTTTGAGCTTCATTTGCACCTCTTTAAGCCTTTTCTTAACTTTTTTTAGGCTTATTTGAGAAATGGTGTCCCTAGTGTGATAGTGGTTTTCCATCTGTCTTTGCAGCTTGTTATCCATTTTAGCCTTCTTCAAAAGCTTCTCCAAATGATCATTAACTCTTGATAACCAAATCTCTCTGTCCCCATTGATCTCCATGAAAATAAGCTCATCAATTGGCCTCCTTGATTGTGTCTTAGTCTCCATATATTTCATTTGATCTTTTCCATGCTGAATATTGTGGCAGACAAGCTTGTCAGTTGAAGATGATATCCTTCCTCCATAAGCTTTTCATAGAACCTCAAACATCCAGTCCTCTCAAAACATCTTTTGGCCAAGGGTGAATCATTAATTTCGTGAATAGTGAAAGGTTCTAACCTGAGGTGGCTCCCTCCCTTGAAGCTCTTCTTCTCACTCTCCATCTTGTTTATCACTGAAAGGATGAAAACACTAGTATGTTGATGGAATATGAATATCTAGTGAAATATGGAAAAATGGAGTGTAGAAATAGTGTAGGTTTAGAGGGTGAGATGGAGGGTTATGGAGCTAGGGAAAATTATACAAAAAATTCAGTAGATAAGGTGGCATGTTAGCTCCATATTGTGGGTGGAATGTTGGAAAATGAGTGTGAGGAAGGTGGCGAAATGATGAAAAAATAGGGAATTTCCAATTTCACAGTGTGAAAATAGCTATTATAGAGGTGGGGTAAGTTTAGAATGTGAAATTGAGGATCTTGGAACTAAGCAAAAATTATAGAAAAAAATGAGTGCATAGGGTAGCATGTTACCTCCATATTGTAAGTGGAATGGGGAGAAATGGATGTGTGGAGGCTGGCGAAATCTCGCAAACATAAGAAATTTCCAAGTTTTTCACTATGAAATAGCTAGAATCTAGGGTTTTGGTGAATTTAACATGTTAGGGATGGTGTGGATGATAGGAAAGGTGGGTATAATGTATATGATATGTGTGAGTTAGGGTTTATATACTAGGGTTATGGTAAGGTAGATGGGGTAGGTTAAGGTTTGTCAAATGAATTTTTTTCATACCTTGGATAATTGATAATTATGAAGAAGAACAAAATGAGCATAAAAATGTTTAAAGACTCAAAATTTTGACCAAAAGAGGGCATAAGAGTGATGATTTACCTTTTATGAGGTGTTCACAAGGTAATGTTGCCAAACAATAAGATGATTTGGAGGTTTTTGAAACAAAAAAATAAAATCTACCTCTCCTCCAGAAGCATAAAAGGAAATTACAAAAACGTAACAAGGGAGGAAAAAATGTAACAAGGGCTCATAGAAACGTAACAACTAAATTGCCAAAAATCTAGAATTTTCCAAAACAATTTCTGAAAAATTTGGGCTTAACAATTGATCAATATATCTCTAACCATAATGGTGTTTGTAGCATTGAGAGAGGTTTGTGTTCTTTGGCCTGTTATGAAAAATAACCTCCTCCAATTTTCCAAAATAATTTCTCATTAGCTTAGAATACAATTTTGAAGTTGATCACTCAAAATTTGTAGAAGCGTTGCGCACTCCGAGCAGAAGTGTAGCACCTACTTTGAGAGGGAGTTTGGAGGCCTTCCTAGAGGCGTTTTGGGCTGAAAGTTGTATGGTTGGAAATTTTAGGATGTCTGCTACAGAATGGAGTCATCATGCACTACAAAAGCTTGCTCCAAAACCCTAAAAAAAATATTTGAAGACAACATGTCCAAAAGTGCAGAAAATGGCCTAGAGAAACTATAATTTGAGCATATTGCTCAAACCATAACACTTGTGCATAAACCAAAGGAGGTTTTTGTTCCTTGGCCTATGATTGAAAAAACACCTTTCACTTTTGTAAAATTCATCTCCATTACTTCGTAAACTAATTTTGAATCCAAACTGTCCCTGTGTATAATATAAACCATGTCTTAATTAAAAAGCTCTAAAAATGATGCCATGGGTCTAAGTTGGCTCAAAAATTGAATGGTGACCTCCCTTATGGACCTTCTTCTGACCTTCCATGATTTTTTTCAACAAGAAAATCCCTAGCTTGATGAAGTGGATAGGGAATGTGGAAAATTAGGAAAGCGAGGGGATAGTGGTAGAGTGGTTTTAGGGATAGAAATGAAGTGGAAGGAAGTTATGGAAAAATCCATAAAAATTTTGGGATATAGGGTGATGAGTTGGCTACAGGATGCAAGTATAATGTTTTGTAATTGTCATGTGAAAGGTCCCCAAAAGGTCAAAACAAAAGGTTTCACTAGTTTTTTTGCGAAAATGTAATGAAAATTAGGGTTTTAATGAAATTGATGGAAAAGAGGGTTGTAAATAATATGAGATGTTAGGGTATGGTGTATGAAGGTTATATGAATTTTGTAGATGGTTATATTAGGGTTTTATCAATTAAAACAAACAAAAGATAAAAAAACACAAAAAACGTAGTGGAGGTAACCTAGTGAAGGAAACCACTCATTTGCTGATGAATTTTGACTTGAGATAGGTATGGAGGGTGTCCACTTACTTCTTAGGAAGTGTATGAACCTTTGTGAAGTGGTTTTGAACCTCAAAGAACTGATTTGGAGTTCAAACACCAAAAGCACAGTGCTTTCGCAACACATCCAAAAGCGTATAACATGTAGTGTTGGCAAAAATTTGCTTATTTTTCTTCAACCCATGGTAGTTGTGGAGTATGATGGTGGGAAGAAAGAAGCTATTTACTTATCTACCTATATTTTATAACACCCTATGCAAATGAATTGTATGGTGAAAATGAGATTTTTTTTTCTTTCTTTTATCACATAATTGACTCTTTTCGTGGTGAAACAAATGAGGCCTAGACTTTGACCTAAATGAAGGTGTGGTGAATGACCTCAGATCCTAGATGATTGATGGATGCATTAGGGGAAATTTTAGGTCTAAAATGGGCCTCCTAAGAAAAATTTAAAACCAAAATAAAATTTATCAGAACCACTAGGATTCAAGATGATGATGTCAACCATGGGGGATGATTCACCATTTTTTAAGTAAAAGGGTAAAAATATTAAAAACTAACAAAATAATAAAACTACTTTTTCAACTCCTATTTTCAACTTATCTCCCAATTTTTTTACTCAAATTTCGAGCGGGAGTACTCGTTGGATGCAAATTTTAACTCCTCATCCAAGGAGTACCCATATTGCATACTTTCGATGGACCCTTCTACATGAAAAATGAGAAATACATTAAAAAAAACATGATTGCAATCATGATTTTCATGTATTTCTCATTTTCTTGTAGAAAGTTCCATCAAAAGTATGCAACGTGGGTACTCCTTGGATGAGGAATTAAATTTTGCATCCAATGAGTACTTCTTCTCAAAATTTGTGTAAAAACTTTGAGAGATATGTTGAAAATATGAGTCGAAAAAGTAGTTCTTTTCTTTTTCCCCTCTAAAATTTAATCATGTAATCAAATCTTATTTTATTATTTACAATGTTATTTTATAATTTCCTTAAGTGAGCCATTTTAGACCTCAAAATTCCCCTAATGACATGACCTATGAAATGATGATTACCATGAATGGAGTGAAGGGACTAGCATTTCAGACCTAGACATATTCAATGAACAAAATTTTATTTGAGAACTGACTTGAAACATGAAATTTTGACCTAGGACCACAAAAAAGTAAACTGAAAGAGAATATTTGATCATTGAACATATTAACACTAATAGTGGCTCTAGCTGGGGATGGAAGCTCCTTCGAGAGGTGTCAAGAACACCGTGGACCAAGTAGCCTCATCCATTGGGCAATGGAGTCACTACAGATATAATCCTCAAACTAATTCAAATCAAACTGAAAACTGAATTGTACATCATCAACGTCAAACTCTACTGGAAACTGACACTAAAAAATATGCTCAGAATGTTGAGCTTATTCATCACACTTTACCTACTCTAGCTTATCCATAAATCACTTTATCAAGTGAAGTCGGAGATCCAGTGCAACCATGAAAGCAAATGGCTATATCATTTCTTGCTCCTCCTACTTTCCTCAAAAGAAAAGCATTGTGGTAATGACAACCCCAAATGAAAATGGAATCCAATCTCTATGTTGGCGAAGAAAAAAAACTCCATCTTTTTTTATGCTTTCAAAAGACTGCCCAAGGGGTCTTGAAAATCATGAAAAATTACCCTTGTTGATCAGAAAAAATAAGGGAAATTCTTTCAAATATAATGGCTCATTATTCTTCTTCATAATTTTCACTTATCCATGGTATGAAAAAAAATTCATTTGAAGAACCCTAACCTACCCCACCTACCTAAACACTAACCCTAGTATATCAACCCTAACTTACACATATCATACAAATTATCCCCACCTTTCATATCATCCAAACAATCCCTAACATGTTAAATTCACCCAAACCCTAGATTATAGCTATTTTACAGTGAAAAACTTGGAAATTTCCCGTGTTTACTAAATTTATCCACCCTCCACACATCCATTTCTCCTCATTCCACTTACAGTATGGAGCTAACATGCTACCCTATGCACTAATTTATTTCTATAATTTTTTCTAAGTTCCATGATCCTCCATTTCACATTCGAAACTTACCCCACCTCTACACTAGCTATTTTCACATCGTGAAATTGGAAATTCCCTGTGTTTTCATCATTTTTCCACCTTCCTCACACTCATTTTCCCTTATTCTACCCACAATATGGGGCTAAAATGCCACCTTATCTACTGAATGTTTTGTAGAATTTTCCCTAGCTCCATAACCCTCCATCTCATCCTCTAAATCTACATTATTCCTACACTCTGTTTTTCTATATTTCATTACATATACCCATCCCATCAACATACTAGGGTTTTCATCCTTTCAGTGATAAAAAATATGGAGAGTGAGAAGAAGAGCTTCAAGGGAGGGTGCCACCTCAAGTTAGAACCTTTCAATATGCATGAAATCAATGCTTCACCCTTGGCCGAAATATGTTTTGAGAGGACTAGATGTTTGAGGTTCTGTGAAAATCTCATGGAGGAAGGATATCATCTTCAACTGACAAGTTTGTTTTCCACAAGCTTCAACATGGAAAAGATAAAATGTAGGATCTGGAGGCTGAGATATAATAAAGGAGGCGAACAATAAGAGGCCTCAAAAATGCATTGGAGCAAGAAAGACATTCAATTCATCAATCTGAAGAGTTGACCTTTGATGAGCTTATTGTCGTGGAGATCAATGAGGGCATAAAGATTTGTTTATCAAGAGTTAATGATAAATTGGAGAAGATTTTGAAGAAGGCTAAAAGGGATAACAAGCTGCAAATAAACATGGCAAACCACTATCGCACCAGGGACACCATTTATCAAATAAGGTTGAAACAATTTAAGAAAACACTTAAAGAGGCACAAATGAAGCTCAAAGAGAAGGTAGCTTGGACTTATTGGCTGAAGCTTCTTTAGCTATGTAGCCCATCTCTCACAGGCACCCAAATGGTGATTTATTTACATGAATGGATGTATTTGGATGAGTACATCATAGATCAGGAACCCTCATGGCATGAAAAGAAATAATTTGGGAGAAAAACTCAAAACGACTCATTTTTAATGTTTCTGCCTCCTTTTTGGACCCTCTGTTACACTTTTGAGCAACCCTGGTATAATGGATTTTTGAAGGATTTCCAATGGTCCATTTTGAAAAATTCAAGATGTTCTCGAAAGTAGACACATAGGGCGAGTTGACCATTCTTTCAGAAGTAGATTTTGACTCTTAAAAGTGCCTCAAAAGTGCCTCCAAATTTTTGTTACACTTTTGCAAATTGTTTTTACTCTTATGTCAGAAATGTCACAAATCAACATTGGATTCCTCAAGACACCTGTCAAACTCATAAATGGTCACAAATTTAAGGCAGTTATATCCTATGAGTTGTTATTAGAGTTATTGGGTTGGTTTTTTCCTCCTATCATGATGGAATATGTAATTAATGTAAGGGACAAACACTCCTAGTTTATAGCTAAATTTCAGGGAATGGTTTCTAACCTCCCTAGAAACTAGGAAATGACTCATATTTTTAATTTATAATAAATTTTGGATGAGAATTCAACTTGATGAGGTGTTATAGTCCATATTTTCTATAAGTATACTCTCTTTAGTCTTTTGTTGGGTTGGATAGTCTCATATTGTAGTGACGCCCTTGTAATCGACTTTTGGAATGAAATTAGAGACAAATTTGCAGGAATTGTGTTGAGATACTTGTGGTATGCTTTGGAGAATCTATTTTTCTCATGTATTTTTATCATTTCATGCTTAATACCATATCTTCTTCTTCATACATGTTTATCTTATAAGATTATGAGCAGAAATCATGTTTATGCATGCTCTGTTTTAGACAAGATTCACCATATTATGTTTATTTGCTTCTAAAATGGATGAATTCAACTTAGTGCTAATTCAAACTCCCCTCCATTTCATCCTATGCTTAATGACTTATTAAAATTATTTCAAAATACCTATCTTTCCTCACATATTCTCTTCAGGTTCACTTTGAAGTTCAGACCTAAAAACCTTATACCGAGTCCACTCACTGACTTTTCTATCCAACATTCAAAAAATCAAAAGAATTATATTTATTGAGCTTATATACCTAGCTTAACATCATTAGATACTCATCCATTCATTTGACTTCAAAAGTGATAAAGAGAGAGCTCTATATGGTAAGGGTAGGGCTATCTACCTAACCTAAAGTTTGGTCTGTGGTTACCTTTCTCCAATCCTATTTTTAGCCTTGGGAAGTAGGGGGGAGTGATACCATTGTCATTGCAATAATTAAGACTTATTTCATGTGTTGTCTCTAAGTGTTTTTGTCCCATTTGCAAGAAAATCGAAGTATCGTATTTTTGCATGTTAAGTGTTGCATGTTGCATAAAAGCTAGATTTTATGGTTTTAATTGTGTAAATAAGTTGGTCTTACCATGCAGCCATGTGTCACACTCATTTCCAAAGTTTCAAGATTTTTCATAAAAGTGGCGTTGTTATCTTCGTAAAGTGTATCTTTGATGTCACACTTATCGTAAGTTGTCACAAAGTTGTCGAAGTGTGTTTTTCATGTGCTATGGGTGATCTATGTTGTGTTTTCAATTGATCTACATGTGTGATCACAATAAATTATTGTCAATATTCACGTCAGTTTCATAGATCCCACACTTAGCCAAATATGGAAAACTTCATGAATAAGCAACCTAGCCTCACCCATCCTTCTTGAAATACACATTGTGTAGTATAAATCCTCAAGCTACAACCTTACCTCTTGGAACTACGTAATGTGAAGTTATTTTCATCCAGGACTGCACACTGCAAAATCACAGTGCTCAAGCCTGACTCATGAGCTCCAAAACTGCACAATCCATAATTTCATCTAGGCCTGAACTACACATTGTGCAGTCTCAGTCCTTAAGCATAGCCATTGATTTTGTATAAAATATCTAACACGGTTATAATACCATGTAGACATTATATCAATGGATTCAATTAGATCAAGAAATGTACTAAAACAAGATATTGAATCCTTTTACAATATTTGTAGCATATAAAACTATTGGGTTTGTGTTATATTCTTTCCATGACTAGTCACGCATGGGGGGGGAACAGGGGGATCATAGGGGGGGGGGCGGTAGCCCCCCTTGTTGGGGTCTGGGGCAGCGCCTTGGGAAAAAAAATTTGGTCCTTATTTTCCAGTGGGTAGACCCACCCATGTTTTTGTGCATGGGTTTGCACATGGTTTTGGGGCATGATGGTTTTTGGCCTCTGGTATTTTGTAGATCCAGTCAAGGGAACTACGGTTATGTTTTAATCCAGGGTTAATGGATCGGGGTTTATGTATGCTTCGGCATGTATATATATGTGTTGTAACACTAAAATGAATATAATGAAAAATCAATCTAGTCGTCTCGATTTGGGATCCAGGGGAAAATCTTTGTGTATATCTATTTTATATTTTATGCTCTCACTATTGTCTATTTTCTATTTTTAAGATTCGTTTGCAGCTAATTTCTGTACAGGGTTAAAACCTACATTTGGTATTAGATCAGTTTCAACCTCAAGGGGACACCTTTGTTGCTAAGGAGTCTTTTTTTAGGCCTGAGGTAGACCCTGTTTAGTGGGAGATCTGTGGGATCAATTCTTGCGGTGAAAGAAGATGGCGAGCGTTGGGAAGATAGAGATCGAGAAATTTAATGGTCAGAGTTTTAAGTTGTGGAAGCTCAAGATGGAGGATCTATTGGTGGATAAGAACTAGTGGATCACAGTAGATCCAGGTACTAAACCAATGGAAATTTCAGATGAAGACTGGAAGAAACTATATCGAAAGGCAAAGAGCACAATATGGTTATTTGTCTCATATTCAGTATTGTTGAATGTATTTGGGGAAGCTACGGTGAAGACCTTGTGGGAAAAACTTGGGAATTTGCACCAATCTAAATCTTTGGTGAATAAATTTTTCCTACGGAAGAAGCTGTATAACCTGAGGATGAAGGATGGAGACTCGGTGAAAAAACATTTGAACGCCTTCAATACTGTGGTAAGTCAGCTATCATTTGTTGATATTAAAATATCAGATGAAGATAAGTGCATCAGTTTTTTGTGTTCTCTACCAGATTTGTGGGACATTCTGGTTATTGCAATAGGTAGCAATACAACTACCTTGAATTTTGATGACATTGTCTCAGCCTTGTTGTCGGAGGAAATGAGACAAAGAAATATGGAGGGTCAGAATGGAGATGCCTTATCTGTATGAGGAAGGTCCCAGGACAGAAACAAGAATAAGGTTTCGAGTGGGAGCTCTAAATCTAGAGGGAGATCTAAATCTCCTGGAAATTTTGTAAAGGTGTGCTGGAAATGCGGAAAGGTAGGGCACTACAAAAAGGACTATAGATCTAAAGCTCCTGAGAAATGAAAGGGATCTGATGATGCTCCTTCTGCAGAGGAAAAAAAAAACTCGGATGAAGGTGGGGATGTGTATTTGGATTCTTCTTAAAATACACATGTAGATCATGAGTCACGGTTGATTGACTCAGGTGCATCCTTTCACTTCACTCCCCATAGGGAGTGGTTCTGCGAGTATGAGAAATATGATGGCGGTGATGTCTTCTTAGGTGATGATAGGAAGGAAAGAATCGTCAGACGTGGAAAATTCAAGCTGAAGCTACAAGGTGGAGGGATTAGAACACTTCCTGGTGTTTTTTACATTCTTGCATTGGCCATAAATCTGATTTCTATAAGCAAGATGGATGATGCAGGTGTAAAAACAGTGTTCGAGAAAGATACCTGTAAGATGGTTCGGGGAGCACTGGTATTAATGCGAGGAGTTCGCATTGGAACTCTATACAAGCTTCAGGGAAACACTGTTATTCATGGGTGCAACAGTTCTGTGGTTCTTGAAAGTGGAGCGGAAAGCCTAACGATCTCACGAGAAAAGACCAGGCTATGGCATCAAAGGCTTGGAAATATTGGAGAGAAGGGCCTTAGGATACTGCATGGAAATGGTATAGTAGAAGGTGTGTCTAATAGCTCTATAGATTTTGATTTCTATGAACATTGTGTATATGGGAAGCAGAATCGGGTGAGTTTTCCTTCTGGTGCTAAGAGGGCAAACAAGATATTAGAGCTTGTGCACAGTGATGTGTTTGGACCTGTGTTGATTCCATCACTGGGTAAGTCTGTGTACTATGTTTCATTCATAGATGACTTCTCAAGGAATACATGGATATATTTCATGAGGAAGAAATCTTAAGTCTTTGATAGATTTAAATAATTTAAGGCTCTGGTGGAAAACCAGACAGAGAAGAAGATAAAGGTGCTGAGGACAGATAATGGTGGGGAGTTCTGCAAGAAGTAATTTGAAGAGTTTTATAGGAATTGTGGTATAGCACGGTAGAAGACTACTCCATACACACCTCAGCAAAATAGAGTTACAAAAAGAATGAACAAAACATTGATGGAAAAGGCAAGAAGCATGCTCAGTGGTACCGGGTTAGGACAAGAATTCTGGGCAGAGGCAGTGGAGACTGCATGTTACTTGGTTAACAGATCACCTTCATTAGCATTGGAGGATAAGACTCCACATGAGGTATGGACTGGTAAGAAACCCTCTCTTTCACATATGAGGGTATTTGGATGTGATGCATGTGTACATGTTCCAAAGGAGAAAAGGAGAAAGTTGGATAATAAATCTGAACAATGCAACTTTATTGGGTATAAGGATGGTTTAAAGGGCTACAAGCTTTGGAACCCGGAAACAAGGAAGGTTGCGTACAACTGAGATGTGGTGTTTAGAGAGGTGAAAGATATTGTTAAACATGAATTCCTACAGAAGGAACCTGAGAAGATAGATTTTTAGCTATGGGAGGATGAATCAGACTCTACAATAGAAGAAGACTCAGAATAGGAAGAGCCACAAACTCCAGTTGTTAGAAGATCAGTTTGGGAAAGAAGACAACGAGAAAGGTATAGTCCATCTACTTTCTGTTCAAATTTTGCTTTAACTATAACTGATGATGATCTCGGAACTGTTAGGGAAGCAGTAGATTCAGAGGATGGAAAACTCTAGGAGGCCATGGTTGATGAAATGGCATCCTTGCATAAAAATGAGGCATGGGATCTGGTGGAGTTGCTGGCTGGAAGGAAGCCCATTGGGAGAATATGGGTGTTTAAGAAGAAGATGAATGTAGAAATCAAGGTGGAGAAATACAAAGCTCGGTTGGTAGCAAAAGGTTATTCCCAGGTGCCGAGAATTGATTTTGGTGATATTTTTTCTCCTGTTGCCAAAGTTACTTCTAGTAGATTACTTTTATCTGTTGCTTTTGCATTTGATTTTGAGGTAGAATAGATGGATGTGAATACAAAATTTCTTCACGGGGATCTGGAAGAGGAGATCTACATGAACCAACCTGAAGGCTTTATGGTGAAGGGGAAGAAAGAGATGGTATGCAGGTTAAAGAATTCTCTGTATGGGTTAAAACAATCACCAAGGATGTGGTATCAGAAATTTGATACCTATATACGGGGACTTGGCTTCACCAGAAGCAAGGAGGATCACTATGTTTATTTTAAATTAATTGGCGACCGTGTTATTTATTTGGTCTTGTATGTGTATGATATGTTGTTGATTGGAAATGACAAAGAAATTATCCAAGATTTGAAGACCCAGTTGTTCTCCAAATTTGACATGAAGGATCTTGGTGCTGCAAGCTATATTTTGGGCATGGAAATTAAGAGATATCGGGAAAAGGGGAAGCTTTGGTTAAACTAGAGGAAGTATGTCCAGACTATATTGCAGAGGTTCAATATGCAGGATAGTAAACCGGTGAATGTTCTGATTCCTGTAGGTACAAAGCTATCTGCTGAACAATGTCCCAAGACACAAGAAGAAGAGGAGGATATGTCCCGTGTTCCATATGAAATTGCAGTAGGTAGCCTGATGTATGCAATGGTCTGTACTAGAACAGACATTGCACATTTAGTGGGAGTATTGAGCAAGTCTATGTCAAACCCAGGGAAGGAGCATTGGACATAAGTGAAGCTGGTTTTCAGATATTTGCATGGCACTAGTGATCATGGCTTGTGCTACCAGGGAAGACCTAGATTGGGAAGAGTGTTGGAAATTCGTGGTTTTTTTTATGCAGACTGGGCTGGAGATCTGGACTGAAGAAGATCTACAAGTGGGTATGTGTTTAACCTATTTGGAGGTATAGTTAGTTGGATGTGTAAAAGATAGTCTGTAGTGGCTCTTTCAACTACAGAGGCAGAATACATGGCAGCCACTCATGCAAGCAAGGAAGTAGTTTGGTTGCAGAGATTCTGCTCAAGTATGGGGTTGGTGTAGCAAGCTATAAGGATAGACTGTGATAGCCAAAGTGCAATTTTCTTGCCTAAGAACCCTGCTTATCATTCAAAGACAAAGCACATTGATTTTCAATATCACTTTGTGAGATATATGGTTGAAGCTAAAAGGGTGTTGTTGGTAAAGGTGGAGACTTTGAAGAATTTTGCAGATGCATTGACAAAGTCTGTGAGCACTCAGAAGTTCTCTTGGTGTAGAGAAATAATGGGTGTTGCAAATATGGGCTAATGACTCATCTCTCTTGTGGCCCCCTACAGAAAGAAAACAACAAGTGGGAGAATCTTGGGTTTGTGTTATATTCTTTCCACTACTAGTCACGCGGGTTGGGGGGGTAATAGTATCACCCCCCCTGTACGTTGCACTAGGCACAATGTACGGGGGGCTTAGAGGGGGGGTGGTAGCCCCCCCATTAGGATCCAGGGCAGCGCCCTAGGAAAAAAAAATCCTTATTTTCTGGTGGGTAGACCCGCTCATGGTTTTGTGCATGGGTTTGCACATGGTTTTGGGGCATGATGGTTTCCGGCCACTGGTATTTTGTAGATCCGGTCAACGGAACTACGGTTATGTTCTAATCCAGGGTTAATGGATTGGGGTTTATGTATGCTTCATCATGTATATATATGTGTTGTAACACTAAAAGGAATATAATGAAAAATCAATCTGGTCATCCCAATTTGGGATCCAGGGGAAAATATATGTATATATCTTTTTTATGTTTTATGCTCTCGCTATTTTTTATTTTCTGTTTTTAATATTCGTTTGTAGCTAATTTCTGTACAAGTTTAAAACCTACAAAAACACGATCACTCAATCACATGCAAGTAAGAGAATGAAAATTATCAATCACACAATAGAATATGTTCTTGGGGAAAGCAATTGCTCAAAACCCCTCTATCACATATTGTACATAGTAAAAGAGTCATGAAACAATACAATGCTTTCTCACACTGAGATAATCCTACACTATCCTGAATATTTCACTCTGATCCTACTAAAAAATGTCTAGCAATTCTTATGAAAATTTGACCAACACTTAGCCAATTCTGAGCCCTTCCTTAGCCCAACAATGCTCATGCAATCCCTAGGAAATTAATCCCTATTAAATAGGATAATTAGCATTCCTTGAATACGCAACCCATATGGAGACTTTCTCTGACATTATAACTGCACCTGGGTAGTTCTCTAAAAACAAAACTGATAGTTTACTTGCCTTAAACCTTTGTCTCAACTAGGTATCCATTAGAATTGACATGCATGCAACTATTAATAGTGAATCATCAGTTACTTGGTAGATCAATAATTGTGAATTAAATCTATTTTAATTCACTTGATCTTCCACTAGCTCATCAATGAGTTAGAACTGGTTAAATTGATTTTAACTGAATTAATGTGAGTTAACTTATTCCACTCACACCACACTAGTGCTACAACTAAAACTGGACACTGTAAATAATATAATCACTCTACATGCCTATCCTTTGACCCTCAACTCAAAATTCTTGAGCTAACTAAGTATATCACACTTAGTTAACTACTACAAGTTGTTATGAGATAATATTAAAATTTACTTTCAATTTAATTAAGGGATAATTAAATCAAAAGCCTCACATGGTAACCATTTTCTAGGTTCCATTTTATAGATTTTGTTTATGGATACCAATTTCACTGTTTCTTGTTGCAAATTTCAACACTCGCTCTGAGCAAGAAAGGAATCAATCTGTCTCGATACGGTACCTTTGGAATGTTCTGCATGCAACATTGCTCTAGTGTTGTTTGCACATGCAACTGTCCTAAAACTGAATAGCCTCCAAACAACTGAATCACTATAATGCATTTTTCATCAGATTCTTCTGACCGCTACTAGTTACTACACATGTCTACTGGACTCTCTGCGCTGCTGCAGACATCTGCATCCATGCACTCTGCAATACTACCAACTCTGATTTGTGCTCCAGTATCTGACACCTGTCACTCTAATTTCTGTCCTCCTGACATCTGACTGCATCAATCTAACTAATCCTTCTTGCTACTATTGTATTGTGGGCTCCCCGTAGCCAGGTTCGATCCATGGGACACACTCTCTCAATGGACCCTGCCCAAATTTATTCTTGGAATTAATTCTGCACATAGTCCTACCTCACACCTGGATTTATAGCTGCATGTACTCCCTCTGCACTTCTGGCTCGAAATTTCCCCCTCTTGGAGGTCTCTGCTTTAGTGGAATCTTCCACTTGGTCTCCTTCCTGCTTCTCTAATTGTGGCTAATACACAACCTTTTGAGACTGCTTCTAAAGCTGCATGTTGAGAGATAATTGATCCCTCTCAATCACCAAGTCATTAACCACTGCTTTGCACCTCAAATATTTTCATGCATCCTCAACCTTGAGAGCATACAAGTTCTTGACTCTTAAACAGATCTGTTTCACCTGTCTCGTGGCTATGCATTTAAGGAACACCTTTCCTTTTCTAAACATCAGCTCATAACCACGGTATTCCAATAATTCTACAAAGACAACATTATTCCTTAGTTCTGGAACATACAAAACATTTTCTAGTATAAGAGGGGAGCCAAAATCCCTTTGAAAGGTAATTGTACTTGTGTCAGTCGCACTATACCTCCCATCATATCCAAACTCTATGTTCTGTTCGAGGTCCTTCTCCTCCAAGTCAATATCCCCCATCACCGCTATCTAGATACCACATGCATCCGCTGTCACCACTGTCTAGATACCACATGCATCCCATTGTAGTGTTATCCATGCATTCAATGAGAGTAAAATCAAGCTCTAACTATGAAGCCAATGTTTCACTTGCTGCAATTGTAGGCTCCTTCTTGCTTGCCTTCTTCTATGGAAAATTTGAAGCATAGTGCCCATGATCGTGATAGTGAAAACATATGATATTGGACAAGTCTCTCTTGCCCTCTTGACCTTGAGATTTCTTTCTCTTGGCAATTTTTTTTTCCCACTAATGCACAATCTTCTTCTTTGTTGGTGCTAGAGGTCCCGTCTCTGGTGCTCCGCTTTATCTCTTCTATTACCAAATCCAACCATAGTCGCTCCCAATCTGGTAACTTATCCCTCCCATTCACAGAGCCCCTGTAAATATGCCAACTCTTGGGAAGGCCTATAAGTGCTAACCTCACCTAGTCATCATTGGCTATGGTCACAACAACACTTCCAAGTTCATCTCGACATTGAGTGAACTTTTCCAAGTATGTTGGTACCATCTCGCCCTCCTCCTTCTTGACCTTTCTAAGCTTGTCCTTAAGCGCCAACTTCCTTTGGTCACTGATGTTCTGAAACAAATATTTCAAGGCCCACCACATTGCATATGGATTTTCCTTTCCATGGAGACTCAAGACAATATGATCTCAAACTCCCTCTAACAATATCCTCCTTGCCTTTGCTACCTTCTTCTGCCATGTATCAAGAAGTTTGGCATATTCTGCTGTAGGCTTGGGAATATGATTATCTATGAATTCATTCAACCCATTGTCCTCCAACACTACCTCAATTTTTTCCTTCCATGCAGTATAATTTGTAATTCCCTCGAGTGCATATTCAAGTCTCAAGCCATTGAAAGACATCTTGATCTTCTTCTATCTCCAAAGAAAGTATCTACAAATTTGAATATGGTTCAACAAAAACTCAATTTCTTCTCCACTATTGTGATTCCTGGCGCTATGATACCATGTATAAAATCTCTAACACAACTATAATACCATTTATAAATTATATCAATAGATTCAATCCAATCATGAAATTTACTAAAACAAGATATTGAATCCTTCTATAATATTTTTGGAATATAAAACATGATCGCTCAATCACATGCAAGTAAGAGAAAGGAAATTATCAATCACAAAACACAACATGTTCTTGGGGAAAGCACCTGCTCAAAACCCCTATATCATATATTGTACACATTCAAAGAATCATGAAACAATACAATTCTTTCTCACACCAAGAAAATAGTGCACTATCCTAACTATCTCACTTTGATCTTGCTCAAAACTGTTTATCAATTCTTAGGAAAAATTGACCAACACTTAGCCAATTTTCAGCACTTCCTTAGCCCAGAATTGCTCACGCAATTCCTAGGAAATTAATTATACTTCCTCGATTGCGCAATCCCTATGGAGCCTTCCTCCAACTTTATAACTTCACCTTGGCAGTTCGCCAAAAATACAACTGATAGTTTACTTGTCTTAAATCTTTGTCTCAACTGGGTCTCCATCAGAATTGACATGCATGCAGCTATTAATAGTGAATCATAATTTAATAGTAGATCAATAATTGTGAATTAAATCTATTTTAATTCACTTGATCATCCACTAGCTCATCAATCAGTTAGAACTAGTTAAACTGATTTTAACTCAATTAATGTGAGTCAATTGACCCCACTCACACCACACTAGTGCTACAACTACAAATGGACCTTGTAAATAATATAATCGCTCTACATGCCTATCCTTTGACCCTCAACTTGAAATTATTGAGCTAACTAAGTCTATCACACTTAGTTTAACTATTACAAGTTTTTATGAGATAAGATTAGAATTTACTTTCAATTTAATTAAGGGATAATTAAATCAAAAGCCTCACATGGTAACCATTTTCTGGGTGCCATTTTCTAGATTTTGTTTCTATATGCCAATTTCAATGTTTCCTCTTGCAAATTTCAACAGAGTTCCTAAACTACGCAATTGCACAATCACCTGGCCTCCTATACCTTCCATAACTGTGCAGTAGGAAGAATCAATGCTCAATCCCTCAACCTCGCTTCCTAAACTCCCCAACTACGTAATAATTTTTCTCAGTCCATCCTAAACTATTCATTACGTAGTCTCAAGGCTCAAACCTGACCCTAGATTGCCTAAGATGAAAAATTGCAAAATCACTGAGCCTCTCCCTCAGCTTGCCACCCAGTTCTGGTTCAATCAGTGGGTCATCATGTAGAATCCTAGACTAGGGGTTTATTGCACTGATGTCATATTTTCATGAATGAATTATAGCTGCAGATGCTCTATCATGCCATGAAAATATGGTGAATAAGGATATTGATAAAGATATAATTCTGAAAGACACCTCTATATCTGAAGACACAAGTTAATCAATCAAGAGATAGAAAAAGGACATAAGTTTGTGACCACAGCTCAAGACCTGATAACATTGAAGACTACTCATCTCTAAGCCATATGGAGGTGGAAAAGAGCTAATTCTCAAGAAGAAACACAACAACAACAACAAATAATGGCTTGGAATTTCCATGTCATCATGCAATCCATGTTGTCAGTGTCATGTCATGTCATTTCACGAATCATAATATGGCACATCATTTTTGTGGATTTTGTAAATTCTTATTTGAAAATGTATTGTAAGGTCGAAGTCCAAAAGGACATCTACAAAATATGAAGATTCATGTAAAGTAGAAAAGTCATAGGGAATTCAAACATTCATGATGGTAGTTAAAGGGTGACAAGGGAGGTGAAGGATAATCCCATTGGATATATATACAGGCTCATTGTACAAACAAAGGACTGTTTCACCTAGTATACTCCCACAAGGAATTAGAGAGACAAGCTAGCTCTTTTGGGGAGCAATTAGTGGCTCCAACACTCCACTATTCGAGCTAGTGATATTCGTTGTATAGATGTTTCCTGGGACTTTTACTTAATATATGAACCCTAATGGCCAACACGTTCTACATGCATGGATGCCAATGTTTATAAGATTGTTCTGTGAATGTTTGTAATTCATGTTTGTTATCACCTGTACTAAATTAGTTGAACTATTTTAGTTATTCTAGTTCTTAGCATATTGATAATGTGTTTTAATGGTTGCAATGAGTGTCAAATCTTTGTGGACTATTTTGTTGGATGTTAGACAATTATTTATTATTTACGTTTGTCTGTGCTAGAGTGGTACTATTATCTCTCTCTTAGTGGCCCACCTTCTTATCCCCTTCATAGTAGAAGAATCCAGACATGCCTACAACTGGACACTCACTAGGCACACTCACTTTATTTTCAAAGGCACATATATGTTCATTTCTCTTGCTGATAGTTAGATCCAATGAAAACATTTAAGAAAATGGTAACTAGATCGTATTCTTAATAGGGATCCTATCGCACATGATGTGAGGTCTAATTGGGACCACATATCAGGGTGACCCATTTGAATGTTGGCAAGTCAACAATGTCAAAAATTTTGGTGCTAGAAGGAGAGCAACCGGATTTTAAAAGTTGATAACTCAACCCACCCTCATCATACATCTTCTCGTCAAGGAAACAATATTTCCAGCACCTCCTCTACTAATATTCCTGAAGTTGATGGATCTTCTCAGCTCGATCTTGGACAGACTTGTGAAATCTCTTATGATCATATCTGGGCCATCCGACCTATAACCCGTCTCTTTGAAAAGGCGATTGGATCGATCCCTGGAATACATAATATTCCATATTTTCCAAATAATAATGCAATCATTCCTACTGGGATAATGGTTTCTACATTCAAATATTTAGTTCTCTCCACCCTTGAATAGTTAGCAGAGACTATAGAGAATGCAGAGAAACTAGATTAGCCTCCATATTTCAATGAAGGTGAGAGAGACAACGTTGTACTCTCATACAAAAATTTCCACAGGTCAGGAAGTTAGGAATAAGAACAAGAAGATCCTTTAGATTATGAATAAGAGGAGGAGCACGAAGATGAAGATATGGCATACCAAGATCTGGATTGGATGTCTCAGGGCCCACTGTTACACAAGATTCAAAGACACCTAGAGAAGTTGTTATCTAAGTATGACACTGATAAAATAGTCAAAGTGAAATACCATTTGGAAAAATTCTACTTACACGTGCATATTCTCGAGGTATGTTAATATGATGTTGCAAGTAGAATTTTTCCTTGTACCTTAGACAATAGATCATTTTCATGGTACCACATTCTTCTGCCGATATCAATCCATATTTGTAAGGGGTTTAAAAAAAAAATCTTGAAAATTTTGCAGATGACAAAACCCCAACTATGTTATTGAAAGAACTGGGAAATCTTAAGATGGAGAAGAAAGAGAAATTTAAATATTTTAACCATAGGTTTGATTGCATATTGAAAAAAATTCCTCTGAATACTAAACCTCACGACTTCATCAAAATTTATTATTAGACTTTTGCGTTACCAACAAGCATTTCATAGTTCGTCAAGAGAACTGTGAAAGAAAATTTAGTAGAGAATTACGAAGAAGCTATTGTAGTTGAAAATTAGTTGCGTGAAATTGGATTCATTGTCTACCGTGAACCATCAAATGACTCCAAATACATGGGTAAAAGGTCTCAAGCCTCGTCAAGTGAGGCCAAAGATAGTCACTAATATTGAAATATTGACCCATACAATCAAGTCTCTATACAGTGAGTTGGAATACTTTAAACACAGGTCAAGAGAGACCACCGTCAGCAAAAAGCCCCCAAAATTCAACTCTGGAGAAGTGTTTCGAACTCCAGCAACAACGAAAATCAACTAACCAAGTTTATGAAAATCTCAAATGCCGTGTTTAATGTCAAGAGCATGGGCATGAATCAATATTATTATTTTCATTAAGAATATCATTCATAAAATACATGTCCACAATGGAACCACAACATAAAAGCTATGGATGCACATATCATTGATGTCGTAATTTCAGATGAGCAGACTGAGCCAACATAAAAGAAGGAAAAAATTGTTGTTGTTGAATAAAATGAGAGCGTTGGGAATGTAGTGAATACTTTAAGTTGTGTCTTTGTAGCTGAAAAGAAGATTTCGGAAGAACGACCACAAAGTGAGGACCCAACTCAAAACTATAATAGTAGATATAAGTTGAGAAGCCAAGGGATGGTTTCTAAACAAGATATGACTAGGAATAAATTGAAAGAACATTTGTTAAAGAAGGTCACACATCCTGTCAACTTAGCTCAAAGAACTCAACTTAAAACACTTAGAATAAGTCTACAAATAATTCTATAATGAAAAATACTTCCACCAAAAGTAAAATAAAGTCTACCATTCTGAAAGTATCAGATAAGATCACTACTTTCGATACTTCATTGATTCCCACTACACTTGATTATAACATAGTTGAAGATATGAATAAATATCACAAAAATATTTCTATCTTTGAACTTACAAGGATCGCAAGCCAACAGGAGGTGTTCATCCCTGATCTTGATCAATATTCCTTAGGTGAAAATGATTTCTCACAAAAGGGATTTGGTAGGTCTTCTAGTCCCCTAGAATCTATTCTTAATGTTTTAACATTATATGAAAACAAACTCTACCCTCTGTTTTTGTTGACGTTCACAAATTTTAAATACAATGTACACAATTGCTTAGTTGATTATGGCATGTCTATAAACGTAATGCCTTTATTCATAGCGATGAAAATCAATGAAAAATGGGATAATATATATGCAACGATTATTCAATTGGATAGGACCCTTGTTTGTCTACCGATGAACTCAGAAATGTTCTTATTCACTTATCGTCTGATCAACGAGTTCACCGGTGCATAAATATAGTAATTGTGGTAATTATAGAAGCCTATTGTGTATTAATGGGTATGGAATGGTATAAAAAATTACAAGGGTATTTTTCTACTGAATGATCACATTTATGGCTCCCGTATAAGGGAAGAAATAACCAGATCTGGCTGGACTTAGAAACCTTACATGAAACACACTGACACACCCTTTAAAGTAAAGAATGAGCCAATTTCTTTCATTGATTTGATCTTTGGTAATTTATTCTTTGAGACTAACCTAGGGGTTTACCTTGCTCAGCCTTCCCCTGTCTCACCTCACACACAGTTGGAACTTCTTCCTTATCCAAGTGGTGCAAATGACCTATGTATAGTAGATACTGTTAATACTAGCGTAAGACATATTTATTATACATATGATGTTTGGACTTTGTATTTTGACGGTTCCAAGACACATCATGGCTCTGTAGCTGATTGTGTTTTATTAGATCCGTGAAAAAGGAAACACCTTATCTCTAGTTGCTTGGAATTAAAGTGCACTAAAAACACTGTAGAATATGAAACACTCATCCTAGGATTACAAAAGGACATTAACCTCAATGTTGGGATTCTTAAAGTAGTAGCTTAGATTATTGTGCGACAAGTAAGAAAAACTATACATTGTGAGTCACCTCATTTGAAAAGCTATCAACAAGAGGTATGGTGTTTAATTTCTCAATTCCAAGCTTTTAATATTGTATATGTTCCTAGAATGCGTAACACAGTTGCAGATTCTATAGCAAATGTTGCTGCTAGGTTTTCATCACTTAGGGACGATTTTTCTGTTGAAATTATTTATAAACCATTTATCCATGATAATATAACTATTTTACATGTTTTTAATGATGAAAAAGAAATACTGCAATTAATGGTGAATGCTAATGTATTCAAAGATACAACCATATAAGAAGAAAAACATGAAAAAGAGTTGCAATATGCAAAGAGAGCAAGAAAAATGAATCCCATACCGAAGCGTGTGGTATAACTTGAAAAATTGTATGACTTGTAGAATTGCTTTAGAGGGCCATTCAACACCAAAACCCATAGTTCAACATTCTCGCATGAGAAGATAAATATTGGAAAAAAGAAAGATATGAAGTTTGTTAGTCTCAGTATTTGTTGCACACCACAAGAGTGGCAAGCCTTTATTATCTTATTCAAGAAATACCAAGATGTTTTCGTGTGGACATACGATGATCTCAAAAATTACGAGATGCGAACAATCTAACATGTTATTATGATTAAGGAAGGGGCCAAGCCTTTTTAGAATTTGTAGAAGGTGCATCCAACGCTTAAGCCCCTCATTCATCAGCAGTTGAGGAAACGATTGGATGCTCAGATCATTTACAAAGTGCAACATTTAACATGGGTGTAAAATCTCATCCCAGTAAGGAAGAAGTCTGAGGAAATATGCTTATGTGTAGATTTTTGAAACCTCAACTATGCCTAAGAAAACAAAAACTAACTTGTGTTGTTAATCGAATAGATATTACATATAATATCGATGTCAAGATTGTTTTCTCTACTTGGTGGTAATTTAGGATACAACTAGGTTCTAGTCTTAGATCCTAATAGACTTAAAACTACTTTTCGAACGAAGTGGGGTACGTTCACATTTAGAGGAATTCCATTCAGGCTAGTTAATGATGGTGCAACTTTTCAATGTACAATGGAAATTGAATTTCATAGAATGATTGGTTAGAGTGTGGTGGTGTATCTCAACGATGTCATAATGTTTTCAAAGAAGAGATTCAATCACCTATGCCACTTGAAGAAAATCATTGAGCTATGTTGAAAATACGGGATATCACTTAGTCCCAAGAAGATAATTTTTGCAGTTTCCAAGGGAAACCTCCTAGGCCATATTATCACAAAATGTGGGATTAGATTAGACCCTAAAAGGGTCAATACTATTATGCAGGTTCCCTTCCCAGTGACAAGAAAGCCATGAATTCCTTCCTGCGAAATATGAATTTTCTTCGCACGTTCACCTTTGATTATACTCAAATTGTGAAACCAACGCAAGAGATGGTAAGGTAGGATGAAAGTTACAAGTGGGACAAAAGGGAAAAGGATGCATTCTCCCATATTAAGCAATTAATCATGCAGGAACCAACTCTGTATAGCCCATATTTCAATAAATATTTTTAGCTTTATACCTTCGCCTCTGATACTTCTCTTGTCATTGTGCTTACATAGAAAGATGATCATAATAATGAGAAGTTGATATATTTTATGAGAGCTATTCTACAGGGACCTAAACTCAATTATCTCACCATCGATAAACAAGCATAAGCATTCTATAAGGTGGTGAATCACTTCCAAACCTATATTTTGAAAAATATTTCATTATCTTTGTGTTGCACCCAGTAGTTAGATCATTGTTTTTACAACAAGAGTTGGGTGAGAAAGGAGTGAAATGGATGACTAGTTTATAAGAATATGATCTATAGTTCAATCAAGTTCACACTATTAAGGGCCATGGTAGAATAAATGAAGACAACATAGGATGACCTGTCTGGGTGGGTGACGGAAATCAAGATGTACAATGTTGAGTGAGCCACCCCCACTACTACCTCAAACTCTTGGTATGCAGATGTGCACAAATATCTTGAGCATGGAAATTTTCCCTCTCACTTATCTGCATGAAAAAAGAGGGCAGTTAGGTTTAAATCATTATTCTACCAGTTAGTGCATGGGGTGATTTTTAGAAAGCACCATAATGGATTATTTCTCAAATGATTGGAAGCACATGATTTAGAGAAAGTGTTACATGACCTCCACAATGGACAAGCATGAGGGAATTTAAGGGTGACACTAATGCAAAGAAAGTCATCCGGGATGGTCTTTATTGGCCCACATTATTTAAAGATGCTCACACATATGCCCACAAGTGCCCGATCTATCAGAAGTTTGTTGGCCAAGGAAATAAGTTAGTCGCCCCATTGTAGCCTATCGTTGTGGAAGAACCATTTCAATAATGGGGTTTAGACGCCATCAGTGAGATTTTTCTACACTCATTGAAGTAGCACCACTACATTCTCACTGCCACATATTACTTCACATAGTGGATAGAAGCAATTTTACTCAAAAAAACTAAATGATGAGGAAGTCATCAACTTCCTCAAGAAGAATATCATTTCTAGGTTTGGCATTCCGACTTTACTTATTTTTGACAATTCAACACACCTCTCATCATTTAGATTATATGATTTTTCATTTCAAAGTGGAATTGTATTGAAAAATTCTGCTAATTATTGTCTACATGGAAGTGGTCTTACTGAGTCTACCAATAAGAACCTTATTCGCATTATTAAGAATATCATTTTCTATGAACCAAGGAACTATCACTCTGCTTTGGTGAATGACGTATGGGTTGACCGATTCATGCCTAAACCCGCTCCGAATACATCTCTTTCCTTCCTGGTATATGGAAAAGAAACCATCCTACCTCTAAACATCTATTTTCCATCCCTTCAACTTTCACAAGGATCCCATGGAATGTCATGCTTATTGGTTTAGAGTAGGATAAACACCACACTCCACAAGTTGTAGGAAGAAAGACAAAAATCCAAAGAATTTTTTTTCTCGTCACCAGATTCGTATGAAGAGGTGGTTTGAAAAGAAGCCTATAGGTAAAAATGAATTTAGTGTGAGTTACCTAGTCTTGAAGTGGGACAAATCCCACCAAGACATAGGGAAACATACTAAGTTCCAATCCTTGTGGATCAGGCCATTCACCATATAGGAGAAGCTCGACCAACAAAAATATCATCTTCAATATTTGGACGGGAAGATTGAATCCCTTACTATTTTTATTTTTTTTGGTGTCTAGAGGAATAAAAAATGACAGAGGTATCCTACTTGCATAACACGGGGTCGAACCCCCCCGGCTATCACTATGACCCCTAGGAGAGAATGCAAGGCCCGCACACATGCTTCCCGGGTTATCGACCAAGGTCAGGGATTGAAATCGTGACCTGCTTAACAACACGAATGCCTTAATAGAACATCCACTGACCGCTAGGCCAAGCCCCATGGGTTGAATCCCTTACTGTTAATGGTCAATACTTAAAATAATATTTTCCATGATCATCTAGGGCTATTCCCTACCCTATGTACATATTGCAATTTCTTTTTTCTTTGTTTTGTTTGTTCTTGCAATTTTTTCGTTTATGTAAATAAGGGTCGTGTGTGAACATGTTTTTTGGATTCTTTGTGTGTAGCTAAGTTGAAAATATTCTTGTGACACCACAAAATTTGGCTAACCTTATGTCCTCCTTATTTTTTTTAGGTTACATCTTTCGGTCAATGATGTTATGACGGAAAATATGATCCTTCTCTAAGGATTTTTTTTGTCAAACCATGGTACTTATGTCTATTATGGACACCGTATTACCATACTCAGATCTTTATGTTTTAGCATTTTCACCTTTATCCAATCAAGTAAAAGAGGAAAAGTGGAAAAATATAAACGAGAAAACCTAAATAAGAGTTATTTATATGCTTTTGTAAAGGAAAAACCTATTTTTCTCTCAACAAGTTGGGATCCCTCTTACTCCCATGAAATGAATAAGTTCCTATGCGCGGTCTTATAAAATATATAAATAAAGGTGAAAGAAGAGAAAGGCTTCATTTGCATAGAGGTGAAGCAAGAAACTTTGTCGGGGTATTGACGAGGCTTTCTGGCAGTGGAGCAATGTTTTTGTTCTTGTAGTGACTCCACTTGGGTACTTTCCAAGTCTGCACGTAGTGGAGCAACACTAGAGATGAAAATATATACTCTGAAAATTTAAATATCACAAAATAAAATATCCTTTCTTAATTTAAAACATTGCGATATTATTGAACTTATGTTTTTGTTAAACCGATAAGGCACCTAGGGGACCATATTTGCTCATGGGATAAGTGGGGAAACTAAATTTATCTACACAATTAATCAATTCTTCTTGAAGAACTAGACCCTGCATGAAAGAATAAACCTAGACAGAGAAGATGGAATTCTACCAATGTGTTGCCAAGTGTTGTCATTGTCACAAAACCCTCCAAAATTTTGGCATTCACAAAAATCTTGGATCCTCTTTTGATCTTTCATACGATCATCATAATCATTAAGATTTATTGCATTTTTTTTCTCTAAGTGCTTTGGTCCCATTTGCAAGAAAATCAAAGTGTCGTCATTTCGGATGTTAAGTGTTGCATGTTGAAAAAAAGCTAGTTTTGGTGGTTTTAATGGGTAATATTTGTGTAAATCATTTATTATTACCATGCAGACATGTGTTGCACTCAGTTCCAAAGTTTCAAGAACAGTTGCACAAGTGTCGTCACTATCGTCGCAAAGTGTATATTTGGTGTCGCACTTGTAGTATGTTGTCACCAAGTTGTCACATTGAGGGAAGTGTGTTGTTCACGTGTTCTAGGTGATATATGTTATGTTGTCAAGTGTTTGAAGTGCATGATAAAAATAAATTATTTTCATTGTTAACATCAGTTGCATGGATCCCACACTTAGTAAAATATGGAAAAAATCTCGATCGAGCAACTTAGCCTCATCCAACCTTCCTAAATTGCACATTGTGGAGTCTCAACCCTAAAGTTGCAACCTTACCTCTTGGAACTTTGAAATGCACAGTTTCTGCCCTCTAAGATTGAGCACTATGCAATCATAATGCTCAAGCCTAATCCCTGAGCTTAAGAATTTCACAATCCATCTCTTCATCTAGGCCTGAAATGTGCATTGTATAGTCTCACTCCTCAAGCCCAACCCTTGAGACCCAAAATTGCATAATTGCATAATCAACTCACCTCCTTTGCCTTACAAAACTGAATAATAGGCAGAGTCAGTGCTCAGTTCCTCAGCCTAGCACCCTGAGCTCCCCAACTTCATAATCATTTTTCTTAGTATAGCATGAACTGTGCATTGTGAAGCATCAAGGTTCAAGCCTAACCCTTGACTTCCTGAGTTGTGTAATTACATAGTCACTGAGCCTCTCCCTCATCATGGCACGAGGTTTCGGCTCAGTCAGTGGATTGTCATGAAGCATCCTAGACTAGGATTTTATCGGACTGATGTCATCTTGTCATGAGTGAATTGCAAATGTAGATACTCTATCATGCCATGATAGGATGATTAAGAAGGAGACGAAGAATGAGATCATGCTGAAAGACACCTATGTAGTTGGAGACACAAGTTGATCAATTAGGAGAAAGTAAAAGAACATCATCTTGTAATCGCATATCAAGAGTTGATAACACTAAAGACTCCTCATCTCTAAGCCATATGGAGGTGGAAAAGAGCTCATTCTGAAGAAGACAGAAAACAACAACAATAAAAAATGACTTTACATAGTCATGTTATCATGCAGTCCATGTTGTCAATGTCATTCATGTCATGAGTCATCATGTGCCACATCATTTTTTTGGATTATGTAATTTCATATTCAAAAATTTATTGTAAAGTGGAAATACAAAAGGACATGTACAAAATATGAAGAGTCATGTAAAGTCGAAAATTCACAGGGAAGTGAGACATTCATGAGGGCATTCAAATAGTCACAAGGGAGGTGAAGGATCACCCTATTGGTTATATATACACCGTCATTGTACAAGCAAATGACTTCTTGACCTTGGATCATCCCGAAAGGAATTAGAGAAACAAGTTAGTTCTTTTAGGGAGCAAATAGTGGCTCGAACGCTCCACTATTAGAGCTAGTGGTGTTCGTTGTATAATGTATCTTGGCAATTTTACATAATATATGAAGCCTGATGGCGGGCACGTTCTTCATGCATAGATTGTGAATGTTTGTAAGATTGTTTTGTGTATGTTTGTAATTCATGTTTTTTCTCACCTGTAGTCAGGGAAAATTTTAGGGGCTAATATTCGCAGGTGGGCTAATATTCCATGTTTTTTTTTTTAAATATTCGCCAATTTGCATTTTTCTAAAAATGAATTCACACAAATTTTATAATATAAAATTATTTTACCTTAAAAATCACGAATATTATATATTGTATAATATAAAATAATTAGAAATCTAAAATTTTTTACAAAATTATTATCAAACATTTTAATATTTGGATATTATGGACTAGTAAGATTCCCCAAGGTTTCTAAACTTTAAGATAAACTTCCATCTTTATTATTTTCCCTGCGTGTAGTTGAACTATTTCAGTTATTTTAGTGCTTATCATATTGAGAATGTGTTGTAATGGTTGCAATGACCATCACATATTTGTGGAATATGCCCCTTATATGTTAGACCAATACTTATTTTTTGCGTGTGTCTCTCCTAGAGAGGTACTATTACCTCTCTCTTAGAGGCTTGAATTTTTTTCCCCTCCACAGTAAAAGAACCTCGACACACCTTCAACCGAACACTCATGAGACACACTCACTTTCTTTTCGAAGGAACATATTTGTTCCTCTCTCTTTCTGACAGTTAAAGCCAAGAAAAACTTTTAAGAAAATGGTAACTGGGTTTTATTCTGGATGAGGCTCCTATCCCAAAGATATGAGGTCTAATTGGAACCACAAATATCAAAAACCCCTTTGAATGTTGGAAGGTCCAACACTTTCAACACAAAAAATTACAAATTATATATAGAATTATGTATATATTAATATAATCCTACATGGAATATTTTTGTTCATAATATGATTGTATCCATATTACATTTTTTTAAATGGTACAGAATCACATAAACTAAATTCAATCCAATTTAAATATGTGTTCATAAATTCCTTAGGTAGTTTTTTTTTTTTTTTTTTTTACATGATCACTAACCATGATATTTGGAATTTGCAGATATATGTGTTAGCATTGTAAACATTACAAAGTATTGTATATATATATGCCATATATATCATATGACTTGTGTTTGCAAAACAAAGTTATATTAAATTATGTAAATAATACAAAACAAGCCACCATAAATTAGGATTCGTTGTATATATATACATGTATATCCATTGTAAATATTACGTTATAGTTGAATTCCATGTTCACATATAGATCACAATCCCAAGATGTTCTAATGTTGAATTTGTTAAAGATTTGGTGCATTTTCTTTCGACGTGGATGTTCTAAGAAAGGAAAATTTACCAGTCGTTTTGGCAATTCAACGACTGTATTTATTTTTCAACAATATACGAAATTCAACCATATGCCACGAAGTCACAGTTATCATAGAAATCACAGATAATTTGAGTTTTTATTTTTGGAAAAAAAGTGTTGAATCGAATCTAAGAAAATATCATCTTTACATTTCCGATAAAATCTCTTTGTATCATATAAGAAGGTGTAATTATAAATGAAAAGAAGTGTTGCCCTCACAGACTCTCGAAGATTCGTATGCATGTAAACTGTTATTATTTTAAGTTATAAAGAAAATTATTAATATTAGTTTTTCATGGAATATTGCACATGGATACGGAGACTTATCCAACTTTTAATGGTGTGCATGAAGTGAAGCGGGACCTTGAAGTTCATGCCAGAAATATGATGCAAATTGTTAATAGAATATCATTCTTTTGGAGCATGGCGAGGATTGTTTCTCACTAATATTTCTCACTATTCTTTTGGAGCATAGCAGCTCATTGAAGAGGCCCGAAGGAATTACCAATGTGCCATATTTATAAGAATAAGGTACTCTTTTCTCAAAGAGAAAAATTAATTCGAAAATTTCTTTAACAAACTATCCTCTAGGTATTTTATAAAAAGAGGTTTCTTTTTTATGTAAAGAGGGTTCAAGATCCACGAGTCAGTTTGTAAAATAGGGATTTAAATTATATATGCAGTGTGTGAGGAGTAGAAATTTCGGGGAGGATGGAGATGTTAGCACTAATATAATCACTATTTTATAAAAAGAGGTTTCTTTTTTATGTAAAGAGGGTTCAAGATCCACGAGTCAGTTTGTAAAACAGGGATTTAGGTTATATATATTTCGGGGAGGATGGAGATGTTAGCACTAATATAATCACTTTGTCTTTCAAGGACTTTTAACTTCTTTTGAATCAACCAATGGAGAATACTTGATTGTGTACATGAATGGAGTACTATTATTTTCTTTGATGGTAGGATTTGGTTTATGGTTTATAGTTATTTTCTTCTCCTTTACAAGAATATTTTTTTGTCATTTACTATTGCTAGGTTTGATTGTTTATACCTCTTTAATAACTGGTCAAGCTAACTTGCAAGTTAGGCGCTCCAGAATAAGGGATTTTTATGTGGCATTTGAACAATCTTTTATTATTATATGTTAATATAGAACTATTAATTTAGTGGAATATTGGTTGTTTTCCTTCTTTTCGTTATGTTTGGAATATTCCAGTGTTATGACATGATTATTCGATTCAAGTGCAATCTCCTTTTGAACTTTGGTGATAAAATAACGTCAAGTCTTAGAACTATCTCTTTCGTTTGTTGACTTCATCTTTACCCAAGGTTCAAGACTCTTTATTCTTTAAGTATTGATCCTAATTGAGACTTTTCTCAATCACGATAGATTGGGTTTTTTTCTTTTTGTTATTTTCATTTTAGAATTAGTTCCCAACTACAATTTCATCAATTTTTTTAAAGTCTCCTTTAGTAGGAGCAAGTCTCATTATCGCTAGACTGAGTCCTGATTTCAGTCACTTTTAAAGGAATTATCATTATTTTAGAATAATAACATAAATATAATTCATTTCCATTGAGTTTGTTAATAATAATAATCAAAATTGATAAACTAAAAAAGTCAGGGCATTGTACATATTAAGATAGTTTAAGCTAACCCTTGTTTAGGCTAGACTTAGTGTAACCTTAACCGGAGACACATTAAACCAGTCAAGATTTTCATTTCAACATAAAGGAGTCTAATTGGGACTCTCGCTAGGAAATTATTCTAATGTTGAGTCAGAACATTTCCAGGCATCAACATAATTGGTGCTAAAAGGAGGGCCACATATTACGATTTGTTTAGAATTGTTGATCTTTTGTTATGGCTCATCATTTGGGTCACACTTTTAGTTCACCTAAACCTACGAAAGGTTTTGTAAAGAAACCAATATTATCCTTGGTAAAAACAACCTATGATGGTGAGAATGGAGTTTTTACTATAGATCATGTTGGACAATTTATGATTAAATGTAATTCTTTTAATATCACCGAAGATAATGAGATATGCATGTTTTTTTCTCTCACATTTAAAGGATGGATATGAGGATGATATAAATCACTTCCAAATATATCTTTACATTTTTGGGAACATTTCATTGATATTTTTCTTTCATCTTATCAATGTTATGATTATGATAAGTTTTGTTTAGAAATAGGAACTCTTTCAATGCATGAATATGAGTCAATGGAAGAATTTTATGATAGATTTAAATCTCTTTGTTTTATATTTCACCTCAAATATCTTCCTTCACAAGAGCATTTGTTACAATATTTTAAATTTCTTATCTCTTCTTCTTGTAACAAGAATGAAAAAGGAAGTCTCCATGCTTTTCTCAATCTGATTGAACCCTTGAATGAATAGAAAATATCTCAAACTCTCAAACACTTGGAGTTTCCTTCTCAAATCCCCATATTTCAGAAAATTATAGTTCAATTCCACGTCTAGAATTAGAGGATATATATGAAATATCTTCTAATGTTTGCCATAAATCTAAAACAGGTTCAGTAGGAATAACTACACCTCAAGATGTAATTAATGAACATTTTGTTAGTCCTCCTTTGAAGGAATACTAAGTAATAGTTCATATTCCTTTAACACAATACCTATTGTTGACCACTCTATGTCAACGACCCCATAACAGTACACCCCCCTTTTTGCAAATGGGATTTATCATGTTCGAGGTGTTCACACCATTCAGATTTCATAATCAGTCGACAGTTTTGTAAACGATGTAAACCCATTCTACATGTTTATGATGTAAATGATCTAAGTAAGACCATCATGTATGTAACAACCTAGGTAAGCCTAGTATTTTGGTGATGATTTCTATCCTAGGAGGTTTTTTGTCTCACTGATTCATTTGTGTTTCTCAACACAAGTGATCAATAGAGTTTTTCCCTCCAGCCTCACCCCAAAGCTAGGGTGGATGTGGTCATCAAGATGCTAAGTGAGTCGTAGTGTGTTCTATCGAGTCTTTGTAAAAGAATTTTGGGAATAATCTTAGCTAATTGGCTAGATTATTTTATTACAAACTACTTGGTCTACTAGATCATGTTTTGAGTCGTAGAATTTGGTAGCTATTTGAGGGCCTATTCCAAATGGTTTTTCCCCTTTTCATGTGTCAAATTGTAATGTCTTGTTGTAAAATATTTTAGTGCATGTTCCCTCACAGTTAGACACCATGGCTAAAGTATTAGAGGGATGGAAAAAATAATTAATCCTCTCATTAGTCAATTAATTAAAAAAATTCTGGCCAAATTAAATTAAAAATTCTAAGACAAAAATTTAATTAATTTTAAAGTCCTAAGTGATTTAAAATTATTTAAAGGAAAAATTTGTGGGTCCCCAAAAAAAAAAAATTTAAAGGTCTCAAGCCAAGGGAATATTGAGAATTTCGAGAAATTTTGGATTATTGGACCTTCGTGGTTAAGTCAAAGTCAAATTTTTGGGGTAGTTAACTCAAAAATATTATTTTTGAGTTAATTAAAAATGAATTAAATAATAAATTCAAATTTCCTAAAAAAATTATAATTTCGATGGACGAGATTAAAAGATGATTAAATCTTTTTCGGCAGTCGAGATTACTTTGACAAGGATCAATCGAACTAGCTGTTGGAGATTTTATCTTATAAATTAGAGGTCTTTATCAGTCTTTCAGGGATCCGATATTTTGATTGTGTACTCGCTCTTGAATCTCTTGTTAGGATATTTCGACACATAGGAAATAGTTAAGAATAACTTAGTCTAGTGTAGAGTTAGGTAAAGTGTGTTTATTTACCATGTACATTTGTAACTTATAATCTGACGGTCACGATTTGTAGTGATCCGACGGTTATCTCTCACTTCGGTATTAATGACACTTGATCTATGGATTGACACCCGATTGGTCCATGATCTCTATTTAAAGAGCATGGAGGGTCATTGTCTAGTAATCGTTTATGAGAGAAACATATGTAACATTTCTTTTATATTAATAAATTGCTTGAAGTGGCTGCATTGGCTCAGGCCGTGGACTGTTTCCCTCTTTGAGGATTTTAACCACATGATTATACTGGTGTACTAATTTTTGATCTGTTTGTGATCGGTGACATTTGGTTCTTGATATGCGGAAACCAGTAACTAGGATCCCCAGGGTGGAAATTATGCATTCTATAGAGATGCGGTGATTACTCCAACATCTCTCCTGTAATACTTTCAAGAAAAATACAAATGAAGCCTTTGGGGTTTTATTTTGATGGTGGTGTTCCTCTTCGGCATTTTATGGTAAACTTGTTCTTTATATTCTGCCGGTGATTATTTCAATGAATTTTTGATTAATTTCTCTTGTAGAGTAATCTATCACACAAGTATCTTTCTTAGGTTATTGGATTTAGGGTAAGAATGCTAATTGAATTGAGTCAGTTGGTACCTCTGACTCTTGAAATTTTTATCTTTTATCTTATTTCTGTATTGATTTAACAATTTAACTTTAAGTGTGTATAAATCTTTCGGATTTAGAATTGGGCATTTGGGGAAGTCTTGGGCTATACCAGCTCAATCCCAAGGAAATAATATCCAAGGAGCCCTCTGGATCTAATTCCCTAGGCTTATCTTAAATTCCATTTTTTGTAGGGTTCTTTTTAGGGCTTGTGCATCTATCTTAATTTCTCTCTTTTATAATTGTGCTAAATGGTTTAAATCTAGCCATCATGGCCTTGATCTCTCAAATAAAATTGTAGATTTGTAAATATCATTAATTTTTTTTACTCACTGGGGTTTTGGCGTTTTTATTTTCTGTGCACATGTTTGGGTTTGGGTTTCCTATTTTATATTTTTGTGCAGGTTACACTAGCATATTTTGAACACAAAATTCAGTTCTGAGCCAGATCTATGCCCTGGAGGGTAAGATATGGTCTTAGGATTTGATCTGGTAGCAGATATGGGGAGCATCTCGGCTTAGGGATTAAATAATTATAATTGCATTAGATTCTGTTAAGAAAATTTTTGAAATTGGTTTGTTGCCTGTGTATAATTTTGATTTGTTGCATAATTTCTGCATTTCAACGCTGCTGCCATACTTGCATGCCTTCTGCTAACATTTATCTTTGTTTCCTCCATTTAAATCTGCATGCCCTTCATGTATTCCTCGTTGTTCCATTATGCCTTTAGACGCCTCCTCATCGTTGTCCCTTCTCACACCCTCAGGCAGTCATTTTCTTTCGCCCATCCTTGCTTGATTCAATCTTCATCTTGCTAGCACATCTGCACAACCTACGTGCTTTCTCCCATTAGCCCTTAGCCTTCACGTCCTCCTATGCGTTCAAACCAACAATCCTCACACATTTCTCTACCCTAGACTGCCTTCACGTAGCATCCAATTTGACCTGTCCGCATACCCTGCGTTCTCCCTATCCTCCTCACGCAACCCTCCTACTTCACGCATTCATTTGTCCTCATCCCACATCCATTGCGCTACATTCTTCATGTCGCTCCATCGCTTCCTCTTTGCAGCTTCAAACCCTCCGCATCCTTCCTATGTTACATCGAATTCTCCATCGTGCCCTCTGAAACCTCACCTACACACACAAAACAAACTAAAGCATTCTATTTTTTTTTTACTTTCGATATTTTCATTTTATTTGTTGAAGTTAGGTTGCGTTTAATCTAATTTTTAGGTTTGAATTTTTAGTTTTCTTTTTTAATCTTTAGACTTAGGAAAAACGTTAAAAAAAAAAAAATCTAACACTTTTAAACTTTTTCATTTTATTTTCTTTAGATTTCTAAACTTTAGTTTTAGATTTAGCATTTTTAATTTTAGATTTATATTTTTTGAGAAAAAAAAATTAAAATTTAAAAATAAGGCCAAAAACTTTAATTAATTTTTTAACATTAAAAATTTCTCGAAATAATTAAACAATTTTAACAAAGAAATTAATATTTTTTTAACTTTTAACATTAGGAATTTTTTTTTTTTGTTTTTTTGTTTTTTTTGGAAGCGGTCTTCAGTGTTAAAGATCTACATTATTGCATAGTCAAAGGTGAAATTTTAATTTTTTATCCAAAGTTTGACTATAGACTAAATTCAAATTTTTTCATTGGAAATACTAAGAAGATCATTTTAATTCGAAACTGTTTGAAATGATTAGCATTTTATTTCGATGATCCTCTCATGATAATATCTTTTCAGAATTTAAATCATTTAAAATTGCACCTGGTTCAAATTATTTATCATCATTAGCATCTATTGGGATTTATGGTCGTTTAAGTGTGGTTTTAAATTGCTTGAAATTGATGTTAATTTCCTAGTCAACTTTGAATATTTCAAGTGATGATAAATTGCATGTCTTTATTTCATAGATCGAACATTGTTAATGCATAATATTGAAGGATTATGAAAGTGCGTGATAGAACGTTAAATTGCATTGTTGAAAAGGCCTTATCTTCTAGTTTGATAAATTGAGCATTTAATTAAAGAATTGAATATTGTCGTGGTGGATTGCTATTTTCATAGCAGGATAATTGTCCTATTTAGCAATAGTTATCTATCAACTACTTGACCTTAATGTCATAACGAGATAATTTGACTCCACAAGGAAGTGGTATTAAAAATTTTAATCTAATTGAACCTGTAAAATATCGTTAAATCTTAACAAGTACTTGGTTGTTTGACTCTGTCTCTTGAATTGGTTGGTTTCCAACCAGTTCTCCTTCTTCTATTTGTTAGAGTCTGCCCCCTTAGTCTGCAAGGAGACAACTTAAAAAGAGAGATTAGGGATCAGGGTGACAACCCCCAATCTAAGCCGTTGTCGTTGTTAGGGTCCTATATTTCATAGGGTATCAAGATGATTGAGTCTATTCTATCTATTGTATTTCTTTTGTAAAATAATTTTCAATCTGCAAATAATTTTCAAAATAAACAAGAAAATGGAAATAACATAAAAAATCAAAAGAGGGTATATGTTATAAATAAAAAGATATAAGATGTGAACCCCATAAAAAGAAGAAAAAAAATTATGAAAGTGTTGCACATTCAAATGCCACTACTCTCAGTTTAGTTTATTTCTACAAATAAATTGTGTGTAGCTTGTTAAAAATGCCACAATAGTTCCATAAAATTTAATCATATGGTTTAAGCATGATTTAATTAGATTTAAATTGCTTGTTAATAAGTAGTTGAATTATTTTCAAAATGATAAGGTAGGATATGGATGCAAAATAGTAAAGGTTAATAATTTTAGGAAAATTATGATTTTTATAAGCATCCATGTCAATAAAATTTCAGGTGTTATATGATATAAACAAAGAAGGAGAAATAAAATGTTAGGGGAATGATAAATAAAGAAAAAAGCTTCATTCTGTATTAAAAGGATTTTGATTCGGGCTTCTATTCTAAATGCGCCTATTTGAAAAGTTATTTATATGGTTTAGCTCATATCTTGAAATCATAAAACCATACCATTTATCCCTTTTCACTTCCATTTTCCCCTTTTGGAAACCAATTTCCCCTTCCCAGTTATGAAAAGCCCCATCCCAAATCTTTATGGTTACAAGAAAAAAATCATGAAACCCCCTATTTAAAGTTAAAATCCCTTCACCTTTTCCCCTTCCTAAACCTCAAAAACATCTTTCTAACCCCTACCCCTTGATAAAATCCCTTTTTCCCCTTTTAAAACCTCCTTACCCTTTAAAAAACTCTATGTTTCCATAAAAAACATAAAAAACCCCACTTTTAGAGTCTAAAGCGCAAATGTATTCCCCAACCCCACTTTGATTTAACTCCTAGTGCATTATTAATTAAAAACCCAACCCAACCATTCATGCCATTATGTAATTCATCCCCACCTTCCCGTGATCCTCATCGTGCTCATTGATATCCAATGACCCATACGACTTTTTGGTCCCCCTCCGCCATCCGAAGTTTATCACCCTGGGGGTCTGAAAAGGATTGTATTGTGAAACCACTTTGAGCATACCTATCAATTTTTGTGAGTTCATACCCCTCCAGCGTAAAACCATAAAATACCATACCTCCCCCCCCTGAACACCATTTTCTAAATTCACAGGTCGTTTAATGTTACAGGTGATTAATGGAACCAGAAGCACCAATATCTACACCAGCAAATGAATCAAAGCAATGGAAGATATGTACATTCAGAATATAAATATTTAATGATATTTTTCCTTCTATACAGATTATATTTGAGCAGAATGACTTGGTGAAGAAAGTTGGTGAGGCAATTCAGAATTTCAAAGTCAACCTTGGAGAGAAACCAGAGGAAGCGTCTAAAATAATCAAATTCCTGAATTCTAAAAATAAGTATGAATTGGAAGATCTCGGGATAGCTGACAGAACAGAGACTACCCTAGAAGTAAATAAAGTGATTTCCAAAAGAAATATAATCCTACATCTACTGAGTTAGAGTTTCTAAATTCTAAGGAAAATAATGAACTTGAAGATTTGTGTATAGAAGATAGGACAACCACAATTTGGAAATAAAGAAAATTATTACAAAGAAGAAATTGATACTTCATTTGGAAGACTAATGCAGCTAAAGTTTCAAACATTCAGGGGTGATTAAAATATCCATCCCAAATGAAGAATGACGGGAACAGTTAACTGACTTATTGGATTAAAATAGTAAAATTGACAAAGGAAAAGATCTACCAGATCATTGGCCAGCGCATCAGCAAAAGGTGGTACATGTCTTAATTGTCCCACTACATCAACATTTCAGTTGCATAGCACATCCCATTGAGCCATAATTCAGCGACAGATAGAGTTTTTAATTCATAATTTTGTTAAGAAACTCTATTATTGTATTAACCTTGTGTAAATATTTTTGTATAAATACTTCACCATTTGAAGTATGAAAGGTAAATTGATTGATATCAAAATCATTATCATCTTTTGGAGCATCGTAAGCTTTTCAAAGCACTAGAGCATCAATAATAAACAGACCATTCACAAGATTCTTGTGGCTTAAATACTAGTGATTTTTTTCTTCTGTAATTTTGTTTGAATGTTATCTTTCACTAAAATCACCTAAATTCTAATTGTAAAACAAAAAGTGTGATGAATAGGATTTAATTTTGAGTACCTTATTCTGGATGTTTGTATAATCGTAATGCTTTCTACTGAAGGTCAAAGTAAATAATTCTTAATTTCTCTTTAGTTCTGCTGAATTTTTGTCATGTTTCTATCATAAATCCACTTATAAACTCAAAGAACCAGTAAATATTCCTAGCCTGCCCTATGTTTACTCTGTTAAAAATTTGATGCAACTATCCAATAATTTTATGACTCCATTTCCCAATATATATTAATCCATTGAACACAATCAGTTTCCCAAAACCCAAAACAAATTCAAAAATCAAGTAAAATCATAACTAGCCTAAAACATATTTAAACAAAGCTATATATCTTATAAAGAGATCCCTCTCTGAATCTAGGAAGGCTAGGTACTAGGTTCAAAATTTGGTTTGATGTTGGCCTATGTGATTAGTTCTCACAATCTCTTGCAAATTATAGAACGCTAACATAGTGGTGACCATACTGGGGAACGAATTGAAATCAACTATAATTTCTTTCGAATTAAATCTCTGGTTAAATAATAATTGCATTAATATCCCATGAATATTTCTATCTCATAGTTTTTTGTAAATAAAGTTTGAGTTACATTTTATAGTGTGTGCTTTTATTTTTTAAAACTGGCTTCCAAGAGACCTTATACAAGATCCCATCCTAATCCCAAACCTCCTAAAATAGTGGATGATCTTCAAAGGATTGGAAGAAGAACTAAGGATACTTCAAATAAGTAAGTTAAATAGATAAGTTCATCAGAAAGCCTGGGAAGTAATAATCCTATCCCAAGAGCACAATCCCTTCCTACTAAGCTTGAGACCTTATAATATATCGAATTTGACTTTAAGTTTGAGAAAATCCTCTTTAGAAGAAAATCCCTAAATTGTGCAGATACAATAGTCCTTGACCAATCGATTCTACATCTAGATCCACCTAAAATTTTGTCTTCCTTAAAATCCGATCAGGAAATTGGCCAGGATTTTAAAATCCTCAAAAATTTAGTATTAGACTACACTTCAGCAGTTACAGATGCCTATCTTCAATAATCAGTAGAATTGTCTACATTAAATATTGCTGCTTCATCCATTACATCCCAAACTATTCAAAAAATATCTGTGATTTCAACCCCTTCTGAAAATTCTACTACTTATCCTCGCCAAAAAACTCAAAGACCTTCATCTCCATCACTTCATCCCTTCTCTCCTTCACATATAGTTCATCCTTTTCCACCTCTTCGCCAATTTTTAATCTGCAACCTGTAGTTGTCAACCCTCCACATCTAATCATGGATGCATATTATGCTCCCTTGGTTCTTCCTCAAAATCTAGGGGCTATGCCTCAAGATTATCAATCAAAAATACCTCAGTTTGATAACACCCAACCCATTACTTCTCAGCAGCATGTAGATAAAATGAATGATTTATTTTATCGATATGAGATTGATGTTGATGATGTTATGACAAGGTCATTCGTTCAAACCCTTGGAGGTGAAGTTAGGAAATGGTTATAGCTTTACCCGCTGTTTCCATCAATGATCTAGTAGTTTTACAACGCCAATTTCTAGATAGATGGAAATTTAAAAATAACACCCTCCAAATTCTCTCAGAATATGAAAATATCAAAAGAGATAATGGAGAGAGTGTGCAGTATTATTGTGCTAGGTTCAACTCTATTTATAATGCTATTCCTTCTCGCATAAAACCACCCAAGGGATTAGTGTTGATTAGGTTTCCATATGGTTTTGAAACAGACGTAGCTTATCATTTAAGAGAGAGGAATCCTAACACTTTAGAGGAAATGCAGACCATAGCTGTCAGAGTAGAAGCCAATTTATTGGCCAAAAGAGCTAGGATGCGAGCTGAGAAGAGAGTTACCATAAAAGAAGAAGCATCAACCTCTAGCACTGATGCTAAGATAGATTCTCTAATGGGGGAAATGGAGTGAATGATGATTGATAGAAACATCCCTAGGGAAAATCAAAACCCTCCCCAAAACCACAATCAAAACAATAGGAGGAATCAACCAAAAATTAAACAAATAGGACCTGACCAACAAATTAGACCTCCTTTCCAAGACAATTATGTTGGTGAAAATGAAGAAATCCCTGAAGAGGAAGAGCACAACCAAATAAATTTGTTTGGTTTACAAAATAATGATACCACTTTTCTTACAGAAGAAGACCAACAACTATTTTCATTAGCCCAAACAGAGCTTGAATTAGATGAATTTGAAGAATATAAATAGGGTTTTGAAAATTCCATTATGGAAGTTCACAAACAACATAATATTAGGAGCAAGAAAAAGTTGGACAATAATGTTGAGAAAAACACAAATCAACCTCCTAAAAATACTTCTGATTCTAATCCTAAGAAAACAACTAAAAATTCTTCCAAGAAATCTGATGAAACTCCTAGAAATAAACCTTGAAAGGCTCCTACTAAAAAAACAGGTGATTTTGTTTCTAAACCCACTCAAACTGATCTCCCATCCACCCGTCAGCAAGCCCTACCCAAATCTAATGAATCTGTCTATATACCTAATATTCCCAACACTGTAAAAGTTCCATCATTGTTTAATCTTGAAAGCGAACTAGCTAAAATAAAAAATTTCCATTCCTTTGACCGAGTTAATAAAATAACAACCATATAGAACTTAGGTCATGGAGGTTCTGAAGATAGGGGACATTGTTGATACTCTCAACAATAATGATGATCAATCCTGTAATGTTCCCAATTTTTGCAGCTAATGGGAACATTGCATTTTAAATTCAGTTTGCTTTATTCATGAATAAAAGTATGTGAAGGAGGTTTATTCAACTCCTAAGTTAAGAATAAATACATGCCCAATGTGAAAGGGGACAAATCTAGGCTATTATATTAAACACCCCTAAGTGTGAAAAGGGGAAATTCATTTTAATGGGTCAACTTGGCCCCACCTATAGCGCAGTTTGGAGGGAAGCTTATCCATCAAGCACAACGTACTTCTAGAAGAGGATCACATGTGTGAAAGGGGATAATTTTAAGAAGATGGTTTAGGGTTTTGGCAAGCCCTCATGTTATAAATAGAAGGAGAGACAACAAGTAAAGGTTGTTGAAGAATTTTGAGAAGTTGTTGCAACAACTCTAGTCTCTTGGCTATTTAACCTAAGGGAAGAGGATTTCCTGTTTAGGAATCCTCTATCCTTCCATGGAGTATCACTTTAGAGGAGATTGTGGTCCATCTCTCCACTATCCGGCATTATGGCCAAGCTACATCTCTATAGTAGTGCTGGTCTTCTTGAGGGTTTTGCAGTTGTTTGTGAGTTGCAGAAAGTGGGGAAACTAGATCTGCAAGATCTAGTTGTCTAGAGGAGATTTCTCTCAGGATGTGTGTCTTATGACCACCAGGAAGAGGATCTTACTCTCATTTCACTTTCAGATCTATAATTCTAATTTGTTGTATCAGTTCATTCCAGCTACTGCGTAGTCCCTTCCTTATACTGCATTATTTTCATGTACATGCTTCAATGTTGTCTAGATTTCTTGTTGTACTTTCTCTCTGGTGATTGAGGCTTGCCTCTCCCTTTGATATTTGTAAATTAGCTTGCTGATATATTCATTTTCAGATCTAATATGTAATGTAATGAAAGCCATCTTCAGAAATCTCTAAATTTTTCTACAGTTCAGTGTATTAAAAGCTAGATCTACAAATTGTTATGCATTATTTTGATAAAACCCCAAGGGGATCTTGTTAAGAAGGCTGAGTAGTTTCCAGATCTGGTATGGATCTGATGTTTCAGCGATTTATCATTTTTATGTCTGAATATTAACCTATAGTAGCTGAAGCTCCTCATATAAAATGCTGTCAAGTCTTTTTGCAACTTTTCCATGTGTGTATGCTATTATTTCTGAAGGATTCTTGGTCTTCCTTCAAGTAAATCAAATGCTTCTACAAAATAACTTCATTATAGATCTGATTTCTTGCTACCATACTGTAATATGAGCTTAATGACTGATTTCCAGTGTCTTACAGCAGAAACTATGCAATTCCTGAAGGAGGATTTCTCCATTAACCCAGCTCTCTCCTTTAGCTGATTTTCAGCTAGTGTTGATTGTGAGAGATCTGTTTAAGTCCTCTAAACTCTTTTTTTTTTGCTGAAACTCTGCATGGAAGTCCCAAATAGCCTAAAATAAGGGAACCCAGCCCTGGTCTACATTATTTTTACATTCGATTTCTTATAAAAATTCCTCCTTGAGCCTATTGCAGATTTTCCTGAGAGTGGAATTTCCCGCTTCTCACTTAATTGGTTTTTTCTTCTCTTTTGATCTATTCTTTAGATCAGTAGATCTAAGGTTCCTAAGGGTAGAAAAATCCAAGAGGATTTTTTCATTCCCACACTTTCTGTGTTTCATTAGTCTTCTAAAGACAAAATTTAGAACGGGCCAAGAAGCCTCTGGATTTCACCGTTCCTTGTGAAGGTGATGCATCCGATAAATTCACTACTAGTATATCTCTGGTTTGGAATTTTCTCGTGTTTTTTCCATGTTGTTGTGATTCCATAGTGGAATATCTTAAGATATTCCCTACTGAGCCCATTTTTCTCATTTGGAACATTACAAATCCGAATTGTTATTTGGTCCAAAAGTAGATGGTAAATTACAAGAAGGAGCATTCCCTCCTTTCTATGTCAACCTAAACATACATGATAAAATCCTGCACAATGCTATGCTGGACTAAGGGGCTTCACACAACTTAATGCCCAAGGCTGTAATGGAAAATTTGGGTCTTGATATCACTAGGCCTTACAAAGATCTATATTCATTTGATTCTAGTACAGTGAAGTGTTTAGGTCTCATCAAAGACCTATGCATTACTTTGTCTCAAATCGTAGCCAAAAGCCTAGTTATGGACATTGTCGTAGCCAAAATTCCTCCTAAATATGTCATGCTTTTATCATGATATTGGGGAGCAAAGTTACAAGGAACTCTTCAACTAGATATGACCTATACTACAATACTAGTCTTTGGTCAACAGAGAAGGTTGTATAGGGAAACTCTTATGAAATATATGGTAAGGAGTCAAGAAAAACCCCATAATTACCCTCTATATTCTTCTCACACTGATATGGATTCTTTCATATTATTCAATAATGTTGAAATTGAAGCACAATTTGGAAATGACATTGAACCTCTTGAAAACCCAACTCAAATTGAAAAATCGGATCCTTCTCTAGAACTCTTCTGGAATATGAGCTTTGACGGAGCCTGTAGTAAATAAGGCTCTGGATCAAGAGTCTGGTTATCTATTCCATCTAATAATCATTGTGAAGGGAATTCTTGCAAACTTAATTTTTAGTGCACCAACAATATTGCTGAATATGAAGCTTTGATATTAGGACTGCAGTTACTAAAGAAATTAGGTGACAAAAGAATTATTGTGTAGGGAGATTCAAAATTAATCATTAAACAAGTGAAAGGAGAATATGTTGCTAAACACCCTAGATTGAGATCCTACAGGAATGCAATGCTTGACTTGTTACATACTTTTGTGGAATATGATCTAATAGTAATTCCAAGAGCTGAAAATGTTATAGATAATAGTCTTGTTGTTTCTGCAAGCACTTGTAAGATACCTCATCCAAACAAACCACACACAATTGAAATAAAACATCACTCGACAATACCAGATAACATGTGATACTGGCAGGTTTTTGGAAATGATAAACAGATTGAAAATGTCTTACTGTCAAAAGATGAATTTGAGGAAACATGGGTAGATTTGGATAATCAAGAACAAAATCAAACAAAACTAGAAAATCACATAGAAAATCAAATAGTTGTATATAATCCTTTGGTAGACTAGTGTGATAAATTAGATATCAATAATCATTTAGATAAAAGTGTGCCTAAATTAGAAATTCGTGAAATAGATCCTGAAAAAGAAGATTTTGAAATGCTTCATTTAAAAGATAATATTCTGCCCTGGGATTAGCTCTATTAGAAGACCTTTTTTATGTTAACAATGTGGGAAAAGATCCCAAAATTGAGCCCATAGGAGTAGAGGTTGAGGAATGTAACATATGTACTAAAGAAAATCCAAAGATTATCAAATTGTCAAAAACATTACCTACTATGACCAAACGAAGATATGTTTCCCTTTTCAAAGAATACATTGATGTTTTCTCTTGGAATTATGAGGACTTGAAAGTTTATGATTCCAAAATCATACATCACAAAATTCCAATTAAAGAAGAACAAAAAACTTTCAAATGGAAACTTGGAAGGATAAATCCAGTTTTGTTACCTTTAGTTGAGAAAGAAATTAAACGAATGTATGATGCTAAAATAATTTTCCCTCTCAAATATTCCAAATGGACATCAAACATAGTGCCAACCAAAAAGAAAACTGGAGAAATCAGGTTGTGCATTGATTTTAGAAATCTGAATAAGGTTTCTTTGAAAGATAATTACCCCTTACATAAAATGGACCATATCTTACAAACAGTGATAGGATCAAGTAGGATATCATTACTAGATGGTTTCTCTAGCTATAATCAAGTTTTGTTCGATCCAAAAGATCAAGATAAAACAGCGTTTACCACTCCATGGGGAACTTTCATGTATGTGAAAATGCCTTTTGGACTAATGAATGTTGGGGCCACCTTCCAAAGAGCAATGGACATTGCTTTTTCGGAAGAGATTGGCCTTTTTATTGTGATATATCTGGATTATATAACTGTATATTCAAAATCTGATGAAGAACATGTGATACATTTAAAACAAGTCTTTAATAAATGTAGAAAATTTGGTTTATATTTAATTCCTAAGAAACTCGTATTTGGTTTGGAATAAGGTAAAATTTTAGGGCATATCATATCAAAATATGGAGTTATAATTCATCCTAAGAGAATTGAAGAAATCCTAAAGATCACTCCCTCAAGAAAAATTAAATAACTTCAATCCTTCATAGGTAAAATCCATTTTCTCAGAAGATTTATTCCAAATCTTTCTAAACTTCTTAGAAACATAACCAATATGCTAAAGAAAGATTCTGAAATAAAATGGAGTATAGAGGCTAGGCAATATTTTGACATGGTTAAACATGCATTAACTAGAGCTCCACTATTAATCAGTCCAGATTTTACTAAAGAGTTATAATCTTTTGATTTGCTTCTGAGCACATTGTTGCAGATGTTTTACTGCAGAAAAATAGTGAAGGATTTGAGCAACAAATAGCCTTCTTCAACAAAGATTTAAGAGATGCTTCTCTCAAATACAAAATCATGGAAAAGCAGGCCTTTGCACTAGTCAAAGAAATTAAGGACTTTAGAGTTTACATTTTTCATTCACACAATTTCTTATGTACCTAACTATGTGGTAAAAGAGATATTAACACAGAATGGACCAGATGGAAAAAGAGGAAAATGGATTTCCATTATTTTGGAATATTATCTAGAAATAAAACCTACCAAGATAATCAAAGGGCAAGGACTTTCTTCGCTAATGGCTGAGTCCAACTTCCAAGCTCTGGACATAAATTTGGTGGCAACTTTGGATGATCAAGAAGAGCAGGTGACTCCACAAATCAATGAAGAATTTTTAAATTCCCCTTGGTATGCAGACCTGCTTTATGTTTTGTTTAATTTAAATGCTCCTCCTGGTCTTAGAAAAACTAAAGCTAGATTTCTGAAATTAAAAGCAGTGAAATTTTGCCTCATTAATAATGTCCTTTATTGGAAAGATTCTGGTGGTATATTACTGAAGTGTTTGTTGAAGAATGATGCAGAAAAAATTATAAAGGATTTTCATGAAGGAGACTGTGGTGGTCACATGTATTGGAGGACTACAGATAATAAAATCCTAAGGGTTGGATTTTACTGGCCCACACTGTTTTCTGATGTTCATAACAAAATCACAACTTGTCACAAATTTCAGACTTACGAAGGTAAAAATAAACTCCTAACCTTGCCACTAAAACCAATTTATGTTGAAATCCCATTCCGGTAATGGGGTTTGGACTTCATTGGTGAAATATATCCCCCTTCATTTGCTCAACATAAGTGGATTTTAATCGCCACAGATTATTTCACTAAGTGGATATAAGCCATCCCCTCCAGAAATGCCACTGATGTTGTTACTACCAAGTTCCTTGAAACCAATATTCTACCCAGATTCAGTTGCCCAAGGAAAATCATCACTAACAATGCAGCGGCTTTTGAATCCAAAAAGAAGATTGAATTATGTGACAAATACCATATTTCTTTAGGAAATTCAACAAATTATTCTCCACAAGGTAATGGACTAGCTGAATCATCCAATAAGAGTCTAGTAAACATCATCAAGAAGTTACTGGAACAGAATAAAAAGTCTTGGAATAATAAGTTAGTCAATGCGCTATGATTTGATAGGCTTACAACTAAGAAGTCCATTGGTATCTCACCATACCAACTTGTCTATGGCATGGATGTTGTTTTTCCATCTTCTCTAGCACAGCCATGATGAACATGATGCAAGAATTACAAGTGGAACCAAATGATGCACTTAAGAGGATTCATCAAACTATTTAGTTGCAGCAAACAAGAGAAGAAGTATATAAAAGAACACAGCTCATCCAAGAAAATATCAAGAAAAATTTTGACAGAAGGACCAAGGCAGCTGATTTTTCTATTGGTGACAAAGTTTTAAAGTGGGATGCAAGGAGAGAAGACAAAGGAAATCATAACAAATATGACAATCTATGGATGGGGCCATATATTATAAATTCTTTCAGATGTGATCATGTATTTTTCATGGGGGATTCACTCAATGAACCTTTAACATATCACATGCGATCATAGAATATTAAACAATACCCTTAATTTGAGAACATATTGGAAAATTTGTCTAAATGTCACATTATTTAACCCCCTACTAATATAACCACAATACACCTTCCCAATTTAAAAAGCCGCTACTTTCACTATATATTGTAGGTATCCATTTTTTCATTAAAATTTTTTATACCCATTTATATTTTTTCATTAACTTTGAGTTCCATTTTTTATACCTTCCAATATTAAAAACCTTTACCCCCTATATATCCCCCAATATATTATGTCATTTTCCCCTCATTATATATTACCCAATATGAACTCACGTATTATGGTATTTCTCCCACAGTGAAGCCCCTGTGGCATTTTTACTCACAGATTTAGATGGAACAAACTTACCTGGTGGCCCTATAAATGGCAGGATGTTGAAAAATTATTTGTCCTAGTCTAAATATTCCTTTTATATCATTGTAAATATCAAAGTCAACATAGTTTGGATTGGATATTTTTCTAATCAAGGTTGAAGCCTGCAGAGAAGACCCTAAGCCATGGTCAACATATTATCATAATATGTTTGAAGTAGAAAAGGAATCAGATCACAGATTGCTCAGAAAGGCAGATGAAAAGGCCAAATGGATAAGGCTACTAATCAAGGGTTCTTGACACTTCAATGCATGGAAATGCCATCCCCAATTAGAACCACTGTTAGGGTCCTATGTTTCATAGGATTTCAAGATGATTGAGTCTATTCCTATCTATTGTATTTATTTCGTAAAATGATTTCTAGTCTGCAAATAATTTTCAAAATAAGTAAAAAAAGGGAAATAACATAAAAAATCAAAAGAGGGTATATGTTATAAATAAAAATATATAAGATGTGAACCGCATAAGAAGAAGAAAAAATAAATTTTGAAATTTTTGCACATAAAAATGCCACTACTCTTAGTTTAGTTTACTTCTGTAAATAAACTGTGTGCAGCTTTTTCAAAATTCCACAATAGTTTCATAAAATTCAATCATATAGTTTAAGCATGATTGAATTAGATTTAAATTTCTTGTTAATAAGTAGTTGAATTATTTTCAAAATGATAAGGTAGGATATGGATGCAAAAGAATAAATGTTAAAAATGTTGGGAAAAATATGATTTTTAAAGGCATCCATGTCAATAAAATTTCAGGTGTTAGATGCTTTAAAAAAAGAAGGAAAAATAAAATGTTAGGGAAATGATAAAGAAAGAGAAAAGGTTCATTCTGTATTAAAAGGATTTTGATTCGGGCTGCTACTCTAAATGTGCCTATTTGAAAAGTTAGTTATGATTTAAATCGTATCTCAGAATCATAAAACCATACCATTTATCCCTTTTCACTTCCATTTTCCCCTTTTGGAAACCAATTTCCCCTTCCCAGTTCTAAAAATCCCCATCCCAAATATTTATGGTTACAAGCAAAAAATCATAACCACCCAGAGTTAAAGTTAAAATCCCTTCACCTTTCTCCCTTCCTAAAACTCAAAAACATCTTTCTAACCCCTTCCCCTTCCTAAAATCCCTTTTTCCCCTTTTAAAACCCCCTTACGTCTTAAAAAACTCTATGTTTCCATAAAAAAACAAAAAAAACACACATTTTAGAGTTTAAAGTGAAAATTTATTCCGCGACCCCACTTTGATTTAACTCCTATTGCATTATTAATTAAAATCCTGACCCCACCATTCATGCCATTGTGTAAGTCATCCCCACCTTCCCATGATCCTCATCGTGCTCATTGATATCCAATGGCCCATACGACTTTTCGACCCCTTCTGCCATTCGAAGTTTATCTCCGGGGGGGGTCGGAAAAGGACTATAATGAGAAACTTCTTTGAGCATACATGTCAATGTTTTGTTAGTTCAGACCCCCCAAGTGAAAAACCATAAACCACTATACCCCCCCCGGAAAAACATTTTCTAAATTCACAGGTTGTTTTATGTTGCAGGTGATTAATGTAACCAAAAGCACCAATATCTACACCAGTAGATTAATCAAAGCAATGGAAGATATGCCCATTAAGACTATAGAGACTTAATCATATTTGGCCTTCTATACAGATTATATTTGAGCAGAATGACTTGGTGAATAAAGCTAGTGAGGCAATTCAGAAAGTCAAAGTCAACCTTGGAGAGAAACCAGAGGAAGCCTCTAAAATAATCAAATTCTTGAATTCTAAAAATAAGTATGAATTGGAAGAGCTTGGGATAGCTGACAGAACAAATACTATCCTATAAGTAAAGAAAGTGATTTCCAAAAGAAATCTAATGCTACAACTACTGAGTTAATTAAGTTTCTAAATTCTAAGGACAGTAGTGAACTTGAATATTTGGGTATAGAAGACGAGATGACCACAATTTTGAAAATAAAGAAAATTATTACAAAGAATAAATTGACTCTTCAGTTGGAAGACTAATGCAGCTAAACTTTGAAACATTTAGGGGTGATTAAAATATCCATCCCAGATGAAGAGCGATTGGAACAGTTGACTGATTTACTAGATTAAAATAGTAAAATTGACAAAGGAAAAGATATGCCAGATCATCGGCTAGCACGTTAGCAAAAGGTGGTCCACATCTTAACTGTCCCACTACATCAGCATTTCAGTTGCACATCACATCCCATCAAGCCATAATTCGACGACCGTTAGAGTTTTTAATTCACCATTTTGTTAAGAAAATCTATTATTGTATTAACCTTGTGTAAATATTTTTGTATAAATACTTCACCATTTGAAGTATCAAAGGTCGATTGATTGATATGAAAATAATTATCGTCTTTTGGAGCATTGTAATTTTTTCAAAGCATTGGAGCATCAATAATAAACAAACCATTCACAGGATTCTTGTGTCTTAAATACTGGTGATGTTTTTATTTTGTAATTTTGTTTCATTTTTATATTTCACTCTAATCACCTAAATTATAATTGTAAAATAGAAAGTGTGATGAATAGGATTTATTTTTGAGTACCTTATTCTAGCTGTTTTTACAATTGTAATATTTTCTACTGGAGGTCAAACTAAATAATTCTTAATTTCTCTTTAGTTCTGCTGAATTTTCATCATATTTCTATCATTAATCCACTTATAAACTCAAAGAACCATTAAATATTCCTAGCCCACCCTGTGTTTACTATGTTAAAAAGTTGATGCAACTGTCCAGTAATTTTATGACTCCATTGCCCAATAGACACTAATCCATTGAACATAATCAATTTCCCAAAATGAAAAACAAATTTTAAACTCAAGTAAAATCATGACTAGCCTATAGTGTATTTAAACAAATCTATATCTTATAGAGAGAGCCCTCTCTGAATCTAGAAAGGCTAGGTCATGGGTTCCACAGTTGGTTTGATGTTGGCCTATGTGATTAGTTCTCACAATCTCTTGCAAATTATAGAATGCTAACAGTCACAGTGCCTAGACATTTTGTGCGACAACACCTACCATCAAATCATACTTATTTTCACATTCATGATGAATAAAATCATATGGATTTCTCAATATGATATACTCTCATGTTCACTACTTATTGCACTGATACCTCTTCCCATATCATAGTACAATTAGTAGTGATCCTATATATATTTATGATGAAACCATGTCTTCAACTAGTACAAACTTCTTTGAAGATCATATTGTTTCTCATAAGGAATCCTTGCCCATTTATGATAATTTTGAACCTCTGTTCTTTCCTTTTATTGATAATATTAACTAAAATCAACCACATCATTTTCAAGAAGAGGTTATATATGATAATAATAAAAATTGATAATGTTATAGATATACCTTCAACATAAAATCACTTAGATTTGGACCTCTTAATGGATTCATCAAGTATTTTTCCCTCTCCTCTTATAGATTGCTAAACATAGTTTTGTATGCACTAATGAATTGGATCACCAAGTCTTCAACAATATCCACTTTGATAGTAATATGGAAGTGGATTATGAAAAGTGTTCATCTCCTCTTCTTAGTGTCCAATACAACCATCTAAACAAGCCTTAGTCTCGTAGTTATCCTACTAAATTTAGTCAACATAGTGTAACAACACCCCATTTCTTCACCTGCTCGGATAGTTGTTGCTAATCCAATTCCTCTGTTGTTGTTAGAAAAATGGGATTACTCTCTCTCTTTCTCTCTCTATGTGTGTGTGTGTGTGTGTGTGTGTGTGTGTGTATATATATATATATATATATATATATATATATATATGACACCCTGTTGCAACACCCTCGCAGTCCCCACCAGCACCAACATAATCTTACAGTCACAATTAAAGTGCGGGAATGGAAAACTTGTGATACAATTCCGTTGGGTTAACATGCTCGACCATTAATGGGTAGGCACCTTGACGCAATCGTGGTTGTAGCCTAGGCTTCCAGGACCTCCATTGGATGGTCTAGAATACCTCCACTCATCCGAAGGTCCATAATAATTTTTCCACCCTCACTCCTTCCCTATTGACGTCACATGGGGGGGGGGTGACACAAACCACCTCTACCATCAGATCCTGGTGATATTTTTCATCTAATTGAGGTGGAATATTGGTATTTTAACTGATGTACAAACCTCTTTCCCACTTATGATACATCACTTTTTTTAACTGGACCACCACTCTGACTCAAATACCACTACAACATGTTTCCTTGTCACCTCACTCTTCTATGTTCATACATCCTTGAATTTCTTTTCTATCAATACATCGGGTTGCCCTATCAGGTGGGTCAACCTTTGTGTGATGTTGCTTCTAGTACCGACCTGCCACGTCATCCTGATGCTTCATCTCGGTGCTTCCCATGCCTCCTCCCCTTTGTACCACGAGAGTGGGACTTCTAGGACAATTTTACCCAATCCCTTTTCCCTCGATGACTCTCATTTCCCACTTCTCTTGTACCTCTGTGATGGGTACCTCTGGGACACGCCATACTAGTCTTGGCATCCCGATGACTCCCTTCGATGGATCCCATTAAGTCTTTACTTTAGTTAAGGAACAAGAACACCGATATGGTTTCGTAAGCACACTCCAACCATGAATTTTTTCAATATTTCATCTCAGGATTTTATAATGAATATTATATATACGACACCTCTATCTCTGGTTATGGGAAGCAAAACAAAGACGATATGACACAGAGCTCCTGCAACATGGTGGAATTATCATATGCGATCACTAATGGGTAAAATGAAAACAAAAGGACTATTTTTCAATATTAAAAACATGTTCTCCTCAGAGCCACTTTGGAAACAAATGCATTATTTCAGCTTGAATTCTAAGTTAAGTATTTTATTAACGAACTAGGAAAATTTCCTCCCCTATGATTAATCAAACTTCCTTAATAATTATACACACTCAATACCTAAAGTGTTGATAAATATATATATATTCTTCATTGTATTCAGAGCATTTAAAGAAAAATCATAGCCACAAGAACCATTTAACATGGTCTCTTTCTTTTCAGATTATCAATGTAAACTAGGAAAATTTCAAACAATTAATGCATCTTATATTTAAAAGTCAAAACATATATAAATACATTCTTCAGTACATGACACATGTAGAGGGAATTATCTTGGATTGAAAGAAGAAGTATAGGAAATTAATTCTGGGACAATGACTCTCCACCCAAGCATAGACAACTGCAACCGTTCCTCACTTGTAGTTGTCACCCGCGAGCTAGATTCCAGAAACTGAGTGGTCTTGCTTAAGGGAATAAAAAATCAACCACCAGCTAAAACGAGGACTCTAATGGCCTCCTTCCTCCACCCACCAACTACTTAGTAGTTACCAAGGGTACAGGGAATCTAGAGGCCAACAACCTGCACCCTACATCTATCCAACGGTAGCTAATAAAAACACACAGGGAATCTACAGACTTGTTTCCTCCACCCAAGAATGTTGAGGGAGTCCATAGAAACAAGTCCCCACCCTTAAAAATAAACACAGTGGTTCCACCCACCTTGGGGAATCCAAAATCCATTATAAAACAAAACAATAAGAAAGGATCTAGAGCCTTCAAGAATCCCAGGAAAAACTATCCACCCTCGCCATCAAGGTAATCTAGAAAAGGAAAATCTCCACCCTATGGCTATACAATGCATTGATAGACCATTTTTCCCCACTTAGGCGAGATCTTCTTCCTACCAATATGTGCAACCAAACTAATATCAATGTCTTTATTTTCTTCCTACAAGCTACCCTTTTTGTTCCTCTTTCTCTATTGTTGAATGAAAAACCAAATGAGGGAATTGAATCCCTGAAGGATCATCAAACTATTACGAAAAATATAGAGAGGCGGGGCATTAATTAACATTTTTAAATTTTCATTTCATATTTAGAATTATGTACGCTATTGTTCTTCATGCAACTAGTGTATTTATGTGACTCTTGTGAATGAAAACAATGTATATCCAGTTAACTTAATCTAACATGTATTTCATCAATGAGTTAACTTAACAAATGAATTAATAATTCATTCACCATCTAGAATGTAGTAAGAACACAGATAAATCACAAAATATAAGCAACACACATATAACACCAAGATTTAGGTGGAAACCGAATGTGTGAGAAAATCACCGTTGTCGTTGTCTCTATCTTCTTTCTTAATATATAAGGAAAATATTCTTTACATATTTTACTATTGGACTCTTATGAGTATGCAAGGACCCACTTATAAGAGGCTACAACCTCCACTCGTTCTCCAACACCCAATGGAAGGGAGATACAACCCCTTCATCTTGTTTACTAGCTCCTACTAGAAGGGAGCTCCTACCACCACTTTGAATGTTGCAACCCTCAACACATAGTGGACACATTTTAAGAATGGTTTAGACAAGATACAACTATCAAACAATCATTAAACAATGTCTAGGACACATTTCAGCAAATTTTCACACTAGAACCACACCAAAAATAAGCCCAAAACAATATCAGAACTAAAACAGAAATTTGAATCACTGAATATTTGTAAATCAATTGAATATCTAAAGAATCAAGCTAATAAATGTAGAACCCAACCAAAACAAATGAAATTCAGAATATATACATGACTGTTCTTAATAGAATCAACATATATACACGTCTCCTCTGATTAAAAAATTTGTACATATCTTATATTACTCAACACTGAATTATTTGGAAAAATGAATCATTGTAAGCTTGAACCACTCATTGAATCAAGTACTTAATTGAGCACGAATCATTGAATCATAACCATTCATTATAATTGATCAATATAATAAACAAAAACTCAATTAACCCAAACAACATTATCGAATAGAGATCATACTTATCAAGACATCATTGACATACAATATAAAGTAAGATGGACATCATCAACAGTTATCATCAAGAAAAATGCAAACCTTGATTAGATCCAACTCAAAATATATACACGACTGCTATTAGGCAGACCAACATATGTACACACTTATAATGTGGAACATCCACAAACATATCTCAACATACTAAAAAAAATCACAGAATATATACGCCACTACCTAGAAACAAATCCACGTATGTGCATGATTGTTTATAAAAAAACCTCTGTGGAGATCTGAAAACTTTCACTGTAAACATAATGCCCACTTCACAAACCTCATTGTCACATATTTAAATTACAACATTATTATAGCCACATATTTATCAATATTAGCTATAAGTATAAAAAAATCAAGCAAGTGTATTCATTATTCTTTATTGCACTTTCATATCTATTAGATATGAGTATTCACCTTACTCCCTAGTGCACACATATTTCATATCAAATCACATATGAATCGCTCATTCACTTTCACACTTAACACCTTTATCTACATCTTCTTATATATATTTTTCCTTAGCCAATACCTTAGGTAAATCCTTTGGTAATGTCATTAGTAATTATTTACGGGATCAAACGAATTTTGGCAGTCCAATTACTATGGTCCAGTATGATGGTAATGACCCCTGGTATCCATATTTCCATGGTTCAGATTCTGTACGTGAATTTTACTCACATGAACTGTGCATGCACGTGACCCTTTTTAATAGGAACCGGGTATACTTTCTCAAACTTCACTTTTGTCATCCATCTGTGACTGAATTTTCATTTCTCTATCCATGTGCTCTATCACTTCTATATCAATATGCAAGAGTTCTATAATCATCATATTATGATAATTTTGACATATTTATCGAGAAGGTTTTCATCAAGGAAAACTTATTATCCATTATTCCAACAATATCCCCAATTATACTTGATGGAAACCACTTTTGTGTTTGCACGCCACCTAAAAACACCTGCAAACACACTTGCACACACCAAGACTTATTTCCAAGCACCTCTCTCCAAACACCATGTATTCTCTCCCCCTTGATATCAAGGGAAAAGAGATGAATTAGGATGAATGCAGTACTTACCTTGGAGTGTTGATTGTGGAAGGTCTGATATGTTAATTATGAATAATGAAATATGCATACTGACCGTCCTCTCCATGAGCATATGTTGAACCTTCTGAAGAGATTCAATAGAGTACAAGGGTTTATGACTCAACCAAATAGGACCTTCCCTATCGCCAATGACTCAATGATTACATCAAAAACCCAACATATTAAGTTTACATATTTGACCCAAATTTACATCAAGGTCCCAAAATAATGGCATTACATACATGACATGAATTGATCCCAATATCCCATACACGACTGAATATTATAATGATTTACAACATGGGCCTTTTCATTACCTATACATCAAGAGTCATATATGACACTAATAAACAAAAATAGGAACCTAAATAATGAGGTAAAAAGACCATGATATTTATTAGAAACATCCATGCACCATATAGGAATATGCAACATAAACATATGATAGAAACAACATAGATGTCATAATGACATCAACATGAACATTAAGAAGTAATGTAAGGTATAATACTATAACATCAATGTTTCCATTATCATCATCATGTGATTAAATATGGAATGTTTCCAAGCATCACCAATCAACTGTAGCATGAGATTGTGCAATTAAGCTCTATTAACAACTCATGTCCTTGACCTTATGTCATCAAGGTCAACACAGTCTCTCCACATATAGTAAGAGACACAATCCTGAAGAAACAATATAGGAAACATGTACATGCATCAATAACATATGTTCAAAAAAAGATAACCTTTTGCATCATAAATCATAGAATTGATCAAAAACATCATCAACATCTTCAAACAAAGAGAAATAAATCATCCATACATAATGCAACAAAATGAAATAAGAATTACTTAACAAACCATAATGCTAACATGCACTATTAGAAGCATATAATATGCTCCCCCATGAACTTAAGCCAAATTCTCACCATCAACCGTGATCACATCCATCTCAAAAAATGCATTAAAGAACCATTTCAATAACAACAATATAATATCAACTCATAACCTTATCATGAATCAGTCATCATTTCTAAGCAGCATAAGGGTAGTATTAACAGTTTGAAACAAGTCAATATCAGAACTAGAAATCCAATAATAAATGATGGAAGCATATGAGAAGCTCCCCTTGAGTCTGTGCCACTTATTTTTCATTGCTGAGAATCATACGTGACTATCTAGATCTAAAAACACACATTTATGTGATTGTCTATATCTTAAATGGCATATATGCACGTCTATATAGATATAAAATCGCATATATACGCGACTGTCTTTCATAATATCTATGTACAGAAAGAAAACTGTTGGTAATTCCAATTACAACTCCAACTGAACATGACATACCTACTTGAAAAATTAACAGAGTGAATAGGCATGAATCATTCCCAATTTCTATCTTAGATATTCAAAGGAGCCACATGGAAGAGGCTTGGTAAGTAAATCTGAAACTTGTTCCTATGAAGGACCATATTCCAACTTGACTTTTATTTCAATAACGTTCTCTCTAAGAAAATGGTATTTTATTAGGATGTGCTTAGTTTTGGAGTGTATGACATAATTTTCAGAGATACTTATGGCACTAGTGTTGTCACTGAGAATAGGTACAGATTGAGGGAAACTGACTTTAATGTCTTGCAATTTTCAGATCTTCCATAGAAATTGAGTAAATAAAGAGGAAGCAACAACATATTCTACTTCAACAGTTGATAAAGCAATAAAACTTTGTTTCTTACTGAACCAAGAAACTAAGCGAGGAACCAAATATAATGATCCTCCACTAGTAGTGTTGCGGTCGGAAACATTACCTACCTAGTCTGCATCTATGTAAGAATGAAGTGAAAAGACTGCATTTTTGGAATACTATATATCGAAATATTGAGTTCCTTGCATAGAATTCAATATCCTCTTGATTGTTCAAAGATGAGTTTCCTTAGGATTTTCTAGAAATCATCCAACTATGCCAACTGCATGCATAATGTATGGTCTTGTACCTATAATATAGATGAAGCTCTGAATCATAGATCTATATTCGTATTGATTAACTATAGAAGAATCATCATTTTGGCTTAGATTACACCCTGTTACCATTGGTGGGCATACGTGTTTGCAATATTTCATTCCATATTTCTTCATAATATGCTTGAGATACTTTTTTTAAGAGAGAAAAATACTATTTTTAGTTTTATGAACTTGAATAGCAAGAAAAAATGTTAGTTCACCAAGTTGAGACATTTAAAATTCTTGCTGCATAGTTGAAGGAAATCCTTGACTCATAGATTCAACATTTCTTCCAAATATGATGTTATCTACATAAACCACTTCTATCAAAAGTTTTTCTTTGTCAAATTTGGTATACAAATTGTTATCTGCAGATCCTTTCTTAAAACCTTGTTGTTGAAGATACCTTTCAAGACAATAACACCGTGCATGAGGAGATTGTTTTAACCCATACAATTCCTTCTTAGGTTTTCAAACAATATTTTTATCATTTCCAAATATGAATCATTCAGGTTCTTAAATATAAACTTCTTTGTCTAGATCCCCATTTAAAAATGCATATTTAACATCCATTTGATATACCTTAAAGTTACGAAAGGTAGAAAATCCAAGGAACATTATTATGGATTCAAGTCTAGTTATAGGTGCAAATGTCTCTGCCAATTCTCTCCATTATTTTTAAGCATAGCCTTTGCATACAAGTCTTGCTTTGTTTCAAATTACTTCTCCATTTTCATTTAATTTGTTCTTAAACATCCACTTTGTCCCAATTGCATTTTTATTGAGGCTTTCGTACAAGTTCCCATGTCTAGCTATTTTCTATTTGATCAAGTTCTTCATGCATTGCCTGAACCAAACATTCATCTTTCCTTGCTTGATTCACATTTTGAGGTTCAATTGTGGATAGTAAGGCTAATTGACTAGATGATCCAAAAAAAATTCTTCTAGTTTGTATTCTTACCTGCTTATCACCTAGAATTTTAGATAGAGGAAGATTTTTATAAACATACCTTGATGGATTCTTTTCTATCATACCTGCATTTTCATTTCCTTCTTCTGATGCTTCTATATCTTCTTCTCCTACAACTTCTTGGATTTTAGTAGGGAGAGGTTCGTCATTTTCTTGTGCTTCCTTTCTAGTACCCGTGGATGCTTCATGAATCACAAAATCTATACTTTCAACAATATTTTGAAGTATTTTATTATAAAATTTATATCCTTTTCTTCTGGAAGAGTATCCAAGAATGATCCCTTCATCATCTCTAGATTCAAATTTTCCAAGCTTATCATCATTTTTCTTTATGAAACATTTTCTTCCAAAGATTCTAAAGTGTTTGAAAGTTGTTGGTTTACCATACCAGAGTTCATATGGATTTTTATCACTACTTACTTGGACATGAGCCTTGTTAAATATATTCATAACCGTATGTACTACTTCTCCCAAGAAGGTGTGAGGTGTTCTTGACTCGTCAAGCATGACATGTACCATTTGTTGAACTGTTTCGTTCATTCTTTCTGCCACTCAATTTTCTTGAGTAATTTCAACTATGGAAAATTGTCTTTTGATGCCATGTTTTTCACAAAAACTGAAAAAAAAAAATCTTCTGATATAAACTCTCCTCCGCTATCAGATCTAAGACATTTTATTTTTAGATCCAATTCATTTTTTACGAAATCCTTGAATGTTTTAAACTTTTCAAATGCCTCATGTTTATACTTTAGTAAACCAAACTAACACATTATTTTAAAGTCATCAATCAATAACATGAAGTATTTCTCACCATGAGGATACTTCTCTCTCATAGGTCCACATAAGTTAGTGTGAACAAGTTCAATGGGTTTACTTGAAGTACCTTATTTATCTTTAAAATAAAATCTAGATTCCTTACCAAATTGACATGATTTTAAAATGCTATTTTTAGGTGGAGAAATGTTGGGAAAGTCTCAAATTTATCCCATCCTGCTTGATTTGTATAATTGGGAAAATTTGAGGTGGCCCAACATTTTGTACCAAAGGCATCTTTCTTCAGGTTTTCTCAAAAAAAAATGCTCTATGCCTCCCTCTAGGATATAGACATTGCCTAGAGTTTTTGTTCCCTTTACTATGATCTTACCTATATTCAAATTTATTACCACACAATTATTTTATCTGAAAATAAATTCATGTCCCTAATCGCATATTTGACTAACACTTAAAAATTTATGTCTTATCCCATCAACAAATAATACATTTACAACCTTGAACTTTTCGTTTAAAAACATATATCCTTTCCTTTAATTGTAGAAAGTAAGTTATTACCAAAAGCCACATTCTTTTATTTCTTAATTTCATTAAAAGAAATGATCTTATCTTTGTCACCTATCATATGCTTCAAACACTCGCTATTACTATACCATAGTTTATATTGATCTCCTGCATACAATGCTAGACCACAATTTTCAGAAGAAGTAATTTTCTTTTTCCATGCCTTAGGTGGTATTTTCTTATTTTCATGTTTATAATATGACTTCATCCTACTTATGCATTCAATTTCTTCATGATAAAACTTATTGAAAATAGAACATTCAATTTCATTCTAAAGAGGTTAGAAGGAATTACAAGAAGATCTTTGTCCTGATTGTATTTTTTCAGGTTAATGAATGCTCATGCAACCTCCATGAGTCTGATGGATGACATATTATGGACATTCACCAACTCATTTTTAGTGGTATACTTGGATGGCATCTTGATCTTCATCTAGATTTGGGAAGAGCACCTCCACCACATTCGACATGTTCTCCAAACACTACGGAAACATAAGTGTGTGCCAATTTGGAGAAATGCACTTTTGGCATGACTGAGGTTCAGTATCTAGGATACAATATTAATTAATGGGGGGTCATGTGGATCTAGCCAAGATCCAAGTCATTCAATATTGGCCAGCCCCGACCACTCTGATAGAGCTCTACAAATTTTTGGGTCTTGCCAATTTCTACCGCAGGTTTATGTTGGGGTTCTCTCATATGACTCAGCCCTTCAGACATGTGACCAAGGGAGGAAAGAAATTGAAATTATTTTGGTTTGAATCTGAACAGAAGGTGTTCACAAAGTTGAAACATCGCCTCTGATCTGCACTTGTGCTCACATTACCCGACCTGCAACAACAGTTTGAAATCGAGAGAGATGCCTCTGACTATGCTATTGTGGAAGTCCTTATTCAACAGGGGCATCCAATGGCATATCACAGTGAGACACTTTCAGACAAAGTTCATAAGTATCCCACTTATGAAAAAGAGATTTATTCCATTGTGTAGGCATGCCAACAATGGAAGCATTACATTTTGTGGAAGGAAATGGTCATCCACACAGAACGCTGAACCTTGTGATTCATACAGACGCAAGGGAAGTTGCAAAATGATCGCCATAAAAAGTGGTCCACATAGCTGCAATAGTTCCATTTTAACATCAAGTACCTAAAGGGAAGCACCAATAGTGTTACAGACTACCTCAGACGGCAACCGATTGTGGCATTAACCACCATGCTCAACTCTTGTGGCTATGAGACTTTTCATGGGAAATTTCTCTACAAAAGTGACCCAAAACTTGGCCACACATACCAAACGCTCTTAGAAGGTCAGCAAGTTCCAAATTTTCACCTCCAACATGCACTATTATGCTACCTAGGACACCTTTGTGTTCCTTCAATCGAGCGTGCCAATATGATTTGGGAAGCACAATATAGTTGGGTTGCTCAGAATTTCGGGGTCGAGAAAATAGTGGCGGTACTACATAAGTATTTCTATTGGCCAAATCTTCGACAGGATGTCGAGAAATACATCATATCCTGCAATGCCTGTGCCATTTCCAAACTGGACATCAAGAATCAAGGCCTCTATAGTACATTTCCTACCCCTATTTGACCTCGAGAATATATCTCCATGGATTAGATGTTGGGCCTTCCTTCTACTAAACATGGTAACGACTAGCTTTTTGTGGTCATCAACAAATTTTTGAAGATGGCCATTATGGCGATCTGCAAGAAGAATATAATACCATAAGCCACTACCAAACTCTTCTTTGAAAAAGTGTAGGTACACATTGGTATCCCCTAGTCTATTATCTCATATTGGGATAGCAGGTTCCTCAATACATTTTGGTCCAACCTCTGGTTGATGCTAGACACCAAGCTCACCAAGTCCACTGCTTTCCATCCCCAAACTAATGGTCAAACAAAGGTCGTCAATAGGATGATTGTACACATTTTGCACATGTACAAATCAAAGAATCCACACACATTGGATGATAGCATCCCTTATTTCCATCACAACTATAACTGGGCTCTCCACAGCTCGATTGACCATAACCCCTTTCACGTGGGCTTGGGATTCCAGCCACTATGTACCATTAATGTGTCCATGCCATTGGCATCTACTTAGGAAGATTCAGCTCATCTCCAGTCCGAAGTCGAAAAGGAAAACAAATTCATTGAAAACATTCAACACATTCACCAATAGGTCCATGACATATTGGACAGAGCTGATACTAAGTACAAACAATGACATGATCAACATCAGGTGCCACAAAAGCTCTAGGTGGACAACAAATTTTAGCTACATTTGCAGAAGGATCGCCTCACTAGGCCCCACCACAAGCTTTTCCCACTCCGATATGGGCGATACACCATTCAATAGAGGACAATTCCTTCAAGATCAGTATTCCACCATTCCTTGGTATGCACCCAGTGTTCAATGTGGACCACCTTCAGCCCTACTCTCCATCATTGTTGGACACATCCAATATTGCAGAACAAATCACACCAACAGAGTTAAACCCAAACTGCATGGAAAAAGCCACAAATGAATGGATCATGGACATACAGATCAAGAACACCCAACAACAAATGATCCAACTATATCGATTTTTAAAGCAGGCCAACTCCTTCACCAAGGCAAGAGGCTCACTAGGGATCAAATTCAACAGAAGTTTCCTCATCTCATGGAGGAACTTAACAGAATGGGATTCATTGCTTACTAAAGGAGGGGGGGCGGGGAATGATACAAGCAGATATTGGTGGCCACCCATATATTCCACTAGGACCCCCACCATTTTTCCTTTCAATTTTTATTTTCTTTAATTGTAGCACAATTTACTATTTTTAGCAGTTTTTTTGGTCCTGAAATTCTGGAGTCATTTTGAGGCCCTAAAAAACATATTTGTGGAAAATCACTAGTGGAAAATGTGAATTTTCAACTCAACTTTTAATGTCACCAGTTGTATTCCTTGGATAGATATTTCTAACAAGGTATCGTGTCCGTCAAATGGAGATCATATGCCAAAGTTACGACCCCAAGACATTGATGTACCAATTGACCCCAATGGTGCCCATAGTTTGGATTTTCATCTCCTAGGGTTATGTTTTTGGATGTTTAGGGTTGTCCATTTTTTCTCATTAATAAATAGGCCTTCGATCCTCATTGTAACATAGTTCAGAGGCATGTAACCATCACATCTCTTCTTAGAGATAAGCTACCATCGCCCTAGCTAGTTTATGTCCACTCTATCTGTAAGCATATTTCAGTTATTTGATATTAATGAAATGAAGTTTTATTTCTACTGCATCTCTGCGTTTATGTATAGTACTGTATTTTACTATGTTCCTGCATAAGTTTGGAACAACACCCATGGGAAATTTTAATTATTCTACCCTCTATTTACATTTTGTGATTGTTCAACTATCTCCACTAATATCATATCAACAATGTCTAAAAAAAGGAAGCGACTACAAAAAGTTTTCACAAGGCAAGGATGAGATCCACTTTTGTATAAAAATGAAAATTTGATGGCATTTGGGCATCTGTTTTGGGCTAGAATAGCCTTCCTAATTCTACAAGCATATATAAATCTAAATTATTTTATATAAATAATATTACTGGTTTTTTCTCTCGAAAAATAAAAGAAAATATAATATTATAATATTAATATTTTGAATTATAATATTATATTATATTATATTAATGCTCTCTAGCATAATGTATTAATATATATTATAATATGTTAAACCTAATATTATATTAAAGGTAATATTATATACATCTACAGTTACTAAACCTATTATTATATTAAACTTGATAATATTAATATTAAACATTTAATATTAATATTCGATTTAATATTAATATTAAACCCAATATTTAATTAAAACTCCTTATATTATTCAGATACCCAAATTAGCAACCATCACCAAACTTACAATATGGGAAAATTGGACAATAATGTCCGAGGATCCTCCTCTATGGTTTCCTTCACCTTTTTTTCTATCATTTTGAAGTTTATTCTCAACAAAATCTCCTTGAATTTAGTAAGGGTAGCTTCATGTTTATCTTCAAAATATAGAAAAATATTATCTCACTTAAATAAGCTAGTAGATGTAGCATATTTAACTTTATATCATGTAAGATATGTAATTTATATTAAATCTATTATCATAATATCAAATATAATTATATATGATAATAGTAATTAAAATAATCATTATATAATGTAATCATTAATATATATTGATAAAGGTGAATCATCATTTCTTTTTTTACTTTAACTATATAAATTAATAAATATTATTTTATTCTATATGTATCTTGTATATGAAATTTTTATTGTTAAAATAGATGCTAAGTGAAGCAACCGATAAATTTTTACTTCTATATATTTTTAAGTTGAGAAATGCATAAATATCGGTGGGTAGTAACTCCGAGAGAGTATGCATAATCAGATATAATCCTACCTATTTTGGTGGAAATACTTGCTTAAATTATGGTAGGTAATAACTATAGGTAAATATATTTATTTACACAACTATATATTTATTTGTTTTTATTAATCCATATGCGATATAAATAATTTTCATATAGAATTCTAAACCTAATATGGATGTATATAATATTTGAAAGAAATTTCTATTGAGTCAACATTCAAATGTTTACACTCATTTACAAACAATGCAACATCTCCCCCACACTGGGTTTTATAGTGTCTCTTAGTGCAATAACATCTTATTAAAGTATTGTCACTAAAAAAATGTATAATTGTTAGAGTATAGAAGAAACATTATAATGAAACATTAGATAAAATAATTATAATTAAAAAATATAGTTAAAAAATAAAATAAAAAATAAAAGGTAATGGTATATTTTATATTCATATGGGATTGTGATTGATTAATGAGACTTTTATAAGTTTCCTACACAATTTACATATTGATATTCAAATTTTTGAATCCAGGTGTCGGATACATCACTAGGACAAAAATGTCAAAGAGAAAGAAAAGAACAAACTATTAATAAACTATTTTAAATACAAGACATCCATTCACCTCATTCTATATTTTTTCCACCACTCACCTCCATTCACCTCAACCCTCTCTATGAAAATTTGGGTTGATAAATCTAGTTCACTAATGATCCCTGGTCTTTTTCTTCAATGGATGTTTTCCATCCATAGAATAGGGACGCACTCAACGTCATTGATCGAGTTTCACCTCTAGGATGACAAACACCTTGCATTTTTGGGATGGGAATTGAGTTTTATAGAATTTGAAAGTTATCTCTTTTTTGGTCTCACCGTTATTTTACACAGGTTTTCCTTCCCTATTTTTTTCTTAAATTATTCTACTAAGCTTTCCCTAGCTTGGTTTCAATTCTCCTTACTAATGGGTTACGAGGTTCAATATCTTCCACATATTTCTTCTCTTTTCTCCAACATTGTTTAGCTTCAAGGAATTTAAGCCACATATATATTTAGGGGGTTGTATCTCTCCAATAGCCTCTAATCCTTGTGAATTCATGCCCTTTAAAGCTCCCTTTTGATCTTCCCATTTCAAATTGGTTCGTCATCTATGAGATTCCCCCAGTTTCTACCTCACTCTCCTATCCCTCACTTCCATTTACACATTTTCTCCACATAAAACAATAATTCCCCATCATGAGGTGCATATTCAGCATGCAAAAGTGTATTATCAAGAGCGTGGAGATCAGGGATGTACACGGGATCAACTCAAATTTGAAGGTTCGATAATATAGCTTCAAGAACTCACCCCTCCTCTAATATAAGTAGAGCTCTGATAGGCTGAGAGGGAAATATCCGAACAACAGTTCATTCTCTCCAATAGAAAGGTTATAGTGGATATTGTTAACTAAGTTCAAAATTTTAATCAAATGCAAGGGAAACTAATCGATATATCTACACAATGGAGATCTAATATCACATGAAGTTCCTACTAGGAAAATTATTATTTGACAAGCACGAAATATAGGAGAACCTCCTCCTCTCTATGGAACACTTTAATTGGGATATGTTAGATCCCAATCATTACTTAGAGCACATCAAAAATCACCTAACATCACTCCTGATCCCGATCGCTCTTTGGGAAAAAACAAGGAGCTTATTTTGATGATCGCCATAAATTTAGACCCCTAATCCTAGTCAATTTCTTCATGTTGTGATTTTTTTTTATTTTTTTTTTATGAATTTATGGTTTTCCTTTCATTTCATCAACGCCTTGAAGGCATGATATACTGCATATGTGTGAATCTTAACTTTTTGGGGAATATTTTTTCCTTGCCTTTTTGAAAAGGCTACATTTTATGATATGGTCGGGTTTTCCTAGCGACCTACCTATCTAAAACGTTTGTAAATGTCATGAAATATCTTGTTTGGAAAGAAATACAAAAAAATACTACCAAAAAAAAATATTAGTGATAATATTAACATTAGTGTTACTAACATTAATAGTAATATAGTTAACATTGTATATAAATTAATAATAAATTTACAAAAAAACAATAAATCAATTAACTAGATATGAAATAAATAAAAATAATAAATATATTTCATGGAGTAATAAATATTAGTAGGATTAAATTAATTATTATTATCATAATTATGGTGAATAGAGTAAATTATAATCTAAAATGGATATTCTAATCCAGAACAACAACGAAAGGAAATTTCTAGATAAAGCATAACTAGGAGAGATAGTCAAGGAAACATAATTAGGAAAAGGAAACCATAAAGTAAAGGAAGGGGAAAAATAAATGAGGAGCATAAGAAGGAGAGTGGGGGGTGGTATGTGGGGAAAAGATAGATAGAAATATGGGAAATAATATGGAAAAAGGAAGGGAAAAGAAGGGATGGGTAAGGAGAGAGAAGATATAGAAGAGGGAAACTCAAGAAACAAAAGAAGGTAAAAGAGAGGGAAAGGGGAGGGTGGAAGAGGGAGGGAAGGAAATGGAAACAATAAGGCTTAGAAGAAATGGGAAGAAAGGGAAAATGATATGGGAGAATGGAAGGGAAATGGAAGGGCAAGCTAAGGGGAAAGAGGTTATAGAAGAGGGGGAACATAGGAAGTAGAATGGGTAAAAGGAGAGGCCAAGCCTGGGGCATGAAGAAGGAGTGAAAGAAAATAAAAAGAAGATAAATCAATGAATACACATAAAGAGTAAGAGGGGGGAGAAAGGAAGAAGGAGGAAGGAGTAGGGAAAAACATCAAGCTTAATTTTAAAGGATTTAAACTATTGAATCAAGGGAATCCAACTTCAGCTAATCTGACTCACCACCATACCCATTTAGGTTATCCAAGATGTTGAAAATTTCTAGGGCCTCTGTAACATGATATTTTTGTTACACATAGTGTTTCCATCGATGACAAAAATATGTCATTGATGTCTATGGGGATGTGTGGAAAATACCAATAGGACCATCCTTGATGATGAAAGAAGTAGCACAGGCTCTTAGTAAAGTAGTATGACAACTTGAACTTTCACAAGGTCTCATTACATGAGGAAATGTATTCCTAACATTTTTTGAATTTTTGATGAATTTAAGATGCTCAAAATATCTTACAAATAGCATGAAATCATGTTTCTCCTCGATAATTTTCCAATGGTATATTCTTATTAGAAAAAATCCTCCCAGATGAGAATTTAAGGCCTATTGAAAATCAATATTAATTTGGGGAAACAATTAAACGACCAAATTGTAGGTCTTAATCCAAAATATTAATATGTTAAATATCATGCAATTTTGGAGAAGATCAACTATTTAGTCAATAGATCAATGGCCATGGTAACCAGAAGTAGTGCATTCTTTAATGTCATCAAATGACATGCAAATTCAGGGTCAATGGTTTTTCTAGTAGATCAATAGTGAGATTGAAAAAAAAAAAAACATGAAGTTTAACCTTCCAATAAAATGATGGAATGTGGACCATTGAAATCATGATGACATCAACAATATGTTGTCTAGAGACCCTAAGCTCCAAGTCATGTGAATCAATTACATGGGACATCAACACGAACATTCAAATATATTAGAATTATGAATTCCTTGGTATGAAATTGGTTGACCCTTCATGGAATGAACACTCTAAATATGGTCTCATAAATAGCTTTAAGAAATATACTTTGGCATTCAAAATATACCATATCCTCCGAGGTTTGGTTAATTTTTTTTATGGTCGGAACTATTTCATGCAAATCGAAGATATTATATTTTGTTTTGGTTCAATTCCTCTGACTTGTTTTATCTGTAAGACATTTTTTATGTAGATTAGATTGGTTTAGACCAAAAAAAAAAATGGCCAATAAAACACTCTGATATTAGATTGTAGCTCATCTCAGTGTAATTTTGTTGTAGTAAATGAGGAAGGCCATTAGGGCCTTGAGAATTTTAAGTTGAGTCCATGTATTGCATGCCACCATGACGACATATTATTGTCAAAGTCCAAGTATTGTACCCACCATTGTATGCCACCATAACCACTAAGATGGAGTACTGTAGCCACTATGGATGGAGTACTGTAGCCACTATGGATGGAGTAAAGGCCATGTATTATAGCCATAGTAGATAAGGGAAAATTGGAGGCCATTTATTGTAGCGATCATGTATAAAGGAAAATATGAGGCCATGTATTATAGCCACTATGGATGAGGGCATGGATAAGACAACGTATTGTGTCCACCATGGATGAGGGTGAGACAAATTTCTGTAGCCACCTTGAGTGAGGTCGAGACCATGTCTCATAGTCACCGTGAATGAGGCCATATATAGTGGCCACCGTGGATGAGGGTGAGATAGAGTTCTCGAGCCACCTAGATGAGGGTGATAGCAGGTTTCATTTTCATCATGGAAGATATCGAGTAATGTATCCTTTTGTGAACCTTGAGGTCAAGTATTGCGCCACTAACAAGGACAAGTATTTTCGCCACCAGGTAGAGTGAGCATTGTATAACCACATGGACCCATGAAGGGTTGGAGATTTAATGGGATATTGTTGAGCACAATCACTCCACAATAAATAAATAAAAATATCTGTGTGTACCAAGGCGCGTAGAAAGTGCATTTAGTATAGTGTGTGGGTGGTCATGATTTTGAATTTCGACACGAACATTCATTTTTTTTAATGCATGCACCCATTTTGCAGCACTACTTTCAACTTCTAATGACCTAAAATAGAATCTGGTGGTCGTATTTGAAAGGTTATTATAAATAAGACTTTTGTCAAATATTTAGATTTATACATGGTTTATTATGGTATTTTTGGGTTATTGAAGTTATTATTAATCCAATTTGAAATCCAAAAGAAGATTAGCAATCAAGACTAAGAGACAGATGCATATAGAGATGTTTGATAGTGTTTTGGACACATGTTTGATGACTATTACCTCATATGTGTTTTTGAAAAATCCACAAGCATGTTGTGGGTGTTTTGGATACATTAAGTTATAAAGAGGTGTCAAGGAAGTGTTTAAGTGACCAGATTGCAATGATGATGGACCATAGTTTTGGGAAAATAATATGAAAAGCGACAACCACTATTGACATGAATTTTGTGAGAGTAAATATAGTTTAGATGATGATTGGAGTGATTGCAGGTTGCAGGGTTGTATAATGGTTGAAGGTTGTATGGAAAATATAATGATTGTTGCAGTGGTAGAATAGTGATTGTGACTGTATGTATTCATTTCAAATTATAGTTTTACTTATTATTTAGTGATATTTTATAATTTTGGATCGAGATTGAAAATGTGATGAAATAGAGGCTCATAAGGAAGAAAAGTAAGGAGGTTGTATCCTCAATTAGGTTGAATCCTAGATCAAGTTGGAGCCTACTCATTCTTGAGGTTGGTGCCTTAATCATGTTGGAGACTACTGTGAGAAGCTACTTGCATCTTTGAGCTTGGTGCCTCAATCAATTTGTATGATATCGCAAGTAGGAGCTTACATATTTTTGAGATAGTTGATTCCTGCATGTTGGAGCCTATAAATTGCTGTAAAATAATTGAATATTGAGTAGAGGAAGAAGTTAGTGTTTTTCTCCCATTTTTGTTTCCACCTAAAAATTTTGTGTCTCCTTGTGATGTGATGTCTTTTATAATGTCTCCATTTATGCTACTTATTTGATGATGCACTGAGATAATTAATGAGATAATTTTTAAATGAATATATGGTTAATTAAAGTTAAGAAATTCTAAAATTTTCTTCACATTGATTCACCCCCCTCTTAGTTTGACACTTGGGTGAACAATTTGTCGTAATGATTCTCCTCGGCCAATAATTTACCATATTATAAATAGATATGAGGTTTAGTTTTGTTAGAGTTCTACAGCAATGTAGAGGAGTGGATACATTAATATTTAATATTAACTTTGTGTTCCATTATCCTATTTTTAAAGGATCTCCCTATTTCTCCAATGCAACACTTTCCACATGAGCATGAACTATTGTATACTCCTTTTGGTTGTTGATTTTCAATTTTATCTTTAACAAATCTCATCCTTTGTTTTTCTATCTTCAAAGGTTTTGATGAGGTTAAAATATTTTTCTTCTTCACGAACCTAGCGATCTTATTAGTAACACCTTTTATGTAAGGTAAAAACGCTTTCCTAATAGTATTATCAAGAGGTCCTACGTTCTTTTTTTTTATCTTCTTCATATTTGCCTGAAGGTATTATTTTTTTTCTTTGTAACCAACACTTGTAAACACACTTTATAGGTGATTTATTTCTTGCTCCAAATGTTTTAAGTTAGAAATTGTTGCAGCTCTAGGGGTTAAGATGCTTAATACACCAATTTTTGTAAGGGGTGTTGGTGGGAATTAACATGTAGGTAGCTTTTTGTGTGGGATTTTTCCTTCTGAATACTTGATTTCCTATAGTTTGGCCCTTTCTTATAGTAATGCGGAGATATAGGAAGGAAATTCTTATATTTTCTTCATGCTCCATACTAAATTGTATGCATTTTGAGATTCAGGAGAGGCAGTTCATAAATTTCACAAGTTCCTCCTCTCCATCATACGATTTCACATTAGTATCATCTACAAATCTCTTCCACCTTTCTACTTTATGTGGTTAGGAGTCAATGACTATTCTCTCAAATATTTTCCATAAAGGAAACAATGAGGAAGGTGGCAATCCCATTGCCACCCCACTAATTTGCTCATAAGTCTCTCCTTGGAAATTAAAGAATGTATATCTTTCCCAATTAGTTTTCCTTAATGATACCTCCAAATTATACTTCTATCTAGGCATTTCCTTTGGTTGTTGTTCTAGATGAGATTATCCTTTTTAAATTATAATTTACTCTATTTATGTACTCGTAACAATTATTATTAAATGAGTACTCTTAATTTTAATTAATCCATGAAATAATAATAATAATAGTTGTTTATTTATTTTAAAATTTAATTAATTAATTAATTAATTATTGTAATTTTATAATTAATTTATCAACAATATTAATAATATTAATATTAATGTTAGTAACATTAAGATTGATATTGATACTAATATTATATTATTAGAACTACTAATAATATTAATAATTATATTCCTATTTTTTAATATTTAGATTTATAATATCTTATTTTATTTTGTTACTGGAATCTTTAGGTCTTTGTAGCTTTTCCAGCTTTTGTAATTTTCATATTGGCTTGCATTCTATTAGGCCTAGTTTTAGGTTCCCTATAGACCGACTTCCTCCCATCCTCTAGCATGTTTTATTTATTTCCATTTTGTTCTTTTCTTTCTCCTTGACATTTTTTTCATGATGATGTATCCTACTAAACATCAACTACCAATATGTGTTATGTGTACTATGGAGGAAACTTCAAAAAACTTCAAAAAATCTCATTAATCAAAGTCAAAAGTAATATAAATATTAATTTGATTCAATTCCATTTGCTATATTATAATTTTTATTTTATTAATAAAATTACAAACATTTTTGTGAAAAAAATCATAATATATATATCACATTAAAATGAATTTAAATAATAATAATTCATATTTGTAACCGTGAATTTTAGAACTTTATTTTTAAATTTAATTAATAAACATATATAAAATTAATATTTATGATAAAAAAATTTAACCTTTATCTACATATAATCAATGCTATGCATATCATATAAAAATTATAAAATATGTCAAGTAAAAATATTGTGCATGTATGTAGCTACATTTATTATCATGGTTTTAATAAAATTAAAAATAAGAATATTTCTAGATATAGAGATGTGAAATTTATATATAATGTAAATAATATTGTTAAGAAGTAGTCTACATCTATCTTAACTATGGATCTATCAAGTACTAAAAGGAATCAAATATTTCAAGGTGCAAAACATTGCTTAAGTTTTGCACATGAAAATAGCTTTGTGTCTTGAGAAATTTGGTCCCTCTTGACATTTGGTACATCCGCAATTAAGATGGATTTATGCTAGTTTAGAAGAAAATGTGAAGCTGGGTTACACTTTTTGCCATTTTTTGAGAAACAAATTTCATTTTTTTTGGTTCTTTAACTTTCTGCAAACTATAACAATTTTTCTGTGTAGAATTTCATTTTGCGATAAAAATAAAAGCTGTGAGAAATTTTGTTAGCTTTCTATTACTTATTTTTTGAAATTTTTTTATGCAGATTTGATATGTCAACTTAGTGTTTCTTTGAGTGTGTGTTTCTTAACAATAAAAGGATTCATAAGAAGTCATGTTATGACGCAATGTTGTATTCATTGAAAATTTGTGTTTTTGAAAAAAAAAAATGTGTTACAACAATCTACATAGAGTCTACTTTGTTTTCGTCATATTTACAAAGCCAATGGATGCATATCATAATTACTAGAATTTTTTGAACTGGTCCAATACGAAAAACTGCGTATTTTGGATATGGTTCGCGTCGCAAGAAATTTCTTAACATATAAGTTATAAACTAAAAATCTAAAAGCTACCCATTAGATATGACAGACCAATGTAATGCCCCATAAATTTTTCAATTTTTTTTACGATGTATTTTGGGAGATACAAAATTTTGATTTCACTGAATCACATTGACCCTCAGAAATTGTTTGCACCCATTTTATTAGAAAAATAATTAAAATTATTAAACGTTTATGAAATTCCATAAAAGTTATATTTCCTGAAAGTAGATTCAATTCTGAAAATGCTTGTCTTAGTTCCGACATTTAATTAACAACCTTTCATGGAGTTTAATCAGTCCAAAGTTGCAGAACCGTATTCAGAGCCTAGTTTTTGCGTAATTTATAGACGCGTTAGTTCGGCCGAACTTTTAGTAAAGTTCGGCCTAACTATGTTTTCCGCTTAAGACTCGTTAAATCTAACGTCTTAATAGTTCGACCGAACTTTTGATCAAAAGTTCGGCCGAACTATTGTATAACTCTCCGTCGGCTGGATATTTTTGTGGAGCCCCCTACTAAAACACATTTCGCGTCAATATAAATTGCCGCGAAATGATTCAAAATTTTTGCACATTTCGCACACTTCTTCTCATTTTACAAAGATCTTGGTTTGGGTTCAAAAAATTTTCTTCAAAGTTTGGATTTAAGAGCATTTCTTGGTTGATTTTAAAATTTTAGGTTTAAAGAATTTTTTTGGAGGACATTTCTTAGAGGCGGCGTGATTTTGGCAAAAATTGTAAAAAAATTCTTGGACATACATTCAAAAGACATTTCTTAGAGGTATGTACGTGCTTTGAGTTGAAGTAAATATTTTGAGCTTCATTTCATTTTTATAAGACATTTTTCTCTCGAATTTTTTAAAGTGTTTTGGATTGGAATATGTATTTTTTGCAAAAAATTTACACTGAATTTTTTTAAATTAAATCTTTTGTAATATTTTTTGTAATTGAGTTATTGTCCAATTTTTTGAAGGAAATTTTTTGAACTTCATACCCTATTATCATGGGAAATCGAAGAACTTTTGCGAGAAAATATGATCGAAAAAGAGACCCTGAGGCACGTAGAGAAGAGACTAGACAATCTCGCAAAAGAAAGTTAGAAGCCCTCTCAAATATTGAAGAGGAAAATCAACCTCAAGCAGAAATTGAAGCAGGTATGTAAATGTAAATACTATGATCTATTGATATATATTTAAAATTTTCCTAATGTAAAATGTGAAGCTTAATTTTTATTTGATGAACTAGTTTGAAAAATATTTTGTTTAATGTAAACAGATAGAGATATTCTTCAAAATATTGAAGAAGAAAATCAACCTCAAGCAGAAATTGAAGCAGGTATGTAAATGTAAATATTATGATCTATTGATATATTTTTAAAATTTTCCCAATGTAAAATGTGAAGCTTAATTTTTATTTGATGAACTAGTTTGAAAAATATTTTGTTTAATGTAAATAGACAGAGATATTTCTCAAAATATTGAAGAAGAAAATCAACCTCAAGCAGAAATTGAAGCAGGTATGTAAATTTAAATATTATGATCTATTGATATATTTAAAATTTTCCTAATGTAAAATGTGAAGCTTAATTTTTATTTGATGAACTAGTTTGAAAAATATTTTGTTTAATGTAAATAGACAGAGATACTCCTCAAAATATTGAAGAAGAAAATCAACCTCAAGCAGAAATTGAATCGGGTATGTAAATGTAAATATTATGATCTATTGATATATTTAAAATTTTCCTAATATTTATTGACATATTTATTAATTTAGTGATTTATTTAATATGTACTATTTTTTCGAATATGTACAGATGAAATCACTATCGATAATGAGATGTTAGAAAATGTTGACACTCACACATATGGAGATAAAAAACCTGACCATGTTATACGATATCGTGTCAACCGCATTTTTGAAAAGTATTTCTTAAATGAGCGAGTGACAGTTTAGGCTCAAATGTTGAAAGGTCTCCTATCATCAAGGAAATTAAAAGAAGCGACGACACTATTGAGTATTCGAAAATCAACCAAAGATAAAAAAATGAAGGAAGAGGTGATAAAAAATATGAGTATTGCTATAAAGTCAATTAACAGATCTAGAGATAAAGATGTTTCAAATGTACGTAGAGTAATACAGATGGCAATGGTTTCACCAAGTACTCAAGAGAATCGTTTGATAACATCTATGGCACGAGCACTGGGAACCTCGCGAAAAACTCTACACAAACATCGAAAATTTCGACTGCAAATAGATGTAAATGATGAACTCGCTTGTTGGAGAGCTATTTGTAGGCAACCATACAAAGATAGACTTGGAGAAGATGTTAAAAAAATAATATATGAATATTGGAAGAACAATTCGTGTGTTTCACCGACTGCAAGACATGTGATGCGAAGAAGAATAGCACGAAATCAATACGAAGAACATGAAAAACATCTCTTGGAAACCACTCAAATAGAGTTATTCAACAAGCTCAAAGAAGAGAATCGTCAAATTCAAGTTTCACTCAGTGCTTTTGTTCAACAAAAACCATGGTATGTAAAACCTATCACCGTACGCGACACTTGTTGTTGCCGTTATCATGTGGAATTTGAGTTATATTGTGACACATTCCTTGATTTCGGTAGAACATTATGGAAGGATTCACCTCCTCCTTCCACTATCCGTGAATTCATATCTCAAATTCTATGTGAAAGAGAAAGCGACGAACTATTTTACAAAAAGAAATGTGTTGGTGGTAAAAAATGCAATGATTGTGGAAATTTGACTAAATTTCAAAACAAATATCATATTGATATAAATGATCAATCATTGTCCAACATGAAAGTGAAATGGAAGAGATATGAATATATCAGTACATCGATTCAAGGTGCAAATAGTGTTAAAAGAATCGAATTACGAGAAGACGAAATTTTTTTGATAGAATTTTTGAGAAAGTTTGAGGCAGAAATTTACAAATACACCAAGCATTCCCATAGAGCTCAATGGCAAGACTTGCAATTCAAAAAATCTCGTGAATTTTTTCCACCAGGGACCATTTTGTCAGTGATTGATTTTGTAGAAAACTACACATTTGTTCCACAAAAAGAAATTCAGAGTGAATATTATCATTCTGACCAAGTCTCCATGCTCGTCCATATTCTATATAGACATGCTGAACAAAATGTCGATCATATAGAAAGCACGAGCGAAAATCGACATATCATTAAAGAATATCACTTTTATATCAGTGACGATCATAAACATGATACATGTTTTGTACAACATTGTTTTGGAAGAATTTATGATTCATTGAAAAATCGTGGAATAACATTCAATGAACATTGGATATGGTCAGACGGATGCACAGGTCAATTCAAATCTGCACGATCATTATTTTGGTTGTGTTTTCTTCATAGGAAAACTTGCATTAAACATTGTTGGAATTTCTTCGAGACTGGCCATGGAAAAGGAGAACATGACGGTGCATGAGCATGCATAAAACAAGTACTTCGAAGATATCAAACGAACCACTCTGCACGCCGATTTGTGAACGCTGAAGAAGTTGTTCAATGGTGCATTGCTGCTCTAAGCCATGAGAAAAACCCATCAAGAGAAGTGTGAAGGTACATTCAATTTAATTTATATTGGAAATCTAATTTTAAACATTGTACATTTATCATGCAATGATTATTTTTAATTGTATTTTGATATCATATTTACAAATTCTTTTTCTAATTTTCCATATAAAGGTTTTCTGGCATATTGGAATCAAAGACGTAGATAGATCAATTGGAAATGACGTTGAAACAATAAAAGGGACTCGAAAATTGCATTCAATTCAAACAAAGTTGTCCAAAAATGTGTTTGCATTGGATAAAAGAAAATATTCTTGTTTTTGTGATGTTTGCATAGACAACACAAAATCCAATGACGTTTGTGAAAACAAAATGTATGTGAACGATTGGAAACATACAGAGCTAAATACAAAGGGAAAAATGTCTGTTGCAATGTTTGAAGAAATGCAATTAGAGGAAACTACAATATCATCTGATGGTGATCGATTTTCTGATCTTGTTAGAGAAGGTAACATTTGAATTACTTTCTAATGATTTAAATATCTAGAAATAAATTTAAATATGCATAATTAAATGTTAAATTTTTATTTTATTGTGCAGGAGATGTTTTTGCTGTAATTGCACCTATTGACAACGATGAAAATGTGAAGTATTATTTGATGCGTTGCACTGAACGAAAAATGAAATTATTACAAGACTATAATGACCACGGATTTCAGTATGACAGAGGGTCTATTATACTGAAAGGTTATTTTTTCAAACAAACTCGTCAAAGTGGAGACTTTGTTTACTTTGAAGACTATGAACCCGATTCCATAAGTTGTCAATATAGTCACTTGGTGTGTGCAGCACACATAAAGTTGATAGAAGTTCAATCAAAGAAAAAATCAAAAATTAAGAAATGGAAAATGTCAAAATCCGATCATGAACGGATTATTGAGGATGGAATTCCATTAGAATTTTTTTTAGTGAAGTGTCCAACAATTTATTATCTTTGGATTAAATATGTTTTAGAACTTCCAGTACTCAACTAAAAATTGAGCTGCTTATGTTATTTGTGGTTTGCACATGTTACAAATTGTTTGGGTACAAGCACGTGCTCTAATATCAACTGAAAGTAGTTTTTCTATACATGTGCATTGATGAAAAATGTTATATGTATTGGATATATATATATATATATATATATATATATATATATATATTCTAGAATAAAATTAATTGTTCTTGTATATGTTTTCCGACCGTATGGTACAAATTATTTCACTTTATTTTGTAAGGTCAGATTCGGTCCCCATATGGCCTAGCCTCCAAGGGATGAGATAACAAGTGGTTGTCCCCACTTGCCCGAATCTCAGCTTTTAAGTACAATTTTACTGTTTATGACAGGCGTCTTACATGATGTCCTAGCCAAGGATAGATTCTCTTTGTTTCAAGTTTTCGGTAAAAGTTGTCACCGAATGACCTACTAGGATATTATAAATACTAGCTTTGTAAGATCATTTGGCATTCGGAAAAATTCGAAAGTCTTAGACTATCAATCAATTTAAAGTATCATTCACCCTAGGGAGTGTAAAATATTCAATGTAGGTTGGTGACGATGCTCACTCCTAGCTTGAAGCAGCTCCAATGACCAATTATTTAATGAATTCCAATGCAGTAGACCAAAGTTGGTGACCCACTTGGTTTTTCACCCAAGAAATTCCAAGGTACTCTTCTTACCTTTTGCCCCCAAAGCTACAATGGAATTATAGGAAGGTGAAGAATTTTTTTTTCACTGATAGGAATTTGGTCACATCCCTTATCTCCCCTTATCAAAAATTTCCTATCTACTACATTATCCAGCATGTACTCAAGATCACTATTTCATAATTAGAATATCACAATATCATAAGTTCTCACAAAAATACATGGAATGCCATTACGACACTCATCTAACAATGGGGAGCTCAAAACCTAGAAAGCTCCTCGTCCCCTTAATAATAATGTGTTTAATTTAGTCTTTTAGGTGAGGATTAGGTGTGAATCTTGTTTTCACATACAAAATAATTAATTGTTTAATTCCATAAATTTGATTATTCACCAAAATACATGTCATATCCACTATTTGTCTCTCCTACAAATTCCCATTATTTTATTAAAATATATGATTTTATCTCACCCAACTATCACATGTTCCTAAATTTACTCCTAATTGTTCCCTATGCCCTAAATCTACTCCTAATTGTTCCCTATGTTGTTTTTCCCTTACTTATTTTTAGAAATTCATTTTCCTAGATCCATCATAACTATGGATCTATCAAGCACCGAGAGGGATCAAATATCTAGAGGTGCAAACCTCTTTTTTGAGTGCAAAACTTGAAGAAAGGTTTGTACCTCAAGATATTTGATCCCTCTCGGCGCTTGATAGATCTGTAGTTAAGATGGATCTAAGTTGGTTTCAGTTGTGTGCAACCAAGGAAAAACTATCGATAATATGAGAAACATATCATTAATTTTATCAATAATATGTAAATACATCTAATATTAATATAACCATTTTAAATATGCTAAATATGTTTGAGATTTATCAAGTCATTTTAATTTTAAATTTTCTTAGTTACCTCAATTTGTTGAGATGATAAATATTGTAGAATAACTTTAATAATGAAAAATGATCAAATAAAATTTTTGAATGCAAAGTGACAATGTAATAATATTGAATGATAGAATGTGAATAATTAAAATGTAATCAATTACAAATAGCATTTATTGTGATCAATCTCAAACTATTTTCTTCTTCCATTCTTATTGTCACCCTTATTAGTTTTGTCATCTTTCTGTATCGATTATATTAAAAAGAAAGTAAAAAACATAAATCATAAACCATTTATATATTTAGCTCGAACTCTTGTAGTAAACACCATACCTCAAGTCTCTCTTGGTCTCCAATATTATTAGGTTTAATTATTATAACACAAAAATCGTTCTACATTGTCAATAATTTTTTGCGCTTACACTGAAATCAATGAACACTATTAATCCAATGACTTTACAAGTAATGTACCATCATACATGAAATTATATCAAATCAGAAATCAACATATACAATGAAATCAATGGGGATTGCCTTGTTACAAGTAACATTTCAATTTACCACATGTGCAAATGTAGGTTCACATTCTATCATTCATGTAGTTTTAAAAACTTCACATGCCATGCCAATTATAATTCAACTATCCAACAAAAAAATTTAACATTAAATATCACATGCCAAATGTAGTTCAGATGACAACATTACTTCACATTCACATGCCAAAAGTACTAAAACCATCCAAAAATTAAATAAAACAAATTATATAATAACATTGTAATAAAATATGTCCAAAAATTGTAAATCTCACTTGAATACCAAACTGTATCAAGTTTAACAAATTTTAAAACCATCTAAATTTTGAAATCAAATCTCCTGTAAATCATGACCATCAAATGGAGGATCTAGCGTCTGGGTCTCAGTCCGCGCCCTATCCTATGAATAGGAAACCTACATACACAATGCACATGTACTTGAACATTAAAATTTGAAGTTTTAAAAATGAATGAGAATATATATATCTAGAACTTCATGTAAAAAACAAAATATAACAAAAACATCATGCAATACCTCGTAAGGTTCCCTTCACTACGGAACAAAGTTCTCCCCATCAATACATCTCAGAAGTGGGTAAAATGCATAAATATACACAGCTAAATATAAATAAATAAATATATATATATATATATATATATATATATATATATATATATATATAATTTACATAAATTAAAAACTTTCAAAATGAAAATGCACGTGTACATATATAAACTTATTTTCACAATATTAAAAAAAGGAACTAAAGACAACTTGTTCAAATGATGTGGATGTCTTTATCTCCGTCGCTAGTTTCCTGACAAAAGAAATCTTCGATAGGAACCTAAATTCAAAATTCTTTAAATAACTCAAAATATAGATCTCTCTCTCTCTCTCTCTCTCTCTCTCTCTATATATATATATATATATATATATATATATATATATATATATATATATTTTAAACATAAATTTAAACATAAAATTGTCCATAATTGTGGCACATCTCCCAATGAAGTAGAAGGTATATCTCCTAAGGAAGAAGATGGTACCGCCATCCCAAAAACATCAGACGGAGTCGGTACCTGTTAAAACATTTTATCAAATTATATATATGCATACATGTACATGTGTGGCAACAATTATTTATTTTAGAGTCACTTAAAAAACACTAACATACATGTGCCAACATATCATGATGGTCGGACCCATCTGCATCGTTTGAACTGGAGGTCCTGAATGTAATATTAACATTTTCATCACGCATCATGCCTGAGAACTGCAAATGGTGTTTTAACACATAATCATACATTTTTTTTAGATTAATGTACACATAAAAATAAATGTATACATGTACATACACATGTATTTATTACAAATTGTACACATGTATATGTAAATATAATTTCAAACCCTAAGGTCACTAACACATATCGTTCCGGTGCCCTCTTCCTCATGATCTATTGCATATGTTCGGAGATCTTCAACATTCATGTTGTAAATCTCCTCATCTGTATGATAAAAAAAATTGGCACGTGCATTTTCACGTGCTCTTTGTCGATTTAAACAAGGATCAACTCCACTCAATCTGCTATGAACATTGTTGATCATAACATCTCTTGCTTCTCGACTTATTTGAGAAGTCGCATCCATCTCTGATCACAGAGTTTCGACTCGAAACGGTTGACTCACCAATGGCGTCTCAGGGCGAGGAAACTCCACATCTCGCTTAGCACCCTTACGTTGATATAATCGACCTCTCCCTGGGCCAAAAAATTCTGAAGGAAGGTCTTTGTAGTTAGGTTTCATACCCAAAATTTTTTTTGCATAAAACATTTGTGCAAAATAAACAGGAACCTCATCATTCCATGGAAGCCTTCCAAAGGCCTCAAGATGTCGATCATACAAATAACCGACTTTGTCTGGGTGCTTGAAATACTGCACCTTCAAGATTTTTCCTTTTGTCCCTTCCTTATAATTAAACATTGACTTGGCCTCTGCTCTTGTAACTTTTTGTTTTATGTCCTGCCATTTATCGGGACCTATCACTGTTTCTTTTTTCTTTCTCATCAGTTCTACAAACAAATTAGTCGTTGGCCCCAAATTTCTGTACACATTTACCATTTCACCCAATGAATGTGTAACTATTTCGAGGCTTTGTCTACTCTCAGTAGGTAGAGGCAAAGCCACAATATCTCTTTGCAATTTGGCGTGAAGGCTTTGACACCTTTGTAAGGTGCATTCCGCCATGTTGGTTTCCCATGGTATATCAGTAATCTCGGCTGGATAAGTTGTGCTGGGTTGACATCCTTCTTCTTGAATGTAGCGGGCTACCCTGCATCTATTTTGACCACTAGCTCAAACATTTTCGGCCTCTGCATAAATATATATAAAATTTCATATATTAGAAAAAACACATGTAAAAAAACTTGTACAAATTTAATAAAAAAATATTGAAATTGATGGCAACCTTGATGTTGTTGGTTAACATCTTCTCCACCATGACGCTGCTGAGAACCAGACCTAGAATGACGCTGCTGAGAACCAGACCCACAATGACCCTATTGAGAACCAGCAACCGTTGATTGGCCTTCGGGGGAATAAATATCACCCCCTTCCCGCAACCTGCGACCACTCATACCTCGATCGGTTGAACCTTGGCCACGCTCCATGGATGGAGTAGAAACCCTTCTCCTCTTTCCTCCTAAAAATTAAAATATGAAACTTATTAACAACTAATTTAACTCACAAAGTTAATAAAAATCAATTCCATATGTACACACATGTATGGATATTTAAGATTTTATTTAAATACCGTGAACATCCCTCGATCCCTGATCCTCCATATGGGATTCTGTTGTTCTTCATCATTCATCCTCCATGATATATATCTATTGGTCGACCATTACACAAAATAGATTTCAAAAAATCAATTTGTAATTTAGTGTACACAAATTATGTAGAACATAACTTTCAAAGCAATAATTGATCATGTGTGAAACTAAATTTAATTGAAAAAGATATTATAAAAATGATAAGTTCACCAAATTGCGCTTTACATGGTGGAAGCACACTTGGTATAAAATTTACTACTTATACACTTTAGTTTGTGGAAGAAATGACACATGTACATAGTTTACCTTAAAGTTGTTGTGTTTTATCGACATTAAAATGAAGAACTTATATTTAGATCCATTCCAGAGATTGACTGTAGGGGCATTTACTAGATATGTCACCTTTTATAAAAGATGAGATCCAGAGGCTACATGGCCCTTTACAGACTCTGCCTATAGAACTTGTAGAAGTAAACACTAGAGGCATTAACAATATCAAATAACATTTTCATGCTTATACATGGGAATGTGTCTCTTTCCCTACGCAAAAAAATAGTTCAAGGTCGTTAATCTTCATAGACACGTCATCAAGCAGGTCAATGTGATCATCCCCAACTTACTTTTCATGAAATTAGGCTTGGAATCCTCTACAACCTGGTGGATAGAGTTGAATGGGAACTAGGACAAGGCCTTTACAAAATACATGCTAGTGAATAATACTTACTAGGTTATGCCAACAAATAAATAATTTAACTTTACGAGCAGATTGAAGACGAAGAGATTTTAGATTTTGTTGCTCTCACTAAAGGTTTTTATCTAGTTTTGTTTCTTAAACCATCATTTCCATAGGAAATTTTTGGTGAATAGATTCTTGACCTTGATGAGAGGATATGATACCTTGAAGAGGCTACATATTTTGGTGACATCACTAATTGTTTCTCTATTATCATGTTTGTTAAACATCTACGTTGTGTTTTGTTTATGTTTTATATTTCTTACATTTCTGCCCTTCTATTTTTCTTTCCAATCAAGGTTTATAAAATAACATGAGAAGCAACATGAGACTTGGAACAATCATTTTCATTATCTATATGGAAGGCAAGAAGGATTATATACCCTTAAGCTTAAACTTACGTAGTTTGTCAATTTTTATCATATATTTTTTGGTAAGGGTAAACGTTTTTTTATCTATAGTACAAGTCATGAGTTCCCCAATTTTACCTTATATGTAAAGCATGATTCTAGGATTACTACAATTTGTACTTGGTTTTTTATTGTGATGATGCCCTGTCTCAATCTAGACATAAGTGATGATGGTCTTCTCCAAATCAACTCATGGATCCTCATTAAATTTATACAAACATTTCAAATTCATATTTTCTTTCATAAAATTCTAGGAATATTAGAAGAATCAATAAAAAGTGAGATAACCATCTCAATATGCCCCCCCATAATTCATTTTATAAAAGATAAATTTGTAAAATCCCTTTCGATAATAATGGCCTCATTTTCTAACCTCAAATAAATTCCTCGACAATTGGAGGAATGTTAGATAAATTACATGTACTTTGTTCCATATAAATTAATGTAGATAGGAAACAATTAGTTTCATTTCAAAAATGAATAGTGGCCCAAAACTATGGATGGTTGAAATGAATTTAATTTAATAAAACATAAAAAGATTGGCTAATTAAATGCATATGTACATGTATTATTAAAGCTATATTTATTTATGAATGATAAAAAAACATTGTTTCAACATTGATAAACAATTATGGTAATCCAACAATTCTCACTTAGATGTGAAGGTGATGGTCACACCAAAAAATTGAGTAGAATCAAAGATGCAACATGTGGTGCTTCTCAAGGGATAATTGTATACAATGGAATGGAATGGTGCTTAATATGGGGAAGGGCATGAAATATATTGTTATGCTTCACCGCATAAAGACCCTACAATTGTATACAATGTAATATAATTGTCATTGGGTGGAACATACAAGGAGCTATATCATTTATTTGATACCTAACCTTGATTCATTTCTATTTGATTAGAAAATGACAATAACCCACGAACATATTTGTGCAAATATTTAGAAGGACCAATAGTCAATCAATATTAGGAAGGAGTGGATGCATAGGCAAGGAATGACCAATGACTAATACATAAACACACAAACACACACACACATAGATAGAGAGACGAATATTCTGATGGTCAAATTAAATTAGGATTTTATATATGTGGATGAATACGAATATGAGCATAGATGGAGATAGTCTAATTAAGAAAGTGTTTCTAATCCATTTTCATGCCATTTTAAGAACTTCCATTGAAACAGAAACATGTACAAACATATCGATGTGGTTTCTTGTCTTCTTTAAGTTCACACCCTTTCCACCCATATTATCTATTTTTAACTTCAGAATAAACCAAGTGTATGTATCCATGGGGTCTACACTTAATCAACCTATCTCATGGCACTTGTGTTCATGTGATATTAAAGAATACATTATTTTTTACTAGAGAAATCAATAATTGGGCCAATCTCATACTCATGTGATGTGAGGTTGTTTCCCATCGCTACTATTATAACCCCTAGTTGAACCTTTCCACCCCTAGCATGTGGAAATTAGTACACTTAGGAGATTTGAATCTAGAAAGTCATGGTACATAACACTTCATTTCCATGATGATCTCCAATTTTGCTTCCCTAGGGGGATGATATTAGACAACACATTTATTAACACTAAATATTAATGAAAACCTCCCAAAATCCTTTTGTTTAACCTCCCTACCAAACATATTGTACATATTAAATGAGGAATTTCGCTCTCCCAATCATTTATAAATCACCCATATCACCAAGAAAACATGTTTTAAAAGAACATACTTTGGTATGGGAAAGACCTTAGGTTTCAAATATTATAAGATCGTATAATATTATAAGATTGGATAATTATATTATTTGTCATATTATATTTTGATGCTTATAGAGTGAAAAAACTGAAAGAATCAACTTGTAGGGTCATTTTAAGAATTCGGGTCTAAAAACTTTTGGAGTCATTTCGAGGTATTAAATGACATTTTTGGGGGTCAAACGATTATCACTTGTGCCAAAATATTGACCATTATTCTACACTTAAAGACATATCCAATGGTGCAAGAAAAACATCAAATGAAGTTCATTCAAAATTTATGCCTTTAGTAAGTTGACCTATCATGTTGACCAGGTCATGGTATGAGAGAATGACATTTTAGCCCCATTACTCATGCATGACAATCTAGCTACATGTGGAATTTTAACAAGACTCTAAAAGGTCTAAAATAAAAAACCTCGTTAATGGTTGACAGAGTCATATCTTACACCTAATTGGCTATCACGCTATGTTAAATACTTGGCCACTAGGAGGAATAAGAGTTCCATTTTGTGTTATTGTATTTTGTTCCATAGTTGAAAATAAAACTAGGAGTGTGAAGTTAGAGAGAAAAATGTATGAAGTTAAGTTTTTATAGCAACCTTACACGCTAAAAGTCTTAGCTAACACTAGAGAGATTACCTCTTTCTTTGTACTCACATATTTTCCATACCAGAAAAGAGAGAGTAGAACATGTTTACATTTTAGTATTGTTTTTCTCCCATAAGGATTTCCTAGGGAAACAGGAGTCTAGAGCATCATTACTTTTTAGGGTTGCTTTTCTCCCATAAGGATTCATAGGAAAATAATTGTGTTGATTGTCTAGAGATATATGTATGTGCGTGTTTCATTATGTTCTCTATTTCTTATGTTGTGTTTCATTATGTTTTATATTTCTTACATTTCTGCCCTCTTATTTTCTTTCCACTCAAGGTTTATAAAATAACATGAGAAGCACTATGAGACTTGGAACAATCATTTTCATTATCTATATGGAAGGCAAGAAGGATTATATATCCTTAAGCTTAAACTTATGTATTTTGTCAATTTTTATCATATATTTTTTGGTAAGGGTAAATGTTTTTTATCTATAGTACAAGTCATGAGTTCCCCAATTTTACCTTATGTCAAGCATGATTCTAGGATTACTACAATTTGTACTTGGTTTTTTATTGTGATGACGCCCTGTCTCAATCACTTGGCCATCTCTCTATGGGTAGTTAAATCTTTATAACAATAATTAAAAGTAATATTTATCTATTTGTATTATGTGAAATGTAAAAAATGGTATACTATTTTTCATAAAATTGGGTTGAGTAAATATCATATATTTCGATGAAAGTTGATTATATGACACGTTTTCTTTAAAAGGATCTAACAATTTTGTTAAGGCATGAATTTGAAATTTTGTGTGGCTCTCTATCAAAATTATGTCACATTTTATATACTAAAGTTCTAAATATTTTTTTTCAAGTTTGGATACTGTTATTCTTTTATATAATTTAACATTAGATACAAGTTTAAATTGAAAGCTACTTAGATGAAATATAGCTTAGATATGGCATTTGCAAATTATTATCTATTTATTAAACTAAAGGACATAATTATTACACATGTTTAATTTACATTCAAATGCTTATTTGCTTTATCTCCTATAGCTTAATGTAATGCTAGATATATAATTTAAAAATTAAGTTGAAGGCCCATGAGATAAATGACTTCTATGTGACATTTTATTGAATCATCTATTTGGTTGTGTTATATGAACATAATTGGTATGGATATCTAATTTGCATTACTAATATGTCATGCTTCTTTAATTTATCTTTTATAGATGACCGGAGCGCATCCCTTTTGACTTTGGATATGTGGGCAATATTCATCCACATATTTTTCTATCATAAAGCAGTGAGTAAAATTGTAAATTCCATTTGTGTCAATGTTAAGGTTAAGCACATGGATTAAAGTTTTATATATTAGATGAGGAGGCTATGTATTACATATGGTCTTGAATGATATATCTAAAGACCAAAAGCTCATTCAAGACCATATGTAATACATAGCCTCCTCATCTAATATATATCTAAAGAGTCCGAATGCTCATTCAAGACCATATGTAATACATAGCCTCCTCATCTAACTTAGCCAGGGATTTGCAATACTATATTTGAGTTGGCTTGCTCCATTTCAAGATATTATAATTTGTTAGATTATTATTTCTATAGATTTTGATTATGGTAGTAAAATGTTACAAAAAACCAAAAACTATACAAATAATATTATTCTAGATATATGTAAAAAGGACATGGTAGAGAAGATCAAACAATATTAAACTTTTCATAAATAGTTTAGATAAAAATACATTTTCTGATTTTGATTGTAAATTCTAAGGCTTAAAGCAATAATTTTTCTAATAATTTTTTTTAATTAATAAATTAAAAAAAAAAACATTTTCAATCAAAATCACATATAACACATAATAAAAATAATTTAAAAACAATTTAAAACTTCATACACTATATGACATTACTATGACAAACAACATAAAAATATACAAGAAAAAAATTCATACAATGCATCCATTACATTGGAGTCTTCAAAACATACAATGCATACATTAAATCTGACAGAATTATTCACAACACAATTGGTGTCATTTGTTCATAAAAAATTGTTGAATATGAATGTGCAAATAAGGAGTTTGAAATAAGGAGGTTTCACATTGGCTTTGCAGAATTGAGAATTTAAAAACTGTTTTTGCAGGTATTACTTATCAACATATATATCATGAAAAGAATACTGTTGTACATGAATTGTCAAAGCAGGGGCTGAAGGCTGTTTTTGGAAAGAAATATGAAACCAATGCAAAGGTGAAGAATATGCTAAATACATACTCTCAGCTGTGCAGCGAGAGAAGCAGATACATATCAATGTCATGGTCTTGGCATTAGTGATCTTCCTTTGTGTTTATTGATTAGTGAATTTGGGATTTTTCTTTAATTTATAACTGGATGTTGAAACATGTGCTTAGCATGAAATACTAATGATAGTTTAGCAGGAACAAATTTTGAGCATTGTGAACTGCTTGGGGAAGAAATTCTACTTGCCTCTCAGCCTGAAGGTAAGAGAGATTTTGCTGATACTAAGCCAATCCTCGGTATAGACTCATTTAAGAGCATGTTTTTAATTGAAAAAAAATGGTTGACCTACTTGGGTGTACATTGAAAAGAACTATCTGCAACTAATGAAGAGATTTTGTAAATTTTGTAAAGTGCAGAGTTTAAGGGGCAAAAAAATCTAGTATATATTACATCCAGGAATGCCACAATTATACAATAAGTGTAACTCTTTGTTCGAACTGACGTGAATTATGTGATGTCATGGTCTTGGCAGTAATTTTAGGAAGGCATTTAAACTTTGTTCTAAATAATCATTAGAACTCTACTCTCAGAAAAATATAGGCGTATCCTATGAAAATAAGCAAACATTATTCAGGATGGAAATATCACTGAATATTTTCATCCTTCCTTATTTGATTAAGAGGCTACATGATCCTTTTGTTGGCCTGACAAGTAATTGCCAACAGAACGCACACTCATGATGTGTTTTTTCCACAACAGTTTGGGTGAAGAGGGATGTGATTACATCTATGTTTTTTACCTGGGGATGCAGACTCGATGTTTTGTTTGCAGTGGGCTATAACTTCTTAGCAGATATGACAGCTAAAAGTTTTGGGTTGTTTTCTCTTGGTGTGCGCTTTCACAACATTTTTTTGTGATGGTGGCTGCGCAACTTCGGATTTACTGCCTGGTATTCTTGCCTGATGGAGTGCTACAGTGGGCTGGACATGACACACAGTTGTCAAAAGACTATTACCTAGGCGGTGCTACTTTACAGTTTTTTTACAGTTTATTATGCTGTGTATTTTTCATTTGTTGGTGCATCCATATGGTTCTTAGACTGTCTGGGATAAGATTGGCTCCGTGAACCATAGATACATCTCTTATGGCTAGTATTTTCTTCTGAATGGTTTCTTGCTGGATCACTAAATGGAGATAGCAGTAGTCTTCTGCAATGTTATTATGAACAACATGTTTTTATCCAAGAATAGGGTAAAAGACAGAATCTGGTTATGCACAGGTTTATCTCTCTCTATGTAAACTGCTTTTTGCATACAAAATCTTGCAAACGTAAAAGAATAATAGAAAGTTTGGTTTTTTTTAAGGTTTATTCAAGTGTTTTATATGCAGAAGAACAAGAAAAAAATCAGTAAAATACAATGCGAATTTTGTATATCTGGTGGGCAATTGATGTTTATGTATGTGGATGGATTAATAATTAGGTAACCCTTATTGGTGGTGTTAAATAAGATTTGTATGCGGTCTTATTACGCCGTAAGGCGTACTTATTTGAAAACAACTTTGCTGGGTGTCCTCGTGTCATACTCTGAGCCCTTTGATCTTTTGTTAGACGATTGAAACATTTTAAACCCTTGATAGAAAAGTTAGTTTACAATGCAGTTATGAACAGAGAAAATGTAGAAGGTAGGGCATTGAGCTACTGGACATTCTCGGATTTCAGATAAGCTTTGGGATTTCAGAGAAGCAATGCCTGGGCCTCGTTCCTGCTGGGAACAAATATGCAAAGGGAAACAAAGGTTGATACTTTTGATTAGTCTGCGTTATTTGTGAAATACCTGTTGCATTATTCCTGTGTTGCAGCCACTTGTGGACGGCCTTTTCCTGTTAGAGGGGGCTTCAGAAACGATGGAATAAGGGTACGTGGTGCCTATGCTAGTCGGGGATATGGAAGAACTGATTTTGCAAATGGGGCCTATGGTGGTCGGGGAAATGGAAGAGCTGATTTTGTGAACAGGGCCGATTTCGGAAACAGAGCTCGAGGTTCTTTATCTGGATGGGCTGGATGGTTTTCTGATGCTCCCGAAGGATACCAAAGGGATAAAACTGATTGCTTCGATTTAAGCAAATGCAGGCAATGCATATGTTTGATATCAGAGTTCTGTTTTTGCAGGGTTGGTGTATCCGTTTTAACAGGGGTCCCTCATTCAGATGCATTCTTTACAACGAATCTCATTGGAATCGATTTCAATAATGAGAGATATGAAAAATGTTGAATATTTCCCACTTCCATTCGTGGAGAATCTGTAACCCTAGATTGTAAGATTGTCACTGAATATCTAATGGACACTTTTGGCTGTAAACAGGTTAAAGTAATGAAAGAAAATGCGGCTCTTAGTGTTGCAGTTCAGAAACCGTCTCTTGCAAAGGCGGTACCAAGTGTTGAGCGTCAAGAAAATTCTTCCAGTCCACCTAAGGCATCTGCAAATGAGGCCTCGAGTTCCACTTCTGTCAATATGACAGATAACAGTGTTTCCCCTGAAGCAGAAGGTGTTAAATTTTGCGTATGGTCTTCTTTTGTATTTTAAGTTATCCTTAATCTTTTGCTCTGCTATCTGTTTATCACTATACAACTATGGTCAGGGATATGGAAGAACTGATTTTGCGAATGGGGCCTATGGTGGTCGGGGAAATGGAAGAGCTGATTTTGTGAACAGGGCCGATTTCGGAAATAGAGCTCGAGGTTCTTTATCTGGACGGGCTGGATGGTTTTCTGATGCTCCCGAAGGATACCAAATGGATAAAACTGATTGCTTCGATTTAAGAAAATGTAGGCAATGCATATGTTTGATATCAGAGTTCTGTTTTTGCAGGGTTGGTGTATCCGTTTTAACAGGGGTCCCTCATTCAGATGCAGTCTTTACAACGAATCTCATTGGAATCGATTTCAATAATAAGAGATATGAACAAGGTTGAATATTTCCCACTTCCATTCGTGGATAATATGTAACCCTATATTGTAAGATTGTCACTGAATATCTAATGGACACTCTTGGCTATAAACAGGTTAAAGTAATGAAAGAAAATGCAGCTCTTAGTGTTGCAGTTCAGAAACCGTCTCTTGCAAAAGCGGTACCAAGTGCTGAGCGTCAAGAAACTTCTTCCAGTCCACCTAAGGCATCTGCAAATGAGCCCTCGAGTTCCACTGCTGTCGATATGACAGATAACAGTGTTTCCCCTGAAGCAGAAGGTGTTAAATTTTGTGTATGGTCTTCTTTTGTATCTTAAGTTATCCTTAATCTTTTGCTCTGTTATATGTTTATCACTATACAACTATAAATTATTACGTGTAGGAAATGCATGCTCTATTTATATCAAGCACTTGCCTAGGAATGTTACCCCTGCCCAAGTTGAGGAAGAATTCAAGAAGTTTGGGGCAATTAAGCAAAATGGGGTTCAAGTTAGGAGTAAGGTTTGGACACATACTTGGTTTTTGGTGTGAGAGAAATTTGGATTAGTTTTTATGTCATTGGTATCTCAAATTAATTTGATGTTGTTTGCAGCAAGGAGGATTCTATTTTGGTTTTGTTGAATTTGAAGAAGCAGCTTCAGTCCAAACTGCGCTTCAGTTATTTTCTCTATACGAAAAACAGTTAATATCAAGTGTAGTTGGACTGCACGTCCTCGCATGATTGTATTAATGTATTATGGGAATCTCTGGAGATGACCTCCCTCTTGATTGTACATGCAATTTGCTGCTCTGCATTCGCTTTTCGTTCTCAAACATGAATGTTGGTCTGTTCAACAAGGAATAGCTCTAGTTTCTAATCCACAAATGGTATGTTTCAAATGGTACTGGTTAAATATATGTTGTGCAATGTATTGGTTCATTTTTAGTTGAAATCCTTGTAATTTTATTATGATCTACTTCATTATCATTCATAAGTAATTCAAAGGCAGTTACATATTTTCTTATCCATTTGGCTGTCATATGTTGTATTAATTTAATTTCAGTACAGGATAAATGGTTGTTCAACAAGGAATAGCTCTGGTTCCTAATCCACAAATGCTATGTTTCAAATGGTACTAGTTAAATATATGTTGTGCAATGTATTGGTTCATTTTTAGTTGAAATCCTTGTAATTTTATTATGATCTGTGTTGCCAGGTTGGGAATGCCTTTGTGACCCAGTATTACAATGTTCTCAATATCTCTCCTCAAATGGTACACAAATTTTATCAGGATCGCAGCTCACTCGGTCGGCTAGATGCAAATGGTCAAATGATCACAGTAACTACTATGGAGGTAGGTCATCCAAATGGACACTTGAAGCTTGTATGGAGTATAGTGTTGGTATAAACTTGTTTCTTACAGAGCTCGAGGTTCTTTATCTGGACGGGCTGGATGGTTTTCTGATGCTCCCGAAGGATACCAAAGGGATAATCAAATTCGAAATGTTGGGAGAGGCACTCAGCGAGGTGTTATGATGACAAACAATGGGCCCAGGATGGGATCTGTTGCGGCATGACATCTAGGACAACAACTTGGTGCATGATTTTGGTGCAAGGTGGTTGTCTGTAATCCAGTTCCTTATGAATAATTTAGCCCACACTGCAATGTCTCTGTTAATTGAGAAATTCCTACGACTGTTTGTCCTTTGTGTCTACTGGCAGCTTTCAGGTGCATGAATTTGGGTGTCAAGCCATTACTTATTTCGGGTGCATGAATTTGGTGTCATGCCATTACCTACACCTAAAAGCTTTCAGGTGCAGGTGCATGAGTTTGGTGTAAGGTGGTTGTCTGTAATCCAGTTCCTTATGAATAATTTAGCTCGCACTACAATGTCTCTGTTAATTGAGAAATTCCTACGACTGCACTGTTTGTCCTTTGTGTCTACTATCCTAAAATGAGTTATGAATTATTTAGCCCACACTACAGCGTCTCTGTTTATTGAAATTCCTACGACTGCACTGAACTGTTTGTACCTTGTGTCTACTGTCCTCGAAGGGGTCTGGTCTAGGATTAAATCACCCACCATGGCCTGTGTGCATAATAGACAAGAGGAAACCCTCCCCCACAAAGCTGGAAGTTCAAAAAGTTGCCTGCTGGTCTATGTTTCTAATTTTGGAGGGTGGATGCTATGATTCCGTGGTGGCTATGAGTGAACAACATTTGTAAATCATATGCTATTACCTGCCTACTGAATGAATTTGCCACTGATTATCTGAATGATGCTGGAAAACAACCTAATTTGAATTGTTACCCCTGTAAATGCAAGCTGAGACCTACAGGTAGTACCTAATTGAAATCTGGTGATTTAGTCAAACCCATACCCTGGGATCTGTTATCTTCATTAGAGATTCCCATGATTCTTTTAGGATGCCTATAACAGGTTCATCTTGCAGGAGCATGCACACTAAAATAGAGGAAAGCCATGAAAGGCATAGGATAAGATCATATTATGAAAAGGATGCTTTAGACCGTAGGATATATTTAAGATTTTGTATTTCTTGTTGAGTGAGGAAATTATTGGTGTTCAATCTCTAACATATAGAATTTGGTTTTTCCTCTTCCCCTCTTTCTCCCTTTTGTATCTTCAACTATACATCCATTGTGGTGGCCACTGCATAAATTCTCCCGGAATTGGTATGCTTGTGGTTTTAGTCTGCCAGCATAAGGTCTTGTTTAACAAGTTTGCCATATCTTCTCCCTGTTTCTCCTTTGTATATATATATTCAAGCACCTATTGTGGTGGCTACTGCATAAATTCTGTCAAAGTTGTTATGCTTCTTGTTTTATTTTGTTTGCCAACATAATATAAGGTTTTGTTAAAGCCTCGAGGGTTAGTTCAGTTGGTTGGGTTCCTATCGTTAAAGCACTTCTGCTATTGAGAGGTTACAGGTTCAATTCTCTCGACACTCTCAGTATCAGGCTTTGTGGTTGAGACAACAGGAAGTGATCCCTTCAAGTAGGTCTGCCTAGTACACATATTCTGTGAACGTAGCTGTCACCAATCTCCGAGGTTGTGAACCACATGGAAAAAAGAATTATAAGGTCTTGTTAAACTAGTGTGCCATATCTTCAACCTAGGCCATCACTATTTCAATTCCTATGCAGTCGATGAACAATTTGATTTTCCATTTTGTCACGAGGATACAACTATATTGTACTGACCCCTAAGCCATCTTGAAATTGCCCGAGTAACCTTTTAAGGTTTTAGTTTCTATAGTTATTAATCGATACTACAAAAAGATCATGGTGTTTGATAAGTTTATTAGGCTGTCTGGTAATGGTAAGTCTTGTAGCCCAATGTTTCTACCAATTGGTTGGCACATTAAAAATTCAGTTCAATTAGTTTATTGCCTTAAGGTGGTTGGTTTCCAAAGTTGATTGTTAGTGGTTGAGTTTTTTCTGAGCAGTGATAACTGATTGCTGCACTGAATTTGTTGTCATTCCATGTTTGTTATTTCAATTCGGTTCAGATTGGGATGTTTTCCTTTTATATGAACTATGCATTGTTTTTGAAGCATGTTAAATAAATCAGCAATGAAAAAATGGTCTCTACCATAGATCTCCCTTTCAGATTGTCCACGCCCTCCACTAAGAGATGAAGTTTATAATTATGTCTACAACTCCTCTTGTCAGTGGACAAAGACTACAGAAATATGTTTACCATAAGATATCAAATGAAATACCTAAAGGGCCTTACTATCTTGTTTACATTCATACCTCTGTTCAAAGGAGTGAAAACTGCCCCGGCGTGTCTACTTTGTGGTTGATCTATGAAGAACTTCCTCTGGCTTTTAAGGAAAGGCTTCAAGTGGTGTATTTCCTACATCCAGGGCTTCAGTCAAGACTGTTTTTTGCAACCCTTGGCCGGTTCTTCTTGAGTGCAGGGTGAGTATTAAGCTGAGTTTGCATTTTGATTCAAATAATTCATTAGAACTACTTGTTGCAGATATGCTCATGCAGTTTTTGATGTGTTATGCAGTTTATACTGGAAACTAAAGTATGTAAACCGTCTAGAATTTCTCTGGGATTACATTAGGAAGGGGCAGATTGAGATTCCTGATTTTGTGTATGACCATGATGATCAACTAGAAGACAGACCTTTGATGGACTATGGTGTTGAAACAGATCCCTTTCAAGTTTATGACATGCCTACCATTGGATCATCTGATTCTCGATACTCCTTGAGATGGGCCTCATAGGCATTGTGTAGAGTTTCTCCATCAATTATGGCCATTTGTTGTACAACATTGTATTTTCTTGCTTTTCCTTCTGTATGCAAATGTCAGTGATCCCTTTCCAAGTGACTTCCCTTGACAGGAAACTGTGTTCTTGAGAAAAGGCTCTTTCTTGTTTTTCTACTGTAGTTTAGTTAGCAAAAATGCTTGTGCTATAAAATTATGCCATTCCGCATTGGCTGTACATATATGTAAATACTAAATACTCAAACCTGAAAATATGGCAGCATGCACTTACTATGCGTTGTTCATCTTGCCGAAGGTGTTGATGGAAAAGAGGGCGTGTAGTGCAGTAGCATGGTGCAGATTATTGTCATTTGAGAATCATGCTTATATTAGTATAATTCTTTATATCATTTCATAGGTTATGCCACTACCTTAGATGCATCATATATATACTCTATTCTGTAGGGTTGAGATCCTCCTATAGGTAAGAAGACGACTATTACCAGAGCTACCTTTCTGTATGCAATCATTCCAAGATTTTTAGGCTTTTATTGTTAGAAGCGTGTAATCCCATTCAATCCATTACATTTTTTTGCAATTGCTCATATTCACATGTGATATCATGTATTTGCATTAGTTTTTTGAAGGGAGTTGGATCGAATTTCTTTGTTTACTAAGATTAGTAATGAGAGCTGGACCGATTTCTATATTTATTTATGTTTACTATTGCCCAATTGATCCTGCTTAGTGCATTAAACTGATCAACAGCAGATTGAGTACCTAATATCATAAGATATGTTTCATTAAATTCTTTTTTCAAATTCTTTTTTTAACTTAATTTTGGGATAGACCTTTGATTTATTTATATAAAGTACCCATGTCCTCATTTTGACTTGGGAAGCTGCAAACTGGCCACTCAAGGCACTTCTCCTTGTATTGTTTTCATATTTGAAAAAGAAGTATATAGCAAGTCATAGAGAGAATTGTCACTCAAAATTTTCCCACGGATTCAATGTACTGATCATATCTCGCTTTGAAATTTTGTTCACTGATCATATCTAGAGCCTTTATTAAAATTGACCAAAATCACTACAACTATTGGATTTCTTTAAGAATCTTACAGCGTTTCCTTTGCAACATTTGGTGATGGTGCAATTGCTATTTTATGATATATGGTGTTAAGTGTTATTTATGTATGGGTTTTAATTAACCAGCAAAATAAGTCATTTAGTATTTAATTACAACTTACAAGTCATGTGGTGTTTAATTCTTATTTTATTATGAATTAACTAGAATGTTTATGCAATTATAACTATAATGTTCATGTCATTAACAATAGTAGATTGACTTTGTATAATGTACCTCCTCTATCATTATGTACAATAAAATCAAGAATCAAAGCAACCATATGTGAATTTCCATTTTCAAAATAATTCCAGAAATAGTAAATATAAATGAATGAATCATTCTATACAATAAATCCAAGAATCAAAGCATGTACAATAAAATCAAGAATCAAAGCAACCACATGTGAATTGCCAGTTTCAAAATAATTCCAAAAATAATAAATATAAATAAATGAATCATTCTATACAATAAATTCAAGAATCAAAGGATGTACAGTAAAATCAAGAATCAAAGTAACCATATGTGAATTCCGAGTTTCAAAATAATTGCCATACCCGATATCCGACAAATCGAGCAGCAAACACTCTCAGTCGGGAGGTGCGACGCGCGAACAGAGCAGCACACAGTCGCAAACAATGCGGGAACAATCAAACCGGTAAACAGTCCTACATCGCGGGAGATATATTTATAAACAATAGTTCAGCTGAACTTTTTTAAAATTAAAAGTTCGGCCGAACTTTTGTTGCCGGTTTTCCAATCTCCGGCAAAAATTCTGTTTGCCTACGCTGTCAGTGTGCTGTTAATCTAAACAGAATCACGAGTTCGGTCGAACTATTGTTGAAAAAAAAATTCGGCCCCCGATTCTCACAAAAGTGTAACCCAGCTTCACATTTTCACCCATATATATATATATATATAGTGTTTGGGATAAATTTTTATTTTCATCGAAATTCAAGTTATGGTTATGCTATATTTTTTCTTTTATGAATTAATTAGATTTGGAAAATAATGGATGATTATAATCTCTATAAATTCTTAGGGTGAAATAATATGCTTTCAAATATGATTAAATTCATATTGTTTAGCTTAAATGTTTGATTTCTCATATTGAATTCTACTTTCTTCAATATAAAGCATATGTCTTGTTTGGTAATTGCATTTAACCTAGGTACCATTAACTAAAAGGGAGGAAACCATCTCTCTCTCCACGCACGTATATATATATATATATATATATATATATATATATATATATATAGAGAGAGAGAGAGAGAGATACCTAAGAAAATGGTACATAATACACATCATTAGTTAATGTTGTGCAAATGTGGTAGCAATATAAGTGGTCTTAAATATGGAGAATGATTGAGGTCAAGTAGCCTTAGGATGGATGAACTTCCTAAGAATTCTTGGCTATCAGGTGCATGTACTAGAGGTTATGATTTCTATTATGTCATTAATTTCTCTACTCTGAATCCCACTTCTTCACCCATGGTTGAGAATGATTGAGGTCAAGTAGCCTTAGGATTAATGGACTTCCTAAGAATTCTTAGTTGTCAGGTGCAAGTACTATAGCTTATGATTTATATGATGGGATTTGTTTCTCTACTCTTAATCCCACTTCTTCACCCATGCGAACACTACCTGATACAATGAGTCCAAAATATATTGTTTAAATTCCTCGAAATTAGTTATTATGATTAGTTCTCACTTGATAGAGGCCACATCAATAATTTATCCTATAAAATCTATCCTGTAAATGATATTTCAGATGTTGAAGTGCAAAATCCATAGAAATATTAAATAAAATAGTTGTGGAAGTTTTATATCGATGGTTTTCAAGGAATAATACATGCTCAATTTTGCAAATGGAGTACCAATACAAGTGGGCTTGAATGTGGGGAAAATAATATATGGCTAAGCTATCTTAGGCTATATCATTCTTGGATATTCCTAAGCATTCTTGGTAATAAGGTAAATTTCCAAGTGGTTATGATTGATGGTATCTGATTAATTTAACTACACTCAATACCTCTTGTTCACCCCTATGGAAGTTCTCTCATACAATGAGTTTTATGTTTATTATTTAAGTCATGGGAAAGTAGATATTTTGATTAGGTATCATGGGACACAATACACACATCAATGGTGTTGTTTTTGTAGTATATATAAATAATTATATTTCATTCAAAACGTTTTTTATGGTTTATAGAATAGAAGGTGTTTGTTCCAATAATCATTAGAGACCATTTCTCTCTCTCTCTCACACACACACACACATGTATTTACGTTTGTTAGCTTAATGGTTTAGCTCAAGTTGTTAATTAATTTGAATTTCATTCATGGGTTTTTAGGGATGATCCCATAGGTTGGATACCTTTATTGTGTACCAAAATCCATGTCAATGTTGAGTCATTCAACATCATCAATGTTGTTGTATTTTCATATAAATAAGATTTTCACAAACACAATTAACAATTGACAAAATAAACGCTCAACACTATAAACAAGGAAGGAAACTTGGTTATATCGAGATGAAGGGTCTTATGGAATCATGATCAATTTTCATCCTTACATTAATATCATATCTTAAGGATATTATATGAAATATAAAATTGTAAGGAGAAATAAATTTAAAATTTAGATATCATATATTAAAAAAATAAAAGCACACAACCTCTCATTGAATGTAATAAAGAGAAAAGATAAAATACAAAGGAAGAGAAATGAGATTGAGAAAGCTTAAGGGTTGGGATACTTAACCCTCCAACTACCTCTTAATTGATATATCCTCCTTTATACCAATTTCCCACAAAGGAATGAGGGTTCTTTGGAGAAGAGTGAAGGAAATGTTTCCCATATTTCCATGTCAAGCATCTAGGTGAATTATAAAGCATATGGCCTACACATTGCTGAATAATATGAGAAATTCATAGGCGAAAAGTGAATATTAGTTTTTCTCATTTGAATTTCTAAGTTAAATATGGTGTTAATGAGTATGTTATAGTTAGTTGATGTGCTATTCTACTTTTATTTTCATTTTTTTTAATCAATTGTTGGTCACTACTATTCATTTAAATTGTTGTTTGAGTAACATTTTAATGGTGTCAGAAATCATTTCATTCCATTACTCTATATTTTACTTCATAAATCAATTCACTTTAGCATTTAGAGAGTGGAAACAACTCTATATGCTCAATTTTGGATTTATTTATAATATTGGACATATATGGACACTATTATTTGTTTGTTGCAATATTGTATGGGGTTTCTAATTATGCATTTATTATGAATTTGACTTTTGGAATAAAGGAAAAATGCAAATGTGGTTTTCCATGGCTTCCATGAGTTTCTTATCGAGTTTTAGAGATTTATTTGGCTTCGTATATCTTAGTAATATATAATATATATTCCAATACACATAGAATGAAACAATTTCTTAGCGACATGGACCAATTCTCCGCTCTTGGGAATCCATACAACCATTTAATTGTTGTTATAGGGACTATATCGAGCCATATTCATTTCATATAGGTCATACACGAGTCTTTTTAATTTCCTAGCCATTTTCATTATGTTTGGATATTCTCAAGATGAGAATTTGTGCTATCAAATGTCAAGTGCGGCCCAAATCCAATGAATTTATCCTTTCATCTATACATTGGATATTTGTGAGGTAATTACTAAGGTTCAAAATCATAACTTGGGTTTGGTAGAATGTATTATTTATATTTATTTATAGAGTCATTTTAAATCTCATTGGTATTAATCAATAACTATTCCATCTGTTGAAGTAAAGGCCAATCATATTATGTGTTATGTAATTTCCATATTACATAGATTCACATGAGTGACATTTAAGCTGAATGACTTTTGAATATAAAAATATATGAACATTTCTTTACATTGCAAGCTTGAGTTTAAGTATTGGTTCATATAATTGGGTTCATATAATTGATAAGATAAAGTGAAGTTTTATGAATTTTTGGTTGTTATATTTAAGCCTTGCACAACAAGACAATCTACACACAAGTTTACAAAGAACTTTGTATTACATTTTGTCTCATAGTATTAAAAATATTTACAAGATTTAAAGATTAACATAAATTTCTCAAGGATATATGTTAGTGAAATAGCCTCTCTATAATCTCACTATTTTTTTTTATCATATGGTATCAAAGCTAATATTTCAATGTGCTTGGTGAGACATACATTGTAAGCACTGAAAGTGACTATAGAAGAAGTGGGAAATAATTTTTCCCAACACAATAGAGAAGCAGAAAACCCAAAATGATAAGTTATTGTCTTGAAGAAGATGAAGAAGAATATTTTTAGATCTAAACATATGAACTAGAGTAAATAATTTCCACACTAACATTGATGGTAATATGATTTCCAGTAATAAAGCGTATGGAAACACCTTCAATAGAGCTAGTTTTTTCCCAAACAGTCTAATTGTTGAATCTTTAACTTAATATATCTTCATTTGTTTCTTTTTTCTCAAGATAATGGAAATTCAACCACTACATATATACTTATAATCTCTCAATATCATTAATGGATTCTTTATCAATTTTATTTTCTTCTATATCTCATCCCATTTAATCCTAAGAGAGGAGAACCCAAATTCCACTCTAATCCCATATAAATTCTAATGTGCCCGAAATTAATCAATAACTCCAAACGATAACATATTTTATGTTTTACTTGTATCTTCTCTTCAAATCATAAATATTAGTCAATTCTCTTACCAATATGTTAGAAATGTCTTTTCTTCGATGGAAAATAAAATGAAAATCATTGATGGAAAAGGCAAAGAAGATAATAGCAAAGTTGTTGCAAGCCTCAAATGTTTCCAACTAGATTGGTGAAGCAATTGGTAAAGGTGCAGAGACTTTGGTGCCATTAATTCTACAAAAAAAAATCCTCTTAAATATAGTTGGAACCCACCTAGATGGCTAGAGCTCTGAAAGAGCTTTCCCATGGTATGTGGAAGTTAAAAAATGGCATCTTGGATTGAAAGTTAGAGCCATTCAAAGATGATAACCCCCAAAGTCAAAGTGGTAGATCTAAAGTGGTTATAGACCTTTTGGAGCAACTTAGTTTCAGCACATTCCTCAAATATGACAGATTCATTAACGGAGCAAACAAACATAGCTCTCGGTAGATGTGGAAGCAGGCAAGAGGGAACAAGGATTTGTTATATTGGTTTTTTATGGACCCACCATACAGTTCCTCCCGACTAGAGAAACCCGTAAGTTTTCAAAGAGCACACACAAGAGCAAGCATGACGACGTTAGCTAGGCATAGGTGGCTTGAAAACAACAAAAATAGGCTTCATTATTGGTGCAATATTAAATCAGTAGGTCACTAATCTATAGCTAAGCTCGCAAAGTATTTTGTGGAAAAATTAAAGGTGCATGCAAAGGGAAGTTCCAGGGATGACGCCATCCTGACAAGACTATCCCATAAGGTTGCAAAGGGCACACAAAGGATAAGTCCTGGGCTACGTGGTAGAATCTGATTGAACAACTCATGAAGTGAGTTGGGCGAATTATAGGTGTACACGTTTCGTACAATTTTGGGGTTTTCAAGCACCCTAGTGGGCCATTTCAAAGTGACATGTGTCACCACTATAGAGGTTCCATGTGGCACTAATGATGATAACATGATTTCATCATGAAGGAAGGACCTCATAAGGTTTTTAAGAAGTGCATAGAAGAGTGTCGAGATCATTTGGCAATGGGAAACATAAAAAAAAATTATTGGTTCTGAGGTTTAGTAGGAGGACCCACTAGGATATCTCATCCGTGAAGGTAGACCCTGGAGGTTTTTTAAAGGTGCGCATAGGAATCGGTGGGGTGTTAAGGTGTGAGACATGTTGGGATGGAAAATTTTGAAATGATAACTAACTAGAGAAGAGAAAAATGCACCCCCACAAAACATGTCATTCTTGCGGGTTGACCTCAGAAGGAGATTAAGGCACATAGAGTAAAGGGCAAGGAATAAAGATTTGGGAAACATTGGTAATATAGTCAATAAGCCAATGACCGATGAGAAGTGAAGAAATGGTCCCCACAGGACACGTCATTCCTGCGGCATGACCTTAGAGGTTTTTTAAAAGACACAGAATAAAAGCCCCTAGGTAAAAGGTGTTAAGGGAAAATACCAAGCACCAACATCTAGTATCGTGCAATGATAAAATAAAGGGTGTGGAGGAGTTATAAAGGAAATAAGCCCTTAAGGCTTAAAATACAAAGGGATCGTGGTTAAGCACCTAAAGACTAAGGGGAGGGTAAGGACACTTGGTCTTTTTGGAAGATAAGAGACAGAGCGCCAACGCACAGGGGCTTAAAGGAAAAATTAGTGACATGAAGAGTTTAAGAGGTAGTTTTGGTAGTTAATACAAAGTTAGAGTCCACTAAATATAGAAAACCTCTGCTAAATCCTGTAAAATGCCAGAATAGCCAAAATTAGCAGTTTAACTCACAATTTCAGTTTTAAATAGTAGATCACAGCCTGATAATTTATAAGAAGATTTAGAAGACTACAATGAATACGACAAAGGAAAAAATTAAAGACTCCTGCAAGGATTCAAGTGTATTTAACTAAAAAACACAAAAGCCAAAAATATCAAGCCAAATTCTTTATAAGAAGTATTGATTGATGAATTATGTGAGACTTTGTGACAAAAATTGTGTGAGCGAGTTGGATTGATCCTAGTGTTTGATGGTGGATTTATCAGTAATAAGAGATTTCTGAGGATGTGTTGGTGACTTCTTTAAAGTAAACTTAATTTATTTTTGAGTTGGAATTCGTGGTTCTAGTGTGAAAATGGATGAAAAAATAATCATTGATTTCAAGAAAGTTGGAGCTTAGATATCAGGGGTTGTTGCTCCTTCCTTTAGGTGCTCATAAATACTTGAGGTTGGAGCTCCATTCAGTTTTAGTTGATAAATTAGGGATTTGTAACTTCCTATTTGTTTTCGCTAAAGAAATTTGTAACAATAACTTTTCACTTTCCTTGGGAAGGAATTGATGTAAAATTTGAAGAATATGTGTGTTTCTTTTGTTACCGATATTATTTCTTGTCATGCTCATATGTATTAATTTCTTAAATATTTCAGGTCTCCTAATATTGTCATAGGTAAAGGAATTTTTAAAAATTATTACAATAATGATTCAACCTCCCCCCCTCAGTATTTTCCTGGTTTCTAATAATTGGTATCAGATCCTAGTTACTTCATATTAGTTTAATAGTTGGAAGAAATATCAAGGACCATGGAAAACCATGAATGGGGGTTTACCAATAGGGAGCCTATGTTCAATGGTAAAAACTATGTGTTTTCGAATGTAAGGATGAAAACCTACATTTAATCACTTGGAACCGATGTATGGGATGTTCTGAAGAAGAATATCAAAAGAATTCAACATTAATTACTAAATATCAAAAGTTCAAGCCCACATGCAATTGTAAAGCCATGAATTCCTTGCTTGTTGACCTACCTGAATCAAAACTTGTCAAAGTTATGGACTAAACATATTCCAAATCAATCTATGAAAATATGATTAGATTCTATGAAGGTGACGACAAGGTAAATAAATCTGAACTTTAAGGTTTTAGAATGAAATTCAATTATTTGAGGATGCATGATGATGAAGATATTGCAATTTTTATTTTAAGAGTTCATGAGGTTATGAACACTATAAGAGGCCTTGATGTGAAGCTATATGAACTTGTATGAGTTCAGAAGGTGTTGATATCTCTTCCTCAAATATTTAACCCCAATGTTTCAGCCATTGAAGAAATTACCAATCTGACCACTCTCACTATAAACCAATTACTTAGCATCTTTATTCCCTATGAGATGAGAATATCAAATGGAAATACCACAAAAAAATAATCAAACTTCAAAGTAGATAAGAAGCCCAAGGAAGAGAATGATGATTCATGTTGTCAATATGATGAAGAAGAAGCCAATTTTGTGAGGAAGCTCAAGGGAGGCTCTTGAAAGCATAAAGGCAAACTATGTTTTAAGTGTTTTAATTCTATCAAACTTGGTCACTATGCTTCAAAATGTCCTAAAAATAAGAAGAAGGATTATGATGGAAGAGAAAAATTTAGGAAATTGAAAAAGAGAGGAAGAAGGATAATGATCGAAATCTGGATTAGGGCAAAATTTTTTCCAGAAATTCAAAGTGCTCAGAATTGCACCAAACCAAAACGACTAGATGCAGCCCATAACCAGGAATCTGGCACAATTTGTTTCACTAAAAACTGAGTTCGTATGAGGAAGTTAGAGTCCATTGACCGCCATTCAGAACATGAAAATTTTCAAAAAAAGGGTCAAAGGAGTCAACATAGGTCAACCATGGTCAAAGGCCCTCTAAGCCAATGACACTATGACAAGTGTCACTGCAAGATTCTTTGGTCAAGGTTTGAAGGTGAATTATTTTTATGGATTTGCTCCTAAGGTTGAATTTGATTTTTTTTTTTTATGGTTTGGGACAACCCAACTAGAGGCTGACACATGGTGCAACCAGGGGCCACCACGTACCCCCTTCTGGTGGACCATCTCCAATGGGCGAAATTTAATTTTTATATGTTATGGTTTCCAATACATTTTATCAAAGTTCGAGTTTATTATATGTGGTGGCATATTAATTTTTATGCAAGGCCAAACTATCGTATGGTGGGCACATTTAATTTAAATGCTATGGTTTGGGACATTACATATATGGCACATAACCCATAGTTTGAAGGTATATCATATGGTGGAATTTTAATATATGCCAAAGGGTTGATATATGGTGTTGGTGCATATGTATTACAATGGAATATTATATTCAAACTCAAAGTCCGAAATATTTTATACATATATTGCAAGGTTATGTTATAATGTTTTGGGCGGAAAAGGAATTACATCCAAACTGGGCAGAGGTCGGGGCTCGGCCCCATGCTCTCCCCTAGGGCCACTCTCTGCCCTTACCATCAGATCATCACCAAAGGTCTTAATAGACCATGGGTTCACGTCATATTTTAAGTTCAAATGTCTGTTCGGCGGGGGTATGGAGGGGCCCAGCCTCCTCCCATAAGACCACACTTTACTACTAGGCACGGAGCAGAAATATTAATGCACAGATTAACCTTTAACATGGGTTTAATTACCCATAACCTCTGTGATTAAGTGCTAATCAGTTTTTAAAACACGTTTAATGTAAACATGCTTAATGTGTATTTAATCCATGTGTATCCCTTATAATCCTCCATTAGCATTAATTAACTCTCATCTTAACTTGGCAGAGTTTTAGGGGCACCTCCAAAACTAGCGGACTTCCAAATTTGGTGCTCTTATCTGGAGACTTCTCCAGATTTGGAGGAGATTTCCTAGGAAAATTGAATAAGGCCTATCTAAAGCAATTTTTTACCAAGTTTGGTACAGGAAGAGTCATTCCTAGTAGATTGGCATGCTTTGAATCCATTGTTATAGTTGCAGAGGTAGAGGAGCAATTCTAAAAGTGTTTTTGTCACTTTGAAGAAAAAAGAAGCTAGGGCCATCAAGAGGGAAGGCCATGCCTAAATCAACTGAACACCAAATTTAGAGCAAGAAGAGTCATTCTTAGATGATTTTTATGCTCTAAAAACAATGGAAAGGGTTAAAGGAGCATTGGATCACTTCTAAAATTCTTTTCTACACTTTGAATATTAAAGAATCATAGGGCCACGAGGACAGGAGGTCAATCCTAGATCAACTGGAAACCATTTTCAGAGATTGAATAGTTATTTTTGAGGTTTTTGGGTCTTATGAATCCAATGGATCAGTTTGAAAAGCCATTGGAGTAGTGCAGGTGCATCTAATTATACATTTGGCCATTAATCCCAAGAGGGCCTAGCCAATTGAAGTAGGTCCATGGAGATGTAGCCCAGGAGGAGTGAAATATGTTATAAGCTATTGCGTAATGTGATTGTTGTGTGTTATTTATCTGCATTTTATTTTCTGTACATTAGTTATTAAAATCTAATTAACCCATAAATTTCTCATCAAAGACACTAAAAAATTGACACATAAACCCCTTCACAATTGGCTAACTTGAGACGATCCTAAACACATTTTTATTTAACTGATGAGGGAGCTAGCACAACAAAACTATTTTTCCCATATTTAGATCAAGTTTGTACTAGAGCAAATTTTAGCTCATTTTATCCAAGATTAGCTAGAAGAATTAGCTATTGGTTTTGAATTTGTGCAAGGATACTTTAACTGTGTGCAAGTTTATTTGTGAAGGAGAAGGTCAATATTGAGAGCTCAGTTCTAAAACAACATAAATGAATCTTTGTATGCATTGCAGGTGTGATGGAAGCTTCATTAAGCATTGTTTCTAGTCAATCTTCCTTAGCAAAACACTTTGATAAAGAAATGTTGTAGAAGCTCTACATCATGAATGATATGGTGTAAGAGATGTATGAACATAAGAGGGAGAGAATTATGCTTCAAGAGAAGTTGATTTCCATGAAGGAGGATAAGAAAGAGCTTCTTGAAAAGATGCATGAGATGGAGACTCAGCTCCATATTGCTAATGAATCCTTAGCAAATATGCATGAGATGGAGACTCAACTCCATGATGCCAAAGAAAATTTAGCCAAGCATGTTCTTGAAAAAGAGGTATGCAATTCAAGTTTATCTTCAAATTTTTCTCAGGATGAATGTGTAGGTTCTTTTGAAAGACATGCTAGAGGAATATGGTCCAAATTATTGATGAAAATGGGCTATGAAGGTAAAGGGTTAGGAAAAAATGGACAAGGCAGAGTTGAGCCAGTTGTTGTTGAGGAATGGCCTAAGTATTTGGGTCTTGGTTATGGACAACACGATGGAGAATGCTCCAAATCCAAGAAGGCACATGGAGGTGTTCAAAGAAGGAATTTCATTCCATGTTCATTACCTCAAGCTTGTGAAGATTGTATTCATAAGGAATGCAAAAGTTTTAAACCCACTTTGCAAGAAGGTTCTCATAAGCATGCAGCTAATGAGAATGGCGAACAAGAGGAGGATGTTGAAAGCTATAAAGTCATTGAAGAAATTGTTGGTGTTCTGAAGAGGGCCACTACCTCATCAAACTCACCTCCTCAAGAAGGCGACCAAGGTGAATTTTCAAGATTTAAATATGCCTTTAATAAAGTTGTTTTTTATTATGATAAACATGCTAAATATTCACATAAGAGTTGGAGAAAGTTTTCATGTTCCCTTTGTGGTTTGAATAACAATAATGTTTCAACATGTTGGAAGAAGATAGACATGCACAAGGAAATTTCTAAACAAAGGAGTCATAAACCATTGGACAATGGAAACCATGTTGAAAAGAAGATGCAATTTTTTTCACTCATTTCCATAAGCAAGGTCATATTGTAGATAGGTGTTGGAATTTGTATCCAACAAATCATCCACGACATTTGAAGAAGGTGGAAAGAGATCTTGACAAGAATGGAAAAGAGGATTCCATAATCGATGTGGGTCAAGATGATTCACATGATGATGTGCAGCTTAAAGAAGCTCCATTGAAATGGTTTGGTAAGAGAAGGCTATATTTCTTATCCAATTAAGGCCTTGCATGTATTTTTATGATTGGATGCATTTCTTTTCCAATTGAATGGATGTTGCATTTTTTACACCAGGAAGGTTTTTTAAAGTGGATTATGTTGACTCACTATTATTGCAACCAAATTTTTTCATTTCAACTCTTTAAGTACATGTACATATGACTGGGGTTCTTTTACTTATGATTGTACTTGTGAGAGATTTGAATCATTTATACATGCATGATATTTTGTGTGTATGAACATGCATGAGTGATCGCCTTGTGTGGGATTGATTGCTTTGTTTAACATATATGTTGTCAACTTGAAAGTGTTGATCATTTGCACATGCATGAATGTCAAATTATGTTGGTTGATTTATTGTTACATGCATGTCATATGTTGTCAAATTTCTCTGAACACTACTTGTTATGAACCCAGACGAACCTACTTATGCCCTCACGCTCCAGCGGCCTAACACACGGCTTCCTCGCCTTCCACGGCCTTATGCGATCCGTAGCACTTCGCGAACTCCGGCGAACTTTTATAGTAGTGCAAGTATTTTGACAGAATGATTTAAGCACACAGAGTAATAATGCGGAACTCAAGATGAAAGTCTTTTCTCTTTATTAGCAGAATGCTTCACAATCAGATTACAATGAATTCTCTGTATCAGAGATGGACTGTATCGGCATTTACTAGACTTATGATCTTCACGAATGAAGGATCGATACCAAAGGCTTCCTGGCCGAGATACAGACTCTGTCTCAGAGTTTATGACTATAACACACAAACATAAACATATAGACTCACTAAAGAAGTGGCCACTTTAGGTTCTCGCCTGTCACATGAACAGACGCGCAGGCTTCTCACTTCAACCTAAAGACTGTGAGCAAAATCTTCGTGTTGCGAGCAGATCGCTGTGATAGCGCAGACGCAGAGCAGGAAGAAACTACTCAGACTTGTGAGTAATGGCCTCTGTGATGCGAGCAGATCACCAAGATGGCGCAGACGCAGAGCAGGGAGAGACTACTCGGACTCAAGACTCCAAACACACCAAATGCGGATGAGCACAAATGAGCCTTACCTCTCCTTATGTAAGACAGAGGGGGGACAAGCATTACGTGCATCGCTGAATTGTTGACACTTGGCGGTCATCGTTTTCGGGGTAACAAAGGGTGAACGTAGCACGGAGATGCTGTCATCTTGAACAACAAAGTGTAAACATGTGAAAACACTGTGGATACCTTACAAAGGCCCACGAGGAATCTAATACACATTGGATATTTTTCTGACATAGGAAAAATCCAAGGAAAAAGCTATGTCACAATAAACCCGTGACTAGGTATCATATGTACACAGGGAAAACCTTTCATGAATGGGGTTCCCGAGGACCACTTGTACTGGCTTTGTCTGCAGATTCTTCGAGCATTTTGGCACCTGGAAATATGACATGATACCACTCATCGTCCCATGCTTTCGTGTAGATTCTTCTGAAAATCATGGGCTTGTTAAGCACTATCTGATGCTTGATTTTTGTCATGACTGCCCATTGATAATGCATCTGCATATGCATTTTTAAGATGGGATTGTCAAGCATCGTGTGTTCTATACTGGCGAGTTCTCCAACAATGTTCACTGGATAGTGAAAACACTCACCAGCTGGTCCTGAAAGACAATCATTACAAAAATGTCTATGGTAAGTTTGAAAACAATCAGGATCCATACTATAAGGACTGAGCCCATAGTGCCACCACCAGTTAGATAACCATGGGATGAATGGTTCTCTTTAATTTATCCAAGTTGGTGCAAACTTCAGCTTTGTGTAATGGGTCTCTTCGGGTCCATCTCTATTAAGGAGATCCCACCACAATTTTTCATAACCTGCAAAATTATAAATAGTGTCAGGGAAGTCCAGGGACTAGGGATGAAACAATTAAAGTTTGAAGTTTCTAAAGCTACTGTCTGTTTTGATTCAAATTGTGTGAAATTATCCTTAGCAGTTTCAGACATTCCTGTTGACTGTATTTTGGGTAATGTCTTCTTAGCAGCAGTAGAACCTCATGGGTCAATTAGATTTCCTGATGGCTCTGCAGGAATGTTTATTACTGTTTCTGGTAGAAGAATTGAATTGCCTTATGTTTCTAGAAACAAAATCTCACCCATGGTGCAGGCTATGCAAGAAAAAGCACAGAAACTTCAGAAGATTGAAAACAGTCTGGTTGAACTTAAAGACCATAAGGAAACTATCAGAGTTGAAGAACAGTTGAGTTCACCAGAAATCCAAAAGAAGATTGCTGCTATCCAGAAAGAATTTGAAGATACATGTTGTTCAGAAGAGCCAAATGCTTTTTTGTGCCGGAAATGATAGAAACATAGGGTACCTTACGAGGGTAAATCCTATCGGCGAGGCCTTGTGAGTCAGGCCATCTATGTACGTATGACGGAACCAACAACATGGAGGCAATTGAACAACTTCTACGGAAAAGTTTGATCGAAGGAAATACAATAACCCTTGGGCTGCTATGTATTCCTAAGTAAATAAAAAAGTGAACAAGCAGAGGAGTTCCACGCCTGGTGATTAACTATAAGCCTGCGAATAATGTGTTGTGAGATGATACTCATCCAATCCCCCCATAAGGGAGATTGGTAAGAAAAATTTCGAAAAGAGCCAAAGTGTTCTCAAAGTTTGATTTAAAGTCTGGTTTCTGGCAAGTCGCCATTGCAGAAGGAGATAGGTGGAAGACAGCATTCAGTGTCCCCCATGGACATTATGAATGGAATGTTATGCCTTTTGGTCTGAAGCATGCTCCATCCAAATTCCAAAAGGTAATGGATTCAATCTTTAAACCTTATGCAGATTGGTTGCTTTTTACATTGATTTATGATCGCTGATTTTTCTAATAGGACGGTGATCACTTGGAACATTTGAAGATATTCATGAAGTTGGTCAAAAATAATGGTCTTGTCCTAAGTAAAAAGAAGATGGAGTTATGCAAAACAAAGATCAAATTCTTAGGACATGAGATTGAAAATGGCCAGATTGCTCTACAGCATCACGCACTGGAATTTGCGGATAAATTTCCCGATGTTATTCTTGACAAAACCCAGTTGCAGAGGTTTTTAGGGTGCCTCAACTATGTGAGCAATTTCTATCCAAATTGTGCCATTGACAGATCTCTGTTAAACCAGAGACTCAAAAAGAACCCTAAACCTTGGACTGACAAGCACACCCAAGCAGTCAGAGAAATAAAGTCTAAGGTAAGATTTATGCCCATTCTGCATGTTGCTGATGATGATGCTTATAAAATTGTTGAAACAGATGCCAGCAATGTTGGTTGGGGAGGTGTGCTAAAGCAAAAGCCAAAGAAAGAAGACCCGAAAGAAAAAGAACAAGTTGTTCTATTCGCCTGACCTGCTTGGGCAAAAGCGAGGGTAAGACAAGGGACTATTGAAAAAGAGGTTTAAAAAGCGACAAAATCGTGAAAAGTTTCATTCATCTGGCAAATAAGTATTTTCGCACCGGGCGGTGCTAAAGCTGCGGATAAGGATTTTATCAAAGAAATTAAAGACCCTGAAGATGCCAAATTTGCAAGATGGCAAGCCCTTTTTGCATATTTTAGTTTTGATGTTGAACACATTAAAGGTTCTGAGAATTGCATTCCAGATTTTTTAAGCAGAGAATACCTCAAGCACCAAGAACAAGGGGATGACAAAGTACATCAAGTTCAATATCATTGTTTTGTCATTTTAACAGAATGGAATCAGGCCCATAAAAGAGAAGAGCTCAGACATATCGCAGATGATGAACCTTCTTACAGGTGTTTTCACTGGTGAGCAAACACTGAGATGCATAAGAAACACACAAGTGTTGGATGGAAACTTGCAGAATCACACAGAGCTGCAACACTTGGTTCCAGGCAGAAAGGTGTATCCCAAAGGAAGCAGATGGATACATGAAAAAATGTATTCACACAGCATGGCTGCCTCCCTTGAAGCTGAGAGATCTCTCTCAGAAGATTTCTGGGATTTGTACGTCATTGGTACTGGTGGCGGTGACAAATCAAAAGAGTTTTATAAGAACTATGTTATAAACAGAGTCAGGAAAATGGGTCCTTATAGATATGGTAAATTTACCTCATGGCCACAAGATGATCCTAAGCTTATTTTCCCTGACACTATTTATAATTTTTCAGGTTATGAAAGATTGTGGTGGGATCTCCTTAACAGAGATGGACCTGAAGAGACCCATTACACAAAGCTGAAATTTGCACCAACCTGGATAAATGAAAGAGAACCATACATTCCTTGGTTATCTAACTGGTGGTGGCATTATGAGCCTAGTCCTTATAGTATGGATCCTGATTGTTTTCAAACTTATCATAGACATTTTTGTGATGATTGTTTTTCAGGACCAGCTGGTGAGTGTTTTCACTACCCAGTAAACACTGTTGGAGAACTTGCCGGTATAGAACACACAATGCTTGACAATCCCATCTTAAAAATGTATATGCAAATGCATTATCAATGGGCAGTCATGACAAAAATCAAGCATCAGATAGTGCTTAACAAGCCCATGATTGTCAGAAGAATCTACACGAAAGCATGGGACGATGAGTGGTATCATGTCAGATTTCCAGGTGCCAAAATTCTCGAAGAATCTGTAGACAAAGCCAGTACAAGTGGTCCTCGGGAACCCCACTCATGAAAGGTTTTCCCTGTGTACATATGATACCTAGTCACGGGTTTATTGTGACATAGCTTTTTCCTTGGATTTTTCCTATGTCAGAGAAATATCCAATGTGTATTAGATTCCTCGTGGGCCTTTGTAAGGTATCCACAGTGTTTTCACATGTTTACACTTTAATTTTGTCGGCATGACAGATCTCCATGCGGATGTCACCTCTCGGTGTTACCCGAAAACGATGCTCTTCTGCCAAGTGTCAATAATCTAGCGATGCACAGTAATGTTTGTCCCCCTCTCATTCCTATATAAGGAGAGGTAAGGCTCATTTGTGTCCATTCGCATTTGGTGTGTTTTGAGTCTTGAGTCCGAGTAGTCTCTCCCTGCTCTGCGTCTGCGCCATCTTGGTGATCTGCTCGCATCACGGAGGCCATTACTCACAAGCCTTTACAGGCTTCTGGGTCTGAACAGTGACAATACATATTGACCTGGTCATCTGAAGAGGAAGATGAACAGTCACCAGAAAAGGAATCATCAGAAGAAGAAGGCATGGCATGCTGCATGATAGAGGGACGACGACCTGGATAGGATGGACATTCAGTAATCCTATGTGAGGTAGACTTACAATAGGCACAGGCGTCGGGATCTTGCTTAACAGTGGTTTGCGATGAGGAAGGCTGTTTATTCTTAGCATACTTACTAGTCTTCTTGCCCAGACCTTTCTTTGATTCTAAAGCAGTAGGACACATATTAGATGTATGCCCTTTTTCTCCACATAACCAACACTCAACTTCTTTAATTCTGGCCAGCTTTGCATCTTTAGGCCGAATATCTTGGGGCCGATAGTAATGAGTGTTTGGTCGCCATTTGGATTGCCTTCTTGGAGCTTTAGATCTTCTATGCTCTTTAGGTCTCTGAATTTCTCTTTTCTTTGCAGAGCTCAGCCTGTAAGTAGACTTTCTTCTCTTATAGGCCTTCTTGACTTGGCGCTTGTGCTTCCTTCTATGCACAAGAGGGTCATCCACTGTGATGCCATACTTACTACAAAATGATTTAGTACCAGGGAGTCTGTTGAGTTTATCAATGGACTTCTGCATCTTGGACCTGGTACATAAAGAAATCAACACTTTTGTTACAATGCCATAAATATCTCCCCATACATATGTTTCTAAAGGTAAGGGGAAAGCATCTTCCATTCTTAAGATGTCTACTAGCTTTGAAGGTAAGGCTGCTAAGTAGACCTGCTTCCACAATATATTCTTGGGATCTTTGACCCAAAATATTCTCTGCATCCAATCTCTGTGGAAGTCTTCAAACTGATTTATATTGTTGCACTTAAGATTCATCAAAATCATTTCATGCTTATCAGCTGCAACATATTCTAACCCACAAAAATGTTCTTGTATTAGTGCTGTGAGAGCACCAATCATATTTACCTGTGCAGTGCCATCAGGGTTAAAGATTATATCACCCTGCTCATCTTTTACAAGTTTCTTCTCCATTTTCTCAATCATCGCTGGAGAGGACTCAAGCTCCCACCACCTTGCAAGTGTGCCAGTGAAACACTGCATGATAGTCTTGCATGCTTCAATCTCAGTCTTTCCATCTGCACACATCAACTTGTATTCTATAATCATCTGATCCAGTATCTGCCGGATCTGATGTGCAGACATATTGTCTATGTTCCACTCCTTATGACTCCCGTCATGAAAAGTTTCCCTTGGGGGAATCTTTCCTGCACCATACAGGTCAGGAGCCGCGTGTCGGGTGAACTGTGGCTCTAGAGGCTCATAGATGGGAAAGACATGGTCTGTTGACTCTGAATCTTTTATGACTTCAGCAACTGTGATCTTTTCAGATCTTTCTTGAAAGGGAGATGTTGATGAAGTGTTTCATGAGATGTGAAATTATTTTTGTTTTGGGAAAAGAATCATCAAATTTTTACACATGATTTTGTTTGACTTAAGAGTCAGATGTTTGAAGAGGCATGTTTTGTCGATTTTTGTTTTGGTTGATAAGTTTGTACACCAAGATGTGAGAATACATGGCCATGTTCACATGATGTGAAATTTGTTGCTTTGAAGGAGCAAAAGGATATGTCATCAAGTTATTTTTATTGCATGATGTGTTTTTCAGATTGATGGTTGTGTTTGTGACAAGATGTCGGAGGATTTTGGGAAGGTCCGCTCTTGAGCGTGAGGCTCATGTTTAGCCTTCATTCTAAAATCCATGGCATGAGAAGCATGTCAAACTGGAGGATGAAAAAAATAGGGACAAGATGTCAAATAATTTGCAGCCAAAAAGTTTGCAACCATTGTAGACCAATTTATGTGTTGACGCCAAGAAGAGAAAGATATGGAAAATGTATTCTTCTAGATGTTGAATTTGGTACCGTGGAGGTAAAAGAATGGTCATTTATTTTATTATTATTATTGATGTTGGAACTCATTGTTGTAGTTCACTCATATGGGCTTAATTTGGAAAAGTGGTTTCCAAGGAGAAGCTTGCATCGAATGAATGTTTGTGAAAAGGAGGAACATGATTGTCATTGGGAAGACAATCAGTTAGTTTTACAAGAACCAAGGGATCAATTTGGTACAGAAAATTGTTATATCATTCAACAAGTGTTGGATTGGGTCAGCAGAAAAAGGAGAACATTGGTTGAAGCGGCAAGCCATTTGCAAGGCAAGGCATGTTAGTGAACCCAAGTAGTTGTCATGGAGAGTTTTCCAAGTAGAATCAAGTTGATAGAACTTGGGAAAGAGAGGATTATTCTTCTCTCATGAGATAACTAGATTTTGTGGGTCCAAAATCATGTCAGTGGGAAGGAGTGATCGAAATCTGGATTAGGGGCAAAAATTTGCTAAAAATTCAAAGTGCTCAGAATCACACGAAACCAGAATGACCGGATCCGACCCATCACCAGGAATCTGATGCAATTTGTTTCACTCAAAATGGAGTGTGTATGAGGAATTTAGAGCCCACTGACCATCGTCCAGAATAGGCAAAGTTTCAAAAAAAGGTCAAAGGAGTCAACAGAGGTCAACCATGGTCAAAGGACCTCTGAACCAATGACACTGTGACTAGGGTCACTGCAAGATTCGATGGTCAAGGTTTGAAGGTGAATTTTTTTTATGGATTTTCTCCTAGGGTTGAATTCAAATTTTTTTCTATGGTTTGGGACAGCCCAACCAGAGGCTGACATGTGGTGCAACGAGGGGCCGCCATGTGCCCCCTTTGGTGGATTGTCTCTAATGGGTGAAATTTCATTTTTATATTCTATGGTTGGAAATACATTTTATAAAAGTCCAAGTTTATTATATGTGGTGGCATATTAATTTTTATGACAAGGTCAAACTATGGTATGTTGGGCGCATTTTATTTAAATTCTAAGGTTTGGGACATTACATATATGGCGCATAACCCATAGTCCGAAGGTATATCATATGGTGGAATTTTAATATATGCCAAAGGGTTGATATATGGTGTTGGTGTGTAAGTATTACAGTGGCATATTATATTCAAACTCAAATTTGGAACTATATTATACATATATTTCAAGTTTATGTTATATTGTTTTGGCTGGGAAAAGTGCCCATACCACTCTCCGCCCTTACCATCGGGCCATCACCAAAGGTCTTAATAGACCATGGGTTCGTGTCATTTTTGAAGGTCAAATGTTTGTTCGGTGGGGTATGGAGGGGACCAACCCCCTCCCATAAAACCACACTTTACGACTAGGCACAGAGCGGAAATATTAATGCGCAGATTAACCTTTAACATGGGTTTAATTACCCATAACCTTTGTGATTAAGCGCTAATCAGTTTTTAAAACATGTTTTATGTAAACTCACTTGGTGCATATTTAATCCATGCTTCTCCATTCTAATACGCCATTAGACTTAATTAAGTCCCAGTTTAACTTGGCAGAATTTTAGGGGCACCTTCAAAATTGGTGGACTTCCAAATTTGGCGCTCTCATCTCAAGTCTTCTACAGATTTGGATGAAATTTCCTAGTAAAATTGAATGAGGACTATCTAGAGTAAATTTTTACCAATTTTGGCTGAGGACAAGTCATGCATAGCATAATTTCATGCTATGAATCCATTGGTATAGGTTGCAGAGGTAGAGGAGAAATTCCAAAAGTGTTTTTGTCAATTTGAAGAAAAACGCAGCCTAGGGCCACCAAGAGGGAAGGAAATGCCTAGATCAACTGAAGACAAAATTGAGAGAAAGAAGAGTCATTATTTGATGATTTCGATGCTTTGAACACAATGGAATAGGTTTCAGTGGCATTGTAGCACTTCTGAAAGTGTTTTTCCACTTTGAATATTAAAGAAGCCCAGGGCCACTAGGAGAGGAGGTCAAGCCTAGATCAGCTGGAAACCATTTTCAAAGATTGAATAGTAATTTTTGAGGTTTTTGGGTCTTCTGAATCCAATGGATTAGGTTTCAAATCCATTGGATCACTTCAGGTGTATGTAATAATAAATTTAACCATTAATCCTCAGAGGGCCTAGCTAGTTGAAGCAGGTCCATGGAGATGTAGCCGAGGAGGGGTGAACTTAGTTATTAGCTATTGTGTAATGTGAATGTTGTGTGTTATTTATATGAATTTTATTTTTTTTACATGAGTTTTTAAAATATAATTAACTCATAAATTTCTCATCAAAGACACTGAAATCTTGACACATAAAACCATTCATAATTGGCTAACCTGAAACGATACTAAACACATTTTTATTTAACTTATGAGCAAGCTAGCACAAAAAAAATAGTTTTTCCATATTCAGATCAGATAAGAATAGGATTATCTACATCCAAGAATCCAACTCCTCTGAAAGTGAAGTCAGCCAATCCTTAGATGCGGAAAGAGATAATGAAAGCCCAAAAGAATTTATGATTATGTCTTTAGACAATATGCAAGTTGAAGCCATTAATTCTGATGAAGATGAGGTAGAATTTAATCTAGAGGGAGAGCTCGTAAGTGCACTTGAAGAAATAGAAAGGATTATAAAGAAAAATAAATCTCAGAAGGATTCACTGATAAAAGAAAAGGTTGAAGTTGTTGAACCATTGCTACTACAAATTGAATAAGGTAAGAAGATCAAAGAAACCCTAGATCAATAGTTGAATGATAAAATCAAGCCTATGAAAATATAGAAGGTGAAATTATTTTGCAGAAGAAGGAATTAGAAAATACAAAAATGCAACTGAGATTTAATAAAAAATTTGGAAAAGGGACTGATAATCTAAAATTTATTTTGGAATCATATAGAGTCTCTAAAGATCGAACTGGTCTTGGATTTGAGGTTGAATCTATTGAAACGACAAAATTAAAGGGAAATAAATCAAACATTTTTGTACCTACAACAAAAAGGGGACTGCACAACAGAAAAAAGAAAATATGAATCCCAAAAACTAGTCAAAGAAATATTAGCAGCAATAAAATAAAAATGGTGTCTAAGCAAGTCAAAGAACTTAGAAATTATTCCAGCCAATAAATAGAAGACAGTTTTCCAAGTATGCTGATATTTTTCAAGGTTATTGTTTCACCTACATTAATTATGGACACAAAATAGAAAATTGCAGAGTGAATTTATCCTACAAACATATTATAACAGAAAGAAGAAATCAAAATATTAGACAGAGGAAAAGCTGACCCAGGTACAAGAATTATTTTTCTCCTTTAAATAATGATGTAGGTGCATCTATGGAGCACAATGTTTGATTAAGACTGGACCAAAATCTTGTCAATGCGATGGGATTGTCAAACGATGATGTTGGGAGAAATTTAAATCTTTTTGTAAGAAATTGTAAATATTTACATTAGGAAGTGAATTTTTCTTTTAGAATAAATTGAAGGAATTATTTCCTAATGTAAATATAGTTTCAATTTCCCTTATGTTGTGGAGAAGGGGAAAAGATTCATCTCTTTTGACTCTTTTTTGCCCCATGTTATATTTTTTAAAGAGAAGGAGTGTTTGAGAGGTGGAGAAGAGGAGGAAGAGAGGAGAAGCTCCAAAGTGAGGAGAAGAGACAGAGGTTGAAAAAGGCTCGGGTTTCATATGCACACATTGTATATATGGCCAGGTTTAATGTATATTCAATTTTGATTAATGAGTAACCTATTTATATGCCTCTGTTTTTGTTAAACTCTCTGTCAGTATACCGTTAATGAAGATTTGATTTATTGAAGTTGTTATCACTCAAAAAATTTCAAAAAATCATTTTGACAGGGTTACAAAATTTCATGGGTCAAAATAGGGTTTTAGGAGTCATTTTAAGATTGATCAAGGGAAAATTTTATATTTTTTATAGTTTGAAGCTCACCCTAAGGTTTAAACAAAGTCATATTTTAAGCTCTTTCATGTCAAACATTCATCATTCTCCATTGCATTTAATTTCTCAAAGTTTTGTATCAAAACTACCGAATTAGCCAAGAAAGCACAGTTTCGTAGCGCATTATGTTGAAAGAAATCACTTTGCGCTACGAAAGCACTGATAGTTTCATAGTGCAAACAAAAAAAATTATACTACAAGCACTACAAAAGCATGATTTTGTATTTGTCTTATCAATCGAGTTGTCAAATGTCAAAAACTGTTGGGAAAGGGTAAGATAGATGCTTGTTGAGTTATGTAATGATGAAGTAGAAGTACACACCCACGTTTGCAACCATCATGGTTAGGGTAGGTTATGATTAAGCCATTATTTCACTTATGAGAAGACATTTAAATTTAAAAATTATTTCCTAATTAGTCATTCTCATTCCCTTTGCATTCATGCATAATGTCTGAGCTTTGAAGCATTATTGTATCGATCCAAACTTGTGGCTGGTTCTTACAAAGGTTTTAATACATTCATTCAAGTGAGGCTTATACACCCATATCAAGCGAGGTTGAAAGATTTATATCAAGTGAGGTTGTGATGTTCTCTCAAAAACTATGGTAGAGGAAAGAAAAATACACAGAGGAGGACAGTGCTTAAGGCATGAACCTGAAGATATGAAGGCAATAATTGAAGACCCTGCAGTGATGGAAGCATTCAGAAGAGCAGGTTTTTTACAGTTTTGTGAGAAATTGCAGGGCTGTCATACACAGGTATCCAACGAATTTGCTATGAATTTCAGTGGAACAGCTACTAAAGTGGGGATGCTAAGTTTGTCTATTACACCAGAGGTCATTGCTATTGTTACAAGAATTCCAAGAGGTCAAGAAACCTGGTTTAAAGGATTCATGTTTAATATGGAGTAGTGTAAAGAGGTCATTAAGCCTGAGCATATTGAGATGGATCTCAACAATGTTATTCTAAGAAGCTGCATCAAAGATAACTATTAAAAACTACTATTAATCATCCAGAAATACTTTACATGTTAAGGCAGATCTCACAAGTTTTATTCATACCATTTCAAATTACTTCTACACTTCACTAGTAATATTTCCCTTGACTTACCTTTTTATAGATCTTTTAAATATAGTTGATAAGGTTCAAGCAAAGTCTAAAGGGAGTGAAACATCATTGTTTCATCATGGCTTAATAAAATTAATGATTTTAGATGAACTTCAAAGGCTTGGCAGAGATTGGTCCTCATTCTTGTTTGTTAATGGTTTTGAGTTGGATACTTTAAACCCTGCAAAAAATCCTAAAACTAAGAAAGTCTCACCATCACTAATAGCAGAACAGAACCAGCCTTTGGTGGCAAAACTAAAAGAACCTAAAAGAGCAAAGCTAAGTAAGCAAGTTGAGAAAAAGTCACAACAAGTGCAGAGTCTTGACACACCAATTCCCCCACATGCAGAAAAGAAATAAAAGGTTGTCAAGAATACAAAACAAAAGCAAGATGCTAGCAAATAAGGGATTAAAAGAATGACTAGAAGCCAAACAATGAGTTTGAAAGAAAAGACAGAGGCTACAGAAGACAGAGCAGAAATAAAGGGGAATCTAGAGGATATTATTCATGCCATTGACATAGAGGAAACACCTATTGTCCAAGCTAAATTTATAGGAGAAGATGGGCAGAAGTTGAAAAAGGCCAAGTCTGCAAAAAGATTATAGTTTGAGGGAGAAGATGCAGGTTTCATTTTTCAAGCAAGAAAGTCTATGACAAGGCATGCTAAGAGATTGATGGAGAGTGGCAAATAAATCCAAATATCCACTGAGATATCTCAATCACCTAAGGATATTATTGATCTCTCATCACCCAAAGTAAAATATACAGTCAACAAACTAAAAAAGGGAAAAGAAGAAGTGATAGAAAAGACAGAGTTGCAGCTCCTTCAGGAAAAGTTGAAATTGGAAAATTAGGATATTTTTGTCATGAAAAAGGAAGCTAGGAAACATAGTGTTGCGAAAATTAAATTTGAAAAGATGAAGGCATTTTGGGAAAAACAGGTTGATGCTGTCTCTACAGACTTAGAAAATACAAATGAGTTTCTCAAGTGGGTAGTTCTAGCAAGAGCAGAAGCTAAACATGTAAGAAAGGTGAACAATCATCTGAGAGATACCAAAAAAAGTCTTAAATATCAAGTAAAGGGTTTACAAGAGAAGTTTGAGATGATTCATGATGAATTTTAGAGCAAAGGTATCAAAATGATAGTGAGTGAAGAACCATTAAGCCAACCAATTATAAATGAGGAAGAAATACCTCAAGGAAACTAAAATGAAGGTGTTTTATGGTTTGTATGATTTTTAGATAATGAAAATAGGTTATATTATAATTTTTTGGGCAACTACAATTTTCATTTGACAAATTTATGAAAAAATCCGCACTTTCAACAGTTTCGTAGCACCTCCAGGCTTAAAAAGCAGAAAAGCGCTACGAAACTGTTGCAGCTGCGTTTTTGCTTCTTTTGATCAGTGTTAAAGCTGTTAAAGGTTGAGTTAAGGGCTGAAAATTTTATGAGAGATGTGCTGAAGGGTGATAAAGATGATGCAAGAGGAAAGAGTCAAAATTTTTGAGAACAAAGGCTTGTAAGGCAGCACTACAGAAAGTGCTATGAAACTGCTGTGTTTTTGTAGCACAACATATTTCATCTTTTGGAGCAGCCTTTAAAGTGGTTTTTGAATAGCTATAGGATATGGAAAAGTCATGGAATATATCAATACATGGTTAAATATTCAAGACCATGAATTAAATATCAAATGATAGCCAAAATGCTCAAAGAAGGAAAAAGATCATTTGCCTAAAAAACAAGGTGTTGTTTCCTATTTTTGAGGATGTCAACTAAGTGGTCATGAAGAAATGGATGCCATTATCAAAATTAAACCATGTGATGACATAATTTTCAATGATGTAATTTCAAGTAGATAAGGTTTTTTAAAGATAGCAATAAGGAGTTTGAGTCCTTTTTGAAATAGGATTGTCAAGTAGGATAGGTGTCCTTTTGTAATAAATTTCACGTTTTATAGTTATGCAAGGTGTCAATGGATAGAAATTCAATGTATCTAGCCTAGAGGTAGATCATTTGATGATGTAAGCTCTCTATTAAAAGCCATGGGGTCGAATTTTTCAAGGGCTGGACAATTTTTGGCAAAAACTACAACTGATTGTGAATTGACTGTTTTCAGCTAATACAGAGATCTTTTATTTGACCAACTTGAGATTTTGAAGGATTTTTTAGTGTTTTCCTATTCCATCTGCATCTCTTATATATCTTATTTGCAGTGGTATTCATCTATATTACTCATAATTCATCTATAAGATGCTCTGACCTCCTTTATAAGTGAATTGATTGTGTTTTTAAATGTTTCTTGTGTGTGTGCCTTATGACTAAAAAATGTGATATGCCTCAACTTCCATGTCAAGTAGACTCACTAAATCACTGAAATGCTTTGACTCCATAAGCCCAATGTATACATGCTAATGTTATTTTCAACCTACATCTATCACAATCAGTTTATTTCCTAAATAGAGTTAGCCATCTATATCTTTATCCACATCATTAACCCTTGAGAGAGCCCTCTCAGGCTAAGGAGGCTAAGACTTAGTCACAATATTGGTTTAAAATAGTTACATAATATTGTTTGATCAAGCAGCCTATCAGATCCAATTTTTTTATAACAGAAGTATGCATTTGTTGATCCGATTTATGTTAAGAATCTAAATATTGAAGCATTCCATTGTTGTGTTTTGTCCATTTTTCTTTTTATTCCTGTCATAAATTCTAATATAGAGGAATGTGGGGTGTCATTGAGATTCTGTAATAGCTCAATGCACACGGCGTGTGATATAGCTAACAAAATAAATGGGTTTTTAGCTATAATATTGGAATGGAAAAAGATTGGAAGGTGGGAGAAAAATCTCTCATGGAATTTATCAAACAAATTCATATTCTTGAGTTGACTCCATGTGTTAAGGGTTTCATGCAACATTGTCGATTTGGGTTCAAATGAGAGTTGTGTCTGGATTATCCTAGGGTATTGTCAACCGGGGTAACTTGGTCTATCATCAAGTGGTATCAAAGCCATGGAAATATTTTAGCTTTACAACTCTTCAAAGAAAGGTATAAGAAGCTCTTGGAGGAAGCAAGAAGATTGAGGTAAATATTTGTTTCCAAATTAAATTGAATTAAGGCTTATTGATTGTGAGGTGTTGTGCATGCATAGTGGAGGATGTCTACCTTGAATTAGAATGGTTTGACTTAAGAAGAAATCAAGAGGAAGAATGGTGTTTATTTAAATAAGATGAAGGTCTGCAACAACAAAGGTATGACAACAATAAGAATAATTCTACAGCAGTAGTTGTGTGTTCAAGCGAATATTGAAAAAAGAGGTAATGGTCTTTTATTTTCACTCAACTGTGGATTAATTGTTGATTACAAGTAGAAATGATGAACGTTTGTAGTTGAGGATGATGGAAAGGAACCTTGTAGTAGAAAGTGAGGAAGAATAACACAGTTCTCAGAGGAAGAAGGTGAGTAAATTGTATGTATAAGAAATAATAGTAGAGAGTGATTTGATGAATATTCCAAAGGAAGGAGTCAACAAAAATAACAAGAGAAGACTAGGCATGGGAGAGATTAGAACGGTACTTACAAATAGGTTGGCGAAGTGAGCTTGTTGCATTGTCTTGTGTGAAACTCACAGTGAGTAGGGAGAAGCTCATAGAAGAATGATATTTGTGACTACTAAGAATTATAGTAAATGTTCAAAGAGAATCCATAGTAGATCAAGCCAGGAAAAAATTGATAGAAAAGTAGCTGAAATCAAATTACAACTAGATATGATGAAAGAACTGGTATAGGAAGATGAGGAAAACCATGGTTACGGATGGAATTTCCAGGTTTAAAGACAACTAGAAAATGAAAAGAGGTTGAACAGAGAATAACCTTACAAAAGAGGGGGGAAATTGAACTCTTAGGAAGTAAGTGAGATGATTGTAGGGAAGTGAAAAGTTGATATGCTCTTGAGGAAAAACAAAGTTTATTTTTTGGAAAGGAATTGATTCATAAGGTGGATTTTAAAAAATATTATGGAATATTAGATCTTATTATATATCTTATAAAGTTAATATTGTGTTTATGTTAAATTGGTAATTAAAATAATTATGTTTTCAGGAATGAATTGGTAGCACTACCATAGTAGTAATCTATATCAAAGAATAAGGAGCTAGAAAATCTCTTAGATGAAGAAATGGTGATAGAACCCAACAAAAAAATAATTTTTTTGGAAAACTAAGAAGAGTGAGAAATTGAATATGCAAAAACCAACAACTTTGAAACTTTAGGAACAAGAGTGCTCAATAAAAGGTTCTACTATAGATAACCTAGAGAAGATAATATATCAGGAGGATGACTTAGTATGGGTGACAAGTAGTAGACTCGTTACAGATAAAAGAAGGGATTTTTGCAACTCACTAGTAGATAATGAGAGTTCACAAGAGGAATAGATAAATTTCATTATTATTAATCATAGTAGGGTTTCAGAGAAAAGTCACAAGCAGAAGAAGAAAAGTGCCGAAATAATTGGAGTCAATGGAATGAGTGATGAAGAATTCAAGGATGAGATGGTTGAGTTAATAGAAGAACCTAATCATGTGAAACAAGTGCTACAAGAAAGTCAAGATGACTAGATTTATGGTTGGATAATGAGAAAGAAGAAGGTGAGATGACATTCCTTGCAAAGGAAGTGAGATAGAATAAGTATGTGAAATTGGAAGAATTTAGAGAAAATGAGTGTGTAATGGATGTTTTTATATGTAAATTTTAACAAGGAACGTTATTTAATGAAGAGGTAGAGTTTTGGAGGAATGGTTGGCAAAATATCCATGTGATGGATATTGCATAAAGGTTATAAATACAATTCCAAAATATTTTTTCTGAATGATATGAGGAGCTAGAATTCTTGCAAGAGAGGATAACGAACCAAGGATTGCATACTCAGAATGAAAAAATAATAATTGGAAAAGGATAAGAATGTCTTGGATAAAAATGAAGATGAAATTGAAAGCTACAAACAACAGGTTGTAAAGGAAAGGAATAAACCAAAATTAAATAAAGATTGTTTAAATTTTGTGACAAGAGAAAGTATGCAACAACCTCAAGGAAACAAATTTTAGCCAAGGTCTGAATTAGAAGAAAATAATTACAAAAGGAAAGAAGGAAGGTATAAGTGGTTGTATGAAGGGACAACCCATGATTTTGAGGAAATTTTTGAGCAATGTATTGGCAATTCTCAGAAATTCAACAACAAGTAATGGTTAGAGTTCAGAGCAAAAGAAGTAGAAGAAAGTACAAATTAATTAAAGATATAGTAATATTTTTAAGTTTCACTGTGCAGGTGACAATAGAGGAAGGTGAGTAGATTTTGCAGTAGCCTAGAGCAAGGAGTGCTCGAAGGGTTCTAGATAAGAGGGCCACGAAGATGCCAAAAGCCCAAACTATGGAGATATTTTGGTGAGGTATCATGTAGTAAGGTGGAGACTTGTTACTATAGAGGTGCGTTGCATCTCACGAGTTGAAGTTGTTATGAGAAAACCAAATTCATATGACCAGGAGGTTAGAAATTTTTGTACCTTGGGAGTCTAATGCAGGTGCATAGATGGAGAAAATAATTCGATGAAGACTGTACCAAAAGCATGCCAATGTGATGGGATGGTCACATGATGATGTTGGGATAAATTTGAATGTTTTTGTAAGAGATTATAAATATTTACATTAGGAAGTGATTTTTTTTAGAATAATTTAGAGGAACTATTTCCTAATGTAAATATAGTTTTATTTTCCCTTATTCTGCGGATAAGGGGAAATGATTCATCTGTTGTTACTATTGGTTGTCCCATGTCAGATTTATTTTTAAAAAGAAAGAGCGTTTGAGAGGAGGATAAGAGGAGGAAGAGATGAGAAGAAACATAGCTCAAGAGAGGCCTAGGATGCATAGGGCCACATTGTATATATGGCCAGGTTTAATGTATATTTGAATTTGATTAATGAGTAACCTATTTATATGCCTTTATGTTTCTTAACCTCTTTGTATGTATATTGTTAATGAAGTTGTTAGTATTTGGGAAAAATTGATGCTTTGGTTAAGTGCAATTTGGAGCTAAACATATATACACCTATGTGTATGTGTCAAAGATAGGGGTGATGTCGGGAATAATGTTTTGAAGCTAACTTTATATGGTTGACGTAGGTGTTACTGATGTGTTTAGAATATATGATGTTGGTTTGAATATTGATGTGTGTTACTATTGTTGGCGTATTGTAGTGCCATATATGTGTTGTAGATGTTATGTATTGATGGTATAATTTTATTGAGCCTTGTATGATCATGGATAGTTGGGTAATTTCTATTGATATATTGCTAGTGCTAGTATGTTATATGTTGAGTTCATATTGAAAGAAAATATGAATATTGTGGCCTCAACTATTTTGTAGTTGTTCATGGTTGTTTTGTATTTTGTCTCAAAACCTCGTGGGGAGGTATTTGTGCATTATGGGTAGTGAATGTGTGGTATTTATAGCGAATAGAGCATTGTCATGGAAAATAGAATACCCTATTTTGGAATTTTGTGAAAAACCTCTTAGACTAGTTTTCAGTTGCCAAATTTGTAATTACTTTGAAACCTAATGAAGAAAAGTGTATGAAATCATTTACCGTGTCAAGGATCCACTCAAGGCCATGGATAATTGATTAGGAAAGGATTCGAGTAATTTAATCACCCTAAAATTCTAAATACAGTTGTTTTGGGGTGCTACAAAATTATTTTGCAACACCTATAGTATTTTTTAACTGCACTATGAAATTATTTCATAGGGACTTCACAAAACGTTTGGAGGATTGTGTATTCAATTTTTAACTGCACATTTTTCCTATCCATTGCACCATTTTTTAAGTGGAAACAAATGTAATTGGATGAGGAGGGAAAATAATTGGAAGGTGAGAGAAAAATATCTCATGCAATTTATCAAACAAATTCATATTCTTGAGTTGATTGCATGTGTTATGGGCTTCATGAAACATTCTTGATTTGGGTTCAAATGAGAGTTGTGTGTGGAGTAGCCTGGGTTATTGGAATTCAAGGTAACCCTGACTATCCTTGAACAATCTAATGCAATATTTTAAATGTCAAAATTTTTGGCATAGAGTTGTTGATTGCAAACTTAGGGAAAAGAGGATTGAAATAGTTATTCAGCAGATTAGTCAAGAGACCAAGGTGTAGAAAGAGAAGGAGAAAACATAGAAATGTGATAATTTTTTATATTCTAGGAATGAAGGAAATAAATTGGATGTGGATAGCGGTTGTTCCAAGCACATGTTAAGAGACAGAAGCAAGTTCTTGAGATGGAAACTGGTGGAAAATGGTAATGTAAATTTTGGTAAAATTGCACTTGGTAAGATTGTTGGTAAAGGAGTTGTCAGTTTGTCTAATGGAAAAGGTAGATAATTTATTTATTTATTTATTTATCGGGTGAAGCACAATATTCTTAGTGAGTCTTAAATGTGTGATCAAGGATATGATATGATTTTCAAAGCTAAAAAATGTCAAATCAAGTCTACAAGAACAAGTGAAGTAGTGGTTGAAGTTGTGAGAAGAGACAATAATGTTTATGTTCCAAAAGAGAAACCATAGAGGTGTTTATTATCAAATATTGATGAGTTTTGGATGTGATATAAGAGGCTTGGACATCTAAATTTTGATCAGATAGTCAAACTGAGCAAGAAAATGTTGTCAAGAATCTACCCAGGCTGTCAAAACCGAATAATTCAATCTGCAAATCTTGTCAATTTGATAAGAAAACTCGAGTTCCATTCAAGTCTAAGGAGATCTCATCATCAAAGCCACTTCAACTAGTACATATGGACTTGTGTGGACCATCAAGAATGCAGTCACCTATAGGTAAATTGCATTTCATGTTTATAATTGATTATTTTAGCAAGATGATATGGGTTACTTTTCTTAGAGGAAAAACTGAAGTTTTGAGAAGTTAAGAGATTTCAAAGCTACGAATGAAAATGAAGCTAACTGCAAAATCAAGAGCATAATATCTGACAATGGAGATGAATTTACCTCAAAAGAGTTTGATGAATTTTGCAAGGAGCATAAAATTAAGAGGGAGATCACTACAACATAGACACCATAATAGAATGGTGTTGCACAGAGAGAAAAAAAATATGTAAAGTAGTTGGCTAGATCTATGATGGATGAAATAAAATTTTAGCAGATATTTTAGGCTGAATCTAATCACGTAGTAGTGGTGATATTGAACAAAGCTCATTATAGGCTAAATAGTGACAAAACTCCTTATGAGCTTTGGTATGCCAGACCTGCAACTTTCAATCATTTCAGAATTTTTGGTAGCAAGTGTTACATAAAAATAAATGATGACGCATTTGGTAAGTTTGATGCAAGCACTCATGAAGGAATTTTTCTAGGATATTCTGAAAAAAACAAAGGATATATATGATATAATAGGAATATAAATAGGATTCCTGATTTTATTGATGTCAAAGTTGATGAATATGTTGAACATAAAGTAAAACAACCAATAAATATCATCTCTAATGAAATACTCACCAATAATCAGGGCCATTAGTCACTTTAAGAGGAAGACAATGGAGAGCCCTCCAGTCCTCAAGTCAAAGATCCTTGAAGATATGTTCAAAAGTATCACCCAACTAATCAAATGGTTGGTGGATTAAATTTAGGTTTGAAGACAAGAAGGAAGCTACTCTATCCCCCTACGCAAGCACATGTATCCCTGTTCTCCATGGAGGAACCAAAGGATTTTGTACAAGCTAGTAAAGATGGAAATTGGTTAAAATATATGCATGAAAAATTGTACCAAATTGAGGAAAATTAGACATGGGAAATTGTTCCAACACTAGCAAACAAAAATGTCATTGGCACTAAGTGGGTCTTTAGGAATAAGTTCAATGTTTGTAGTGAAGTAGTAAGAAACAAGGAAAGATTGGTATGTAAAGGTTGTGCTCAAATTGAAGGTTTGGATTTTGATGAAACTTTTGCTCCTGTTTCTAGATTAGAAGCAATTAGAATTCTTTTGGCATTCTCTTGTTTCAATAAATTTAAAATATATAAAATTTATGTCAAAGCTACCTTTATAAATGGATAATTACAGGAGGAAGTTCACATCAAGTAGTCAGATAGTTTTCAACTGACATAGAAGCTTGGTTATTTTTGCAAGCTTAAGAAGCCATTATATGGTCTTAAGTAAGCCCCTGAGGCTTGGTATTCCAAGTTAGACAACTAGTTGCTCAAGTGTGGATTCAAAAGAGGTGAACCTGATGGAAAACTCATAGTGATGGTTGTTTACGTTGATGATATTATTTTTTCGACTGATTCAGATTTGTTAACATGTCAATTTGCAGCAGACATTAAGTCTTAGTTTGAGATGTCTATGCTTGGAGATATTTCTCATATCCTTGGACTGCATATTTCCCAAACTTCCAAAGGGATTTTCATTTCCCAAAGAAAGTATCTCAAGAAAGTATTGAAGAATTTTGGGATGGAGGAATGCTTTTTAGTGAGCATACCAATGGTTACATGTTGGAAGCTTAGAAATAACAATGAATCACCAGAAGTGGACCAGACTTTATACATATCTATCATTAGCATCTTGTTGTATTTGATAGCTTCAAGATGATACATTATGCAGGTAATTAGTATTATTGGAATATTTTAAGCAGCCCCCGATCAAAGCCATCTTCTAACAGCCAAGAGGATTCCCAGATATCTCAGAGCTACAATAGATTATGGACTATGGCACCCAAGAGGTAAATATTTTTCTTGAAATGTTTATACTAATTTTTATTGGGAAAGTTATGTAGATGACTGGAGGAGCACTAGTGGTGGTGCATTCTTTCTTGGAGAATGTCTAGTTATGGTTGAGCAAGAAGAAAATTTCTATCTCTTTATCTACAACTGAAGTATAATATATTGCAATAACTTCTTTCACTCAACTATTGTGGATGAAGCATACCTAGCAGGATATACAAGTGTTTTATGCTTAACCTATTCCCATTATTTTTGATAATACAAGTTCCATCAACATGTCAAAGAACCCTGTTTTTCACTTCAAGACAAAGCATATTCCAATCAAGTATCATTTCTCGAGAGAGTGATTTGCGAATAAGATTATGAAGATGGATTATGTTCCTACAAAAGATCAAGTTGCTGATATTTTCACAAAACCTATCCTATGGGAATAGTTTGGGTATTTGAGGCAAAGATTGGGATTTGTTCATCTTTCCTCCCTCCACTAGCTCTTCCTTGAAAGAGGAAGAAAGGCAGTTGGTATACCCTCAACATATCAAGATGAGGTTGTGAGGTCCATAGAATCAACAAGATAGGAGAAGATTGTTGACAAGGGGAGAAAAGTTGCAAGGGGAGTCCATTAGTTTCTTTTCCATTGATGTCAAGTGGGGAGATGTATTGGTAATCAAATAAAAGAGAGAATTCTTAAAGAATGCATAGCATAGAATAATAGTAGAAACACCACAACAATAGTAGTACAAAACAAGAGAAGTGCATCACAATAGGAGCATCATCCAAGGGTCAATTTTTAAGACTTGGTATGTCCTCATGAGGATGATTGTTTAATCATGGTGTTTCCATCAATGCCAAATGGGTTGATTGATATAAATATGTTGTCATTGATGGAAAAGTAAAGAAAAATGATTGATGGTAAAGGAAAAGAAGATGATGGAAAAGGTGTTGCAAGGCTCAAATGTTTCCAAGAAGATTGGTGAAGCAATTAGTAAAGGTTCAGATATTTCGGTGGCATTTCTTATACAAAAATCATCCCAATTATAGTTGGAACCCACCTATATGGCTAGAGCTCTAAAATATATTTCCAATGGTATGTGGAAGTTCATAAATGGATTCCCAAATTGAAATTTAGAGTTGGTGAAAGATGAGAACCCCCAAAGCCAATGCAACATAGCTAAAGTGGTTAGAGACCTTTTGGAGCAACTTAGTTTTGGCTCATTCCTCTAATATGGAAGATTCATTAGTAGAGTGGAAAAATATAGCTCTCGGAAGATGTGGAAGCATACAACACATATTAGGAAGAAATTCTATTAGATATTGGTGGAGCATACAACTCATCCCAACAGGAGCACCCTGACAGTTTTCAAAGAGAACATAGAATAGCAAGCAGGATGACATTATCTAAGTGAAGGTGTCGTGATAAAAATAAAAAGAGGCTTTATTGTTGGTGCATGTTTAAATTCAAAGGTCCCCACTATACATCTAAGCCCGCAAAGTCTTTCCCATAAAAAATAAAGGTGTGTGGAAAGGGAAGTGCCAGGGATAAAACCATCCCTACTGGACTAGCTCGAAAGGTTGGAAAGGGCCCACAAAAGATAAGTACTAGGCTACGTGGTATCATCCGATTGAATGGTTGATGATGTGAGCATTGAGATAATTAGACGTGGACACATGTCATGCAACTTTTGTGTTTTCAGGGTACGTAGTGGGCCATTTCCAAGTGACACATGTCACCACTCCAGAGGCACCTTGTGGCACTGATGATGAAAATATGACATCATCTCAAAGGCATGTTCTTGGAAGGTTTTGAACCAGTGCACAGTGGTGTGTCAAGATGATTTAGCAACGAGATACAAAACAACTTATTGGTTCTTAGGTTTAGCGGGAGGACCCATTGGGACAACTCATCCTTGAAGGAAGACCCTAAAGCTTTTTTAAAGGTGCACATAGGAATTGCATGAGGTGGAAAGACACAAGACACATCGGTATGGACAAGTGTGAAGTGGAAACCAGTTAGAGACTCAATAGAAGGTGGCCCCATAATACATGTCATCCCTACTAGTTACCCTAGAAGTAGATTCAGGAGCACGGAGGAAATGTTTACAGTGACAGAGTTGGGCCACGTAGACAATACAACTAGACAACAAATGACCAATGAAAAGTAGAGAGGTCGTCCCCATGGAATATGTCATCCCTACAATATGACCCTAGAGGTTTTTTAAAAGGCATACAATAAAAGTGTTGGGGGCTAATAGCAAGCACCAACATTTGGTCCCGTGAAATGAAAAAACCAAGGGCGTAGAGGAGTTATAAAGGAAATAATCCCTCAGGGCTTAAATAAAAAGGGATCGTGGTTAAGTGCCTAAATACTAAGGTGGAGGTCACGACACTTGGTATTATGGGTGGATAAGGGACAGATTGCAATTGCAGAGGGAATTAAAGGAAAAATTAGCATCATGAAGAGCTTAAGAGGCATTTTCAGTAGTTAAGCCAAATTTAGAGTCTGCTAAATATAGAAAACCTCTCCTAAACCCTCTAAAATTCCATAATAGCCAAAATTAGTAGATTAACTCATAGTTTAAGTTTTAAATAGTAGATCAAAGCCTAATAACTTGATGAGAAAATTGAGAAGACTTAAACGAAAAAGGAAAAGGAAAAAATTAAAGACTCCCGCAATGATTAAAGTTAAGTTAACTAAAAATCAGAAAAAGCCAAATATATCAATTGATATTGTTTATAAGGGGAATTAATTGAGGCATTCTATAAGAATTTGTGAAAAAAAATTGTGTGAGCAAGTTGAATTGATGTTTGTGTTTGATGGTGGATTTTTCAATAGTTAAAAATTGTTGAATATGTGTTGGTGAGTTCTTGAGAGTAAAATTAATTTATTTTTGAGTTGGAATTCATGGTTCTAGTGTGAAAGTAGAAGAAAAATGAATCATTAATGTCAAGCAAGTTGTAGCTCGCAGATAAGGGGTTGTAGCACCTTCCACTAAATGCTTGTAAATGCTTGGGGTTGTAGCTCCATTCAATTGTAGCTGATAAATCAAAAAGTTATAGCTTCCTACTGAATGTAGCCATAGAAATTTATAACAAATTATAGCTTACCTTATAAAGAAATTAAAATACAATTTAAAGAATTTATATGTTCCTTATGTTACTCATATTATTTCTTATTTCTTGTCATACTAATATGTATTAATTTTTGAAATATTTCATAGTGTCCTTTTATTGTTACAAGTAAAAGAAGTATTCTCCTCGTTTCTAACACAATTTGACTACTTTATTTCTCTCCACACCCATTTTCTCTGAAATTTTCTCTTAAAATTAATTACATTAAACAATTTTGTCAACTACCTAACTAATTATTATTTGAAATTACTAAAGTGAAATGTCTTTTATACTAAACCGTGGGATGACTCTTTATTTTCTCACTTTACAAAGAAATATATAGCCACAATGATATATCTATCATATTTTCTATTTTGAATGAAAACCTGTTATAATGCCTAGTTCAATCGGGATAAATGGGTACAATGATTGAATGAATCACATTTATGTTTTATGATATTCCTCGTGATATTATTTATATTTTTCTTCAGAGTTTTGAATTTTTTCGGGCAGTTTTTCACAACAATAAAGAAAAATTAGGATGGAGTTAGTGTATAAATTTTGGTAATTTTTTTAGTTTTTAATAATATAAATTTTAAAAATATTTTAATAATTTTTAATAAAAATTTTGAAATTTATATTAAATTTATATAATTTTTATAAAATTTTGGTGTTTCTTTTAAAAAAATTAATTTAATTTTATAAAATTTGTGCAAATCATTTTCAGAAAAATAAAATATCTCAATTTCTTATTTTTTAGAAAATATAAAAAATTAATTCATAAAATTTATCCCCAAAAATTTCCCTTCACCATCTTTTTATTTACACATTATCTTTCTATATTTACCTTATCCATATCCTAAAAAGGTATCTACTAAAATGGCATGACCTAATTTCATCATTAAAATGTTTATATTTGTTGGTTGGATATTTTTATATTCCATTCATTCCTATTAAATGTTAATAGGAGTGAATGGAATATATATATTTTATGTTGAGTTCATCTTATTTTATGTTAAAAATGTATGGTTATCCTTGTGTCAACTTTTATCAATTGTCTATATATAAGATGAACTCTATATTGCCACTTGGGTTTTTCCTCACTTGAAATAGAAGTCAATACAATATTCTTAATACAACATAAACCATCACCTCAACATGACTAATAAGATTAACTTTTAATTATATATTCATGATCTTAATAATTTATATAACAAAAAATTTATTTAACCATAAAATAATATTAAAAGTATTACACCACATTATTGATATGTAAAATATTATTTTTTTCATATTTGTATAAATGTTTTATTTATTATTTTTAACTTCTTTATATAGAAATATATTTATTTCCCTATTGCTTTCATTTTAATTTATATCAAGAAAACTTTATTTATGATGAAAAATGAAATTTAAATATACACAAAATAATTACACAAAATTGAAGGCCCTTGGTTATGGGAATGGGTTGGTTTATTTATCACTCAATGGTTCCCTAAGTTTGATACCACATCCATGGTGGCCTTATCCATGTCATTGTAGGTTCGGCTCTGAAATCTTCCCCTCATTTTATGGCACCAGAAAATCCTTAAGGACATAGAAAATATTTTGGGTAAATTTAGGAAAATGGATATGGAGAGAACTGATGAAAGCACTTTCACCTTTGTGAGAATTTGTGTGGAGATAAACCTTAGTAAAGGCCTTCTTAATCACATAATATTCATACATGAAAATTTTTAGTGGTCACAAGTCTTTGACTATGAAAACATGGCTTTCCAATGTAGAGTTTGCTTCCAAACATGACACCTACAAAGCACATGTCCTCATGCAAGGAAGAACCCAAAAAATAAAAAGAGACAATCTAACTGGCCAAAAGTTCAACTATTTTTAGAACCCCATCCCTATAAGATTGATGAAGAAGAGATGAAGGAAATCCATCTTGTCCAATTAGTAGGGTATGTTATAGCCCAAGCTGAAACCAAATCAGTTGAGGAAACATAGGCATCGTTCTTTTTCTTGAGAAAGGGAGGAGATCAGAAGATATTGAGGTATTAGATGGGAGTGGGGGCACAAAGGGCTCTCATGTTTCAGAAGGTTCTGATTTCGACAAAGATACTCCCCACTTGGAAGAGGGACCATAGCTAGTTTTGATTACTTTAGAGCCAAATTCAAATGATTGGAAAAATATTCAAAACAAAAGAAAGAAAAAAAGAAAAAATGAATGCAAAATGTTAAATACGGATGTAATGTTTCTTCTTAGTTATTATTTTCATTTCATAGCTTCCTTGCAGAGATGCTTCCTTTTAGAATAATTTACAACATATACAAAATATAATTTTATTTTTCCTATAGTAAATGAAATTACTTATCATTTTTCTGAAAAATAAAAATAAAATACACATAAAATATTATATTAAATAGAAAATGTCAATATCATAACATGCATAATCTTGTCAAACTTTGTCAACCTGCATTGCAATTACTGCATTGCTTTCCAATGTCCACTTGAATGATGTATCCTTCCTTTAAGTATGTATCAATGCGATTTTGTACATATCCATATTCTTTAAGATATTTTTCATAATAACAAATGTGTCCAAGTAGTCCTTAGATTACCGTTAGCTTTTTGGATTCATTATTCCGTCCATCGAAATAACATTTCGAATAAATTTTAAAAAAATAATTTAAAACATTTTCCACACAATGAAAACCTTACCTGGATTTGTTAGAGTATCAAAGCCCTTGATTATATTTACCATAGTTCTTCTCATTGAAAAGAAATGTCAAATAAACTTCCAAAATCTATAGAACAACTAAGCTCTCAATGAGATCTCAAATAACATTCCAAAATGGATAGAACAACTAACGGATCTATGACGCTAAATGTAACAACTAAGATCTTTGAGCTAAGGAACTCATATCTCCTAGAACCTATTAATAATTACCTTCTGTCATCCCAATGTACTTTTAAATACTGATTGATAATTTTCTTGGAAATACTTATTATTGTCTTTGAAAAGGTATTGTGTGCATTCATCAGTCCAAATGGAATTATTTCACTTAGAATTCCCACGCCATGAAACGGTAGAGAGCATCGGAATCCTTTTATTGGGATGAAAAGAGCATTATATTCATAGTAACCATTATACGTTTTGTGTGCATATTCTTGCAATCACATCGATAAATAGTATTGAAATTACAACAATTTTTTTTTGGGTAAGGAATAAGATTATTTTAATAATAATTTTAGTATTTAAAAATTAATCAATTTTAATAGGTTATGGTTATTTGTTATATTTTACAAAATTATTTTTAGCTTTTATATAATATATATCATTTTTCAGCCAAAAAAAAAAAAAAAAAAAAAACATTTTATATATTAATATGGAAATTTATTATTCTTAAAAGTTAGAATGCATATAGATAGTAATATATGATAACATGATAAAAGAATACTAATAATTATATCATAATCAAAATCCGAATTTTATGTGTTTTAGAGAAGAATTATCATCATAGTTCATGGCTATCATTACAAAGAAAGTAAATCAAAATGCAAATTAAATTTTATAAGAATTATGTTTTGATTTCAAAAGATATTATCATCATATTTATTTGGAAAAAACCAATACCATTTATATATACACATAGTGTGCTATTAATTTAGATTGAATAATTATATTATTTGTCATACATATAGATGCTTTTAGAGTAGAAAAATCTAAGAAATCAACTTGCAAGGTCATTTTACCAGTAGTCCAAGTTTAGAAAATTGGAGGTGAAAACATTTAGGAGCCATTTTGAGTGGGTTTGAACTTACAATAAACCTAGATTCATAATGTGCACAACAATACATTTTGAAAGACATGAAAATTTCCTCAATTGGAGTTGGTATGAGAAAGTTATGTCTCCTAGAAATTGACCTATCATGATTGACCACCGTAGTTTGAGAGGATACCACACCAACCACTATTACTCATGGAAAATGGGATAAACATGTAGGACCTATGAAGAAGATTCTTGAAGTGTCAAGTTGTAACTCATATTGAAGGTCGAATGTGTCAAATATAACCCTTAGTTAGCTATTGAGTTGTGTTATAGCCAAATCACTAGGAGGAAAAGGGGTTCCATTTTATTTTCTTGCATTTTGTTTCATAGTGGAGTAAACTAGCTAAGAGTGGATGGAGAAAATGAATAATAGAAGGGTTTTATATTGTATAGTATCTCACAAATCAAAAGTCTCAAGTAACTACATAGAGAGTGTCTTCTAATTTACATTCACATTATTCCTATTCCAAACAAATTAGAGTAGAACAACCTCACATTTTGGCTATGTGTCCTCTCTAAAATATTTCCCAAAGCATACTTATTGTTCATTTTATTTGTGTTTGTATTGTATTTTTCTCTATATTCTTCATTTTATATATTACATGTATAAACGAGAAAATAGTAATAGAACATTTAGAATCTTGGAAGCAATGAACCATTCGTAATTTATATTTAGTTTAATTTAAATAAACTTCTCACAAATTATTTAGTGGAATATCTCAACAATTTACAAATTAATCTTAAAATAAATGAAAGTAATATACAATATATGAAACTGAAGTTTCATAAATTTTGTATAAAAAGAAAAAGAAAAGAGATGGTTATTGTTAGGTTAATAAAGTTCCATAAAAAACTAAAATGTACTTAACATAATATATATATTTTTCACCTTAAATGTAAATTTAATAATAAGAGAGAGAGAGAGATCTTTCATTCTAGGAGGTGGTAATGAATGGCTCATGTGGTAACCCTGCAACCCAATAGTTTGATATTTTCTGAATAAGAGTCCACAACGTTATGGTTTCCCTCCTCCACCCTCCACATGGCATATTCCGGGTTAGAGAGGTGGAATACCCATAAAACCTCTCCACTACACTAGCCTTCATAATGTAGCATGAGGTATACATAAAGCTCACCTCCCACTACTCCTTTTCCTTCCCCTCACCAAACTTCGTCCCACTATCCTCTCTCGAACTTGTTTCTCCTCATGGCCTCTCTCCTTCCTCCTCACCTTAGAAAATCTATTCCCCTCTACCTTCTTCAATGCTTAAATTTTCTCACTCGAAATCTCCACCTATATTTTCTAAATGTGACCCTGTACTCCCCTATAGAATGGTCAGCCCCTCTACTTCATCTTTGACTTTATCCTCTCCTTGTGCTTTAGGAAAATGAAAATTTAGAACCAATTTCCAGAAGAAGGATACAATTTGTTTTATAGTGGGTTGTGAGTGGCCAAAATGGGAGCTCAAGTAGGATTGTAGATAGGCCCAGATCTAAGTTCAGATCATTTCGAAGGAGTGTCTCCTTGCCAATCTAGTAATTGAAGGAGCTATGCTAGGGAAAATTTTAAGGATGGAAAATTATTTTGAAGTTTAAAAAATTGGCGAATCTCACTAGTTCCTAATATGAAAAATGTAAAATATTTATTGATGTATTTGTAAAATTATTAAAATTTATAATGATATTATATATATATATTCTATATAATTTTGGCGATTTTTAAGATAAAATAATTTTATATTTTAAAATTTGGGCAAATCACTTTTATAAAAAAATGGAAATTGGCGAATCTTTTTTTTGGAAAAACCATGGAAAATTAGCCCATCTGTGAATATTAGCCCCTAAAATTTTCCATGGAGCTACCTGCAAATGGGTATAGAAAATAGACTACTAGAACCTTCCTTTCTAGTGTCACTAGTGCCATGATGTTAGACACTTCTGTTCAAAGCTCCCTAGGGTTATCCCCCTAACTGTAAGGATATCTTAGAAAAAATTAGACTTCTCCTCGACCCCTCCCTAGTTTTTCCTCCCTCCTCTCTACACCCCCCACCCTGCCTCCTCGTACTCACCCCTATTCTCTATAGTATTTCTCCAAGAACAAGACCATCCCCCATCCTATCATGGCCTTGACCTAAATCCCCCCTACTTAGATTGACCACAAATCTAACCTCTCCAAAACCTAGGAAAGAGATTTAATTGAGATCAAAAAGGGAAAATAAGAATCCATATCAAAGGCTCTTATAGCATAGAACAACCATAGCCCTATTCCCTTATATTCTGTCTTTCATCATGGGAGGGTTAGGGGGCACACAAAAATTTTTTTCTCTCAAAAAACTTATTTACAAACACCAACCATATGTCATCCTCATCTAAGAGGGGCACACTCAAAATTTTTTCTCTCAAAAAACTTATTTAAAAACACCAACCATATGTAATCCTCATCTAAGAAACTATGTCTTGAGGGGATAGATCTAGAAAAAACCTATTTGGCTTCATAAAATATTGGTATTTCAACCACCTAGATGCAGATGGTAACTCTGGAGGCATCGTCACTAGTTGGGGTGAGAACTCGAAATCCCTCTCTTCCACTTTTATCCCCTATGATATTATTTTAAATCTCAAGTTCAAAGATCTTGACATATTTCCTTTATTCTAATAGTCTACGACCCTTATTTTGGTTTCATTCCTTTCTAGGAGGATCTAATTTATCTAGGTGCTCTGTTTGACCAATATACCATTCTTGAGGTCGATATCAACTTCACACTATCTATCGTTGAAGTATGGGGGTCAACCCCTTGAAATGATACTCAGAGTAGTTAATTTTAGGATCTTCATTCTCCCCATGATCTCATAAACATTTTTTTGAACTAGCTACGACCTATCTAAAACAACAACTCATTAGAAGGATGCAAGGTGTCCAAAAGTATTAACAGTTATCTCTTCCAAAGATTTATGGAATTCAGGGTGCTCTCTAAAATATATAGTGCTCAATAAGGGGATTTCATACCACAAACCTATCCTTTGATAGAATTTTTTTTTATAAAATTTCCCTAGGGGGAATAACAATTTCATCAATTTTCGCTTCAACCCATGCTAGCTCTTGGATGAGTACTATTGCACTCTCATCTATTCTTCTTAGAACCATTTATTCTCTCAACATCCTCACTCATACATGCAACAATTCATGGCTATTATTCTCATCATCAATAATTCTTCACACACATGGGAAGAGGATCACCAAGCAAAAATAGGAAAGGAACTACGAAAAGTGGAAGATAAATTCTCAACTTGTCTATGTATCCAATCCACTAAAATTTTCACATCGACATCCCCATAAGTAATTCACTCATTACAGGAGAAGCATCATGTGTTATTGCAGTTATAGGAAAAACGAAGATGCCTGAAAAGTTGTATAATTTGGTTAGCCTCTCGGGACAACAATAGTAATTTTTTCCATCAATTTTCGAACTTCATAAAGTGGAGGACCACCATCCGGGAAATCAAGAAATTATTCTTTCTCCTTTGAGGAGAAGGCTAAGGCTACAACATTGTATTTCCATTCTTTATTCTATGCTCCTCCCGGATGCCCTATAATAAATTCTTCAAATAATTTCACTTTTCCTCGTTCTATCAATGAAGATATGAAAAATTAGTTAACTACACATGCCACTAAAGTTAAAATTTTAGACTCACTTTTCTCCATGCATAAATCTAAAATCATGGGTCTATATCAATTTCGCATGGAATTCTACCTAGGTTTTTATGACCTTCTCAACGGTGATATTCTTAAAACCATCAAAGAATTTAAAGAACAGTGCAAGGTTTTAGGTTACAACAATTATACTTTTCTTTGCCTCATCCCCAAGGCTTAGGAGGGCATGTCCTTTGCTCAATATAAACCCATAACATGTTTTATTTTCCTAAACAAGATCCTCTCTAAAGATATCCCTCATAGGATCAAACTATTCTTAGTTCTTTTATTTCACACGAACAATTCAAATTCCTTCAAAAAATAAATATTCTAGATGTAGTTGGAATTTCCCAAGAGGTGATCCACCACTCTAAGTCCTTAGGTTCCAGTGCTTTAATTATAAAATTGGATCTCTCCAAGGCTTTAGACAAGGTGAACTTACATTTTTTACAACAACTTTATACAACTTGAGATGTCATTATTGGATGTTAACTAGATTATGGGATGCTTTCTATCCATTTTATTTTCATCCCTCGTCAATAGGGCCCCTTCAATTTTTTTCCTTTTCTTCCAAAGTGCTCTATCAAAGCTACCCCTTATCCCCCTTACTCTTCATTCTAGTTGTTGAAGTTGTCAATAAGCTCCTAGACACTTCCAAATCCTTTAGTGACATCAAAGGTATATCCTTCTTTGATCAACTACATGTATCACACCATTTATTTGTAGATTATGTCCTTATTTTCCTTCAGGGGACACAAAGAAACATACTATCTCTAAATATTATTCTAGGCATTTTCTATAAATACACTAGCATGAACATATATGATTAGAAATATGTTCTCATTTTTCATAAAATTTATGACTCAAATTAGTCTTTAGCCTCTCAGGCTTTTTTGTTTTCTAGAGAGGACAATGGAGCAGGGCCTTAAATACCTTGGCTTATGCTTAAATCCAACAAGTATAGGAATATCAACTAGAAATGGATCATAAAAAAATTTGAGGCTTGGATCTCAACCTATTACAATCATCTCCTCCCTTGGGGAGGCGAACTCATCTTACTAAAATCAATCCTTGAAAACATTTTTCTTTGTTGGCTCTCCATTACTCATGTTCTAAAAGGAATCATCCACTTCCTTCATAGGATTAGTTAAAAATTTCTATGGGTAGGTGCCTACACTCATCCACGGATAACACTAGTAAAATTTTCTAGACTTGCAGCCCCGAAAGAGTTGGGATGTTGGGGCCTCAAGAACCCCTTTCTCTTCCCCAAGGAAGTGGTGGACCACACGAGCTTCATTGGGGGAGAAATACCATACCAAGTTCATTCATATTAGGGGATATCTATTGAGGAAAAAATGACATAATACATTGAGCATATATGAGAGGGTAATGGGTTTTTTATATTGACATGTATAAAAAATGGAGCTCAAAATTAATGAAAAAATATAAAGGGATGTAAAAAAATTTAATGAAAAAATGTTAATGAAAAAATGGACACCTACAATATCTAGTGAAAGTAGGGTTTTTTTTAAATTGGGAAGGTGTATTGGGTTCGTATTTGTGGGGGGTTAAATAATGTGATTTTAAGAGGTATTTTCCAATATGTAGATAAATTAGGGGTATTTTTTAGTATAGCACAAATGCACTTGATATGTCATAGGTTAATTGAGGAAAGCCCCCTCTCTCGCCGAAAAAATCCTATGGAGGCTATTAAATTGAAATAACATAGGGAAAAAAGTGCTTATTTTCAAATATTTCAATAAGATTTCTATTATTGACTAGATTTAATATCCAAAAAGTCTAACAAAGGATCCATTGTCTAGAAAGCAATGGCATCATGTTTTCCAAAGATTGGAAAATGGATTTCCTAGAATTTTGGGGATGGATCATAGGTTTGGAATAGGGATGATATGTGGAAGGGCACTAGAAAATACTACCAATTATCCCCCCTCCCTCTAGAAACTAAAGGAAAATAAAATAATCCAACTCTCTTATGTTGCATCATAGATACCTCAGCCTTGGGGCTCAACTAGGTGGAAACTGGCATAGTCCCTTTCTCTTGATATTGTGGAGTCAACTGAATGGGATTGATATCCTTATTGAAATTAACTTGTACCTTTACTATGCTCAAACAAGACACTCTTAACTCCTTATGTTGGTAAAATAATCCCTCGAATGAGACTTGGATACAAAGCCTAGTTTGAACTCCTTAGCAGGTCTTATTCCATGGTGGTGGAAGCTTATTTGTAAGGTTAGCAACTCACTAAAATAAAAAATAATGTCCTATATTTCCCTCTCCAACAAACTCCTCACATGGTATGTCTTATCTACTTAAGGATGGATAAGCCTTGGTAGATTCCCATTATGCAAGACCCATTCAGAATCATCTTTCCAATTTTTTTTCAAATACACTTATTCATCATCTCTTTGAGACAAGATGAATTATTTTCCAAAGTTAGATGGCTTGCGAACACCAAGTGGAACATAAACATTCACCCCATTGTAATCCATAGGTGCTTGAAATTGATAGACATTCCCTAGAGTTTCTTTGATGGTGATAGTCATGGACACCCTCCTAGATGTAGGGTTAGCATTTTCATATATTTTGATCATTCCAACTTTATAAATGGGAGGTACACACTATGAAAATGATTCAACCATATCTTACATGATATCCAACAACTCGTCCACGTCTCCACTTTTGAATGGATTACTTTCAACTATATTATGAGATAATGAAATGTGGCAGCTCATGCACACTCAAGAGAAACACTAGAGTTTCCCCTAGCTCAATTAGACTTCATGAGTCCCACAATGGCAAGAAGATCAACTCTATGGGTTTGCACCTATAACAACAAACAGTGAAAATCCTATCATTACATTACAAGATTTTCACTGTAATTAGGATGTCTTCATCTCCCTTAATAGTCAAACACGTGTTACTCATAAACAATATTATCATGAATAAATTGTTGCCAAAAGCATGATAGCTGCGAATATAGGCAAGTCCTTAGGTTTAACAAATTTTATCAGTGAGCGACATAGGATAGAAGGCACGAATCCTGAAATAGGAGATCCAATATTTTGTGCAATTATATCTTAATAAATTATTTTTTTAATTATAAGAAAAAATATTGTATTTCTTAACGTCAATATTAGAATTTGCACCACTCATTGCTAAACTAAAATTGATCAACAATTAAATTAATTGTTAGAGTCCTTTTTGCAGCTCCAAGGATTAACAAAAAAAAATTTATAATATATATACCAGCCTAGATCCATCTTACTCTAGATCTATCATGTGCCGAGAGGGATCAAATCTCTCGAGGTGCAAACCTATTTTTTGAGTGAAAAACTTGAGGAAAGGTTTGCACCTCGAGAGATTTGATCCCTCTCGGTGCATGATAGATCTGAGTAAGATGGATCTAGGCTGGTTCGAGTTGGAGGCATCAACGTCACATTTTTCAGATTATTAAAATTTTTGTATATTTTTGAGATGTACATCATACTTTGAAATTTTTAAGATTAGAAATACAAATTCTAACAAATGTTATTAATATAAATATGTTTGGTGATTATAAAAATGAAATAATTAATATATTAAATAAAAAATACACCTATCATATCATTCAAATGTGATATGAAGAATATATTGAAAAATACATGAAAAATACATTGTCAATAATTTTTCCTGCTTATAGTGAAATTAATGCACAATGTTAATCCAATCACTTTAAAATTAATGTACCATCAATGTACATCCAATTACATCAAATCAGAAATCAACGTTTACACTAAAATCAATGCATATAATGCAAACAATGAAATAGGATTAGAAAACAACATCTACAGTGAAATGGATGCATCTAATGCAGGTAATCAAATAGGATTAGAAATCAACATCTACACTGAAATTAATGTATCTAGTGCACGTAAGAAAATAATATTAGAAACCAATATCAATAAAACCAATGCATTTAGTGCAAGCAATCAAATAGGATTAGAAATCACCATCTATACAAAAATCGATGCATTTATTGCAAGCAATCAAATACGATTAGAAATCATGCACATTGAAATCAATGCATCTAGTGGAAGTAGTCAAATATAATTAGAAATCAACATCTACACTAAAATTAATGCATCTAGTGCAAGGAATCAAATAGGATAAAAAATTGTCGTCTACACTGAAATCAATGCATGATAAAAAATCGTCGTCTATATATATATATATTTTCCCTCCAATTTTCTCTCTTCCCCCATCACTCTCTTCCTCTCTCTTGTCCTTCCTCTCTCTCCAATCCTCTTTCTTGCTCTCGCTCTCTCTCTCTCTCTCTCTCTCTCTCTCTCAACATCTACACTAAAATCAATGCATATAGTGCAAGAAATCAAATAGGATTAGAAATCACCATCCACAATGAAATCAATGCATCTAGTAAAATAAATCGTCTTCCCTCTCTCCCCCCTCCAACTCCATCTCTCTTTCCCTCCCTCTCTCCACTCTCTCACATCCTCTCTCTCTTCCTTCCCCTTTCTCCCTTTCTCTTCCATGTCTATATCTCTCTCTTTCCCTCTCTCTCCCTCTCTTCACCCTCCAACTCTGTAAATATATCCCTCCCTCTCTACTTCTCCCCCCATTCCCTCCATATCTCCTTTTTCTATTTATTTCACCCCAAAACATACACACGCTCTCTCTATTTCTCTCTTTTCACTCCCTCTCTCTCTCTCCACTTCTCGCTCTCTATGTATTTATTCTTCCCTCCAACTCCATCTCTCTATCCCTCCCTCTCTCCTCCTATTTCCCTCCCTCTCTTCTCCTCTCTCTCTTCCTTCCTCTCTCTCCCTTCCTCTCCTACCTCCCTCTCTCTTCCCCCCTCTATTTCTTCCCCCATAACTCTCTCTCTCTCTCTCTCTCTCTCTCTCTCTCTCTCTACCCTCCAATCCTCTCACTCTCTCCACCCCTCTCTCCTCCTCCCCCCCCCCCTCTATATTTATGTCTCCCTCTTCCTCGCGTACCATTTTCTACCTCTCTCACTCCTCTCCCTCTCTCTCTTCATTCCTCCTTTCCCCTCTCCTTGATTTTATCCCCATCTCTCCCTTCTCACTCCCTGTATCTCTCCACCTCTATCACTCTATGTCTTTGTTCTTCCCTTCCATATATATCTAGAGTTAATATATATCATGATACATTAATGTATATAATAATATAGAAAATTTAATATTGTATTAATCCAAAGTTATTAAATATAATAATATAAATATAAATATTAGATTTAATAATTATAATAATAATATTAATATTAGGGATAATAATGGTTTTTTTGGCATGATATTAATAATAATTTGGCCCATAGTATTTTACCTATAGGATTCACCTAAATAAAACCTATTTTTTGAGTGTTGGTAAATATAAAGAGATTTATAGAGTAAATATAAAAAAATAGGTTTTATTTATTTACCATACCTCTTTTATTTACAATGGTATTTGGCCCATAGACTTGGTATATAATTAGATGTTGATTTATAATGATATTTGATATGTTTTTATATATTTATCATGCCTGTTTATACCTCTTTTATATTGATTTATTTATTTACCATATCTCTTTTCTAAATATGGTATTTAGCCCATGGTATTAATAATAATTTGACCCATGGTATTTGGCATATAGGCTTCACCTAAATAAAAATTCTTTTTTGACTTATTGTAAATATAAAGAGGTTTATGGAGTAAATATAAAAAGAGGCTCTATTTATTTAGTGGAAATAGTCAAATATAATTAGAAATCAACATCTACACTGAAATTAATTTTCATTCTTTTTCAGTGGAAATAGTAAATATCCATATTTATTTTCATCTTTTTTTCTACTATTTTCTAATGCATAATTTTTTCTCGCCCTTTCTAGCTGGTAGATAATGGTTTCTATAGTGAGCGCTTTCATACAAAATTAAATTTGACAATTGATTAAAATCTACAATGATAACCTATATGGATTTTTTATTCCATTAACTTCTATAACTCTTTCTATGTCTATAACGCAATTCAGAAGTAAAATGCATTATTGAGTAATTTTATGAAGAATCAATTACGAAACACATTTTACAATTTTTCCTTGCTACCTTTCAAAACGAGTATTGTCTGCATTGCCTATAAGCATGCTTTTAAATTATATTTTCTTCAATCTCTGCTTCACCATACAAGTTTCAATCACATAAATAGTGAAAAACTACCATGTAATGAAAATTTTCATACTCCCACCACTCTCGCTCTCCTCCGTTGATAAGAAACCCTAATATTGACAACACTGAGATGGTTGACACCTCATCAATAGATGAGTCTCCTTCAATAGTTGTGATAGCCAAAGTAAGTGGAAAATATTTCTGAAAGTTTTAGTGAACCCAAGTGAGAACTTACCATTATTTAATTGTATAATTCACATTCGAACCAATAAATATAATATATTAAAACCGTGGTGATTTCAAAGATTATGTGAAGCATGGAGATTCAGGTAATCTCATGTAGATTCTAAAAGATAACTAAAATGATGTTGTTAAATCATCGAAGAAATTGTTTTCATTCGATTGATGTAATTAAATGACCACCAGCACAAAAAACCAATAATTGAAACCAACATACAAACCTAAAAAATTTATTTAGTAGCTAAAACGAAAGTTTGGAATAAAAGTAGATGGTGCAAATTGTTTATTCATGTGCACTCAAGGAAATCTGGGCCAAGGGTCATGAGCTTGCACTCTAAACCATTAGATTAATCCATCACTACCGATCCTCGAGATTCAATCACATCCAAAAACCAAGTATTTACTATTACCTTGGAGGTTGTGTGGAAACACATTTATATTACCCGCATGCTTTTGTGGAAAGTTGTGCCAGGTTCGTTCAATGATAAATTGAAAAATCCATTACTCATATCAAAGAAATTTTGTTTCATCTTTTCCAGTTCTTTGCCCAGTTTAAGACCTAATAGGTGTTTAGCTAGGAGTGAGAATAGAATCTGCATCCAAATCAAACCAATTAGTGTCCAAATCTTGTAATATTCGCTCAACATCAAATCCAGATGACTACCTCTTCAGCTCCATGCCTGACATTCACATTTCTCCCTCGCCATCCTGAGAGAGTGGAGGTTATAGTATTCTTTAGTTACCAATTAAGATCTCAAGCATATTTGTAATTAAATTCTAGAATACTCGAGTCCTGTATGTGGCTTCCTTTGGCGATGGCACACGTCAGAAGATCCATTTTCGGAAATTCTGGGGTTTGTTCCGACGGGCTGTGTGGCTTGGAGGGTCCTTTTGAGGGAACTACCTCGCACCCCCTCTGCACTCCTGAATCTCATTTTCACTTCTCAGCCTATCGAGAGTAGTTCTGTCATGAATCTTCAAACCCTAACTCAAAATTCCATAAATTTTTTATGATTACTGCATAGACATTACATGTAACTATGGTTACCCCCTTCCATTATAATTTTGGTAGTCTCGCTTAGAGCTCAAATTTCCAAGTTTCTAACACAACCGTCGTCCAATTATGATTATAGATGTGGTGTTCAAACACTGTGTTGTTGCTAAACTTAATTCACTTTTCCTTCCCCTATCACAGGTAACAAAGTAAAAATATTTTTTATTTTTTTTTATCACGTTTCTTTCTTAATTTCTTTGCATTTTTTTTTGGCATTGTGCTAATGTTTCTTGTATGGTTCTCTTAGCAGCAAATCAAGGCTCATTTCTCTGTTCTTTGAAACTCTAAGTATCAGGATATCATTTTTCATTTCTTTGAGACTCTTTAATGGCTTCCTTCTATCATTTTGATTTATTAATTGTGGGATTTTCAGATTGAAATCTTTGTAGGTATTTTTTTTTGTTGGCTGGAAAAACAATTTTGATAAGAAACCCTAATATTGACAACGTTGAGATGGTTGACACCTCATATCACAACCATTATCTCTCTCGTAGAAATGGTTTATGACGGATACTGGGTTGTAGATGAGTAGGATCTATCAAGCTGAGTTGTTTTAATTTTTTTTTTGGTTTATTTATATGATTGTTAAAATTTATTTGTTAAGTCGACACTTAATTTTTATTTTTTATTTTAATTTAAAACTTAAGCCAAAATTTTGTATGAGGATGTGACACACCTGACATCGGGGTCAAATTGGGTTATAGATGCGCCTCTCATCGCAATAACACATATATAATAACAGAGAAGATTTTAAAATATGTAAATAAAATAAAAGTAAGGTGTAATATGGATATTTGTTGTAATTATAATAATTAAAAATATATTATTCAATTATAATTATAATGATATTTGATATAGAATATTTAAATTGTAATTTAATAGATAATAAACTGATAGATTGGAGGTTTTTGTGGTGTAGATTTTTAGATATGGAATTCGGAATCTCTAGAGCTCAGTCTAAATCAAGACTCATCATGTGCGAAGAAGAGAGTAGATTAGGTTAAATAAATAGAGGAAAAGGTTTGAAGGGCAAAAAGAGCAGACCACTTTCTACTAATTTATAAAAGGTTAATTTATTTTGATTAATTATTTATTTTCTTATGTTAGTTTTTATATCCATTTTTATTTCTAATTATGCCCATTTATATTTCTAATTTAAACTAATTTTTACAATATATTAATTAATTTAAATTTTTTAATGTTACAATTAATAATTAATATTAATAATACATATAAATTAAGTAATGGTGTTTTAAGGTTATTTGATGAAGATTAATTAAGTTTTAATTTAATACAATGGATGTGACATTATAATAAGGGTGGGTTTTAATAATTATTAGCATAAGGTTTGATAATGTAATTTATTAAAAAGGTAGCTCTTTATTTTGGTATAATTATTAAAAGTAGGCTAGTTTTTATAAGATGTGATTTTTAAAGATTGTTTTTTATAATTTTTAAAATTAGTTACTTTTAATATTGGATTTTAAGGGTTTTTACAGGTTAGTTATTATGGTAGTTATTATTAAAAGTAACGTTAGTTATTTTAAAGAGATTTATAGGAGGGAGGCCTAGTAAAGGGATGTAGAAGGGCAAGGAGAGGGCTCGAAAAAGAAGGATAATGGGAAGAGGGAAGTGTAAAGGGAGGAGCAATGGAGCGAGAGCTAATGACCAAGTAGTGTGGGAGGATGAAAAGGGTTGAGGTAAAGGAGACCACTGACTTAAGGGGGGAAAGCTTGTTATCGGGAAAGAATGCGGATCCAGTTCCTACTAACTTCTAAGCCTCCATCTCTGTTTAGGTTGAGAGGGTGCCTAATGAGTTCTAGGGCTTCATGAACTTTATGTTTAAAATGGTGTTTTTCTTTGGTAATGACCACTGGATCTTCAAGGCATATGTGGTGACATGTTTTGTTGGAGTGTTATTCTAAATCCGATGTTTTGGTTCTTCCAAGCCTAATATCAACCTTATTTTGAAGATCCTACTAGTTTCCCCATTGTATCATTCTCCGCATGAACAATTAATTTTTTAAACACCTTTTTGTTGGAGGTGGTCAGGGTTGTCTTTGACCGTTTTCATCCTTTGTCTGATTGTCAATAGAGGCTTGAAGGATGCTCTAATGTCCTTCCTAGCTAAACTTTGGCTATCTTATCCGTGACTCGTTGAATATAGGGAAGGTATGCTTTTGCTATAGAGGAATTGTTAGCTATACTTCTTTTATTTCCGGATGTAGCTCTTTGAGTAGCTTTGTTGATGTCTCTATTACTGTATCCCAAGTTTATGAAATATTTTCTTAGATGTTCAATTTCTTCTTCAACATGTGTATTATCTGATATTCTAAAAGCCCGTGTGAGAAGACTCAGCAGAGCCCCTGTCTTCTGGGCAGGGTAGTGGTGTGAATCAGCGTGAAGATAATTGTCAGTGTATGCTTTCTTTTGGAACACTTTGTGCCCAAGGGATCTGTCTTCATTTCAAGAGAGGATAATGTCAAGGAATGGTATGCAATTATTTTCTTCACCTTCCATTATCAATTGGATATTTTGGATATGCTATTAAGGTGGTCTAAGAAGTTTTTTAATTCCTCCTCTCCATGAGGTCAATTGAAATTAGTGTCATCCAAGAATCTTATCCAAAATTTAGGTTTCAATGGGTAAGTGTCTAGAGCTTTCTTTTCAAAATTTTCCATGAAGAGGTTTGCTACTATAGGTGACAATGGAGATCCCATAGCCACTCCAGATGTTTGTTCAAATATTTCTCCTTGGAAGGTGAAGAAGGTGGAGCGGAGACATATTTCAACAAGTTTTGAAGTATGTTGGTCTGCGACTTCTTTCACTGCCTGGACGGCTTCATCCAGAAGGATTTTAGTGAAAAGTTGGACAACATCAAAGCTAACAATTTTGTTTCCATGATCCAGCTTAGCTTTTTTAATGAAATCCACATAATGGTTGGAGTCTTTGATGAATTAACTAGTTTTACCAACGAGAGGGGTGAGGGTGCCAGCTACAAATTTGGCTAATTCATATGTTGGTGCACCTATAGTGTTGACGATGGGTCACAAAGGGGAACCAACCTTATGGATTTTTGGGGAACCATAAACGCGTGGCATGATTTCACCTTTCGGGTATAGTTGCTTCTTTAATTTTTCATCAAGATTAGACTCCTTAATGGTTTTCTTAACATTTTTTATAACTTTGGAAATTGGGTTCTCATTAAGTTTTTTATAGCTTCCACTATTATGTAGGTGATCTCTCATTTTATTGTTGTACTCTTCTTTGTCCATCACCACCATGGCACCTCCTTTGTCTGCTTTTAAAATGATAATTTTATCATTACATCTTAGGTTTTTTAGGGCTCTCAATTGTTCATTACTTAAATTTATCTTAGGAGGCTTGGCCTTTTTTAGGATGATGGCACACTCTTGTCTTAAAAGGTCCTTGTCTTCATCATTGAGAGATCTAATGCCATCCTCAATATCGCAAATGATCTCTTCATTCGGAATTCGATTAGGAGCTATAGTGAAATTGAGCCCTTTTCTCAAAACCTCCATTTCATCATTATTTAATTCATGAGAAGATATATATATAACTTTTTTGTTGTGGTTGTTATTATCGGAGTAAGGAGGCTTGTTATTAGGCATATGAAGTAGCCTTTCCATACCCACGTTATGTGTTGATATTTTCTTAATGTTACGTCCATGATTCTTCAACGAACTTAAAACTGTTGTAGACCATTCTTTAAAGTTAGATGCTGGCTTGTCAAGCATGTCGTCGTGCAACCCATAGTGCCTTGAAGTGGAGCATTCTTCATCCACCATTGCAACTCGATTAAATAGTGGGAGATTGTTCTTTGCATCAACCACCTCCGTATTTAACGAATCCATTAAAAAAATTGTGGAATTCTGCGTGAATGTGTCTGTTGTTATGCCGCAATCCCATCTGAAGAATAGGTCCACCGTAGAGTCTACCCCTTCCTGCATTGAGAGAGTCAGCGTTTGGAAATTCCGCTGATAGGAATATGTAACATGCCCTACACATGGATTCGTGGCTGAACCCATCTGTGATGCGGAGCAGTCCATTGCTAGGGCCAAATACAAATGGGCATCTGTGGTTCGGTTCAAAGTAATATGTGATGCGGAGCAGTCCAGTGTTAGCACAGAACTTTGTTGATATGAATGGGTAGTGCCAGTCTGCGAGTTTATGCTAGAGCGCCCCTGTCCAGATTTACATATCAATTTTTTGATCTTTCTGTTTTTCCCTTCGCGCATTCTAATACCTTCTCTACGCTCCTTCAGTGCTGCTGCAGCATCGATGGTCTACCAGAGGTCTTTACGGACGACGTCAGCTAGTTTAAGATGAAAATTGAAAGCTTTTGTAGACATATGATCCAACCAGTATCTCAATCTATGAATTTCATGGCGTATTAGGGATTTCCTGAGTCGATCGAATGCCCTATGGTTGTGTTGGTTGTGCAGTTTGTGTTTGATGAGCGGGAAGGATGATGTAAGATTTGAATCATGATAATGTTTCAGGAATGCAAGATCTGCTTCTCTTCTTCGGATTTTCATCCTTGTTTTTTCGAGATTACGAATCTAGATCCATGTATCCCTTCCATACAGGGTAACAATGAAAGATTGGAGGTTTCTGTGGTGTAGATTTTTAGATATAAAATTCAGAATCTCCATAGTCTTCATTTTCTGTCGACGTTTCGAGTCTAAATCAAGACTCATCATCAGGACAAACCTGCGAAGAAGAGAATAGATTAGGTTAAATAGAGGGAAAAGGGTTGAAGGGAAAAAGGAGATGACCAGTTTCTACTAATTTATAAAAGGTTAATTTATTTTGATTAATTATTTATTTTCTTATGTTAATTTTTATATCCATTTTTATTTATAATTAAATCTATGAAATTATTAAAATCTATATATCCCTTTTTATTTCTAATTATGCCCATTTATATTTCTAATTTAATTAAGTTTTACAATATATTAATTTATTTAAAGTTTTTTATGTTACAATTAATAATTAATATTAGTAATACATATAAATTAAGTAAAGGTGTTTTAAGGTTATTTGAAGAAGATTAATTAAGTTTTAATTTAATACAATGGATGTGACATTATAATAAGGGTGGGTTTTAAATATTATTAACATAAGGTTTGATAATGTAATTTATTAAAAAGGAAGCTCTTTATTTTGGTAGAATTATTAAAGGTAGGCTAGTTTTTATAAGATGTGATTTTTTAAAATTGTTTTTTATACTTTTTAAAATTAGTTACTTTTAAGATTATATTTTAAGGATTTTTATAGGTTAGTTATTATGGTAGTTATTATTAAAAGTAAGGTTAGTTATTTTAAAGACATTTATAGGAGGTAGGCCTAGTAAAGGGATGTAGAAGGGGAAGGAGAGGGTTAGAAAAACAAGGATAACGCGAAGAGGGAAGTGTAAAGGGAGGAGCAATGGAGCAAGAGCTAAGGACCGAGTAGTGTGGGAGGATGAAAAGGGTTGAGGTAAAGGAGACAACTGACTTAAGGGGGGAAAGCTTGTTATCGAGAAAGAACATGGATCCAGTTGCTAATGACTTCTAAGTCTCCATCTCTATTTATGTTGTGAGGGTGCTTGATGATTTCTAGGGCTTCACGAACTTTATGTTTAAAATGGTGTTTTTCTTTGGTAATGACCACTAGATCTTCAAGGTATATGTGGTGACATGTTTGTTGGAGTGTTCTGCAAAAACCAATGTTTTGGTTCTTCCAAGCCTGATATCAGCACCGTGCTCTTTAAGCCTTATTTTGAAGGTCCTACCAGTTTCCCCAATGTAGCATTCTCTGCATGAACAATTAATTTTGTAAACACATTTTTGTTGGAGGTGGTGAGGGTCATCTTTGACCGATTTCATCCTTTTTCTGATTGACAATAGTGGCTTGAAGGATGCTCTAATGTCCTTCCTGCCTAGAACTTTGGCTATCTTGTCCGTGACTCCTTGAATATAGGGATGGTATGCTTTTTCTATAGAGGAATTGTCAGCTGTACTTCTTTTATTTTTGGATCTGGCTCTTTGAATAGATTTGTTGATGTATCTATTACTGTATCCCAAGTTTATGACAGATTTTCTTAGATGTTCAATTTCTTCTTCAACATGTGTATTGTCTGATATTTTGAAAGCCCGTGTGAAAAGAGTCAGCAGAACCCCTATCTTCTGGGTAGGGTAGTGGTGTGAATCAGCGTGAAGATAATTTTCAGTGTGTGCTTTCTTTCTAAACACTTTTTGCCCAAGGGATCCGTCTTCATTTCTAGAGAGGAGAATGTCAAGGAATAGTATGCAGTTGTTTTCTTCGCCTTCCATTGTGAATTGGATATCTTTGGATATGCTATTAAGGTGGTCTAAGAATTTTTGTAATTCCTCCTCTCCATGAGGCAAATTGACATTGGTGTTACCCACGAATCTTATCCAAAATTTAGGTTTCAATGGGTAAGAGTCCAGAGCTTTCTTTTCAAATTTTTCCATGAAGAGGTTTGCTACTATAGGTGAAAACGAAGATCCCATAGCCACTCCAGATGTTTGTTCAAATATTTTTCCTTGGAAGGTGAAGAAGGTGGAGTAGAGACATATTTTAGCAAGCTTTGCAATCTATGGGTCTGTGACTTCTTTCACTACTTGAACGGCTTCATCCAACGGGATTTTAGTGAAAAGTTGGACAACATCAAAGCTAACAATTTTGTCTCCAGGATCCAACTTAGATTTTTTAATGAAATCCACATAATGGTTGGAGTCTTTGATGAATGAAATAGTTTTACCAATGAGAGGGGCGAGGGTGCCAGCTACAAATTTGGCTAATTCATATGTTGGTGCACCTATAGTGTTGACGATGGGTTGCATCTATATTTAAATTAGAAATATAAATGGGCATAATTAGAAATAAAAATGGATATAAATATTTTAAAAACTTCATAGATTTAATTAGAAATAAAAATGGATATAAAAACTAACTTAAGAAAATAAATAATTAATCAAAATAAATTAACCTTTTATAAATTAGTAGAAACTGGTCGGCTCTTTTTTCCCTTCAACCCTTTTTCCTCTATTTATTTAACCTAATCTACTCTCTTCTTCGTAGGTTTGTCCTGATGATGAGTGTTGATTTAGAATCGAAACGTCGAAAGAAAATGAAGGCTGTGGAGGTTCTGAATTCTATATCTAAAGATAATAACTTGTTTAATAAATTTTTTTTAAATAAGTATACAATTGATATAATTAAGGAGTATGTGAGGGAGAAATGAGGCTCTTTTGCATAGACATGGGTGCTAAATATTTTTTATTTTCAATTCATGTGAATAAGAAGTATTGTGTAGTAAAATGAATGTGTGGAAGGCTCTTTGCATGGTTTATTAAAATAATAAATATACAAGTTTCTTTCTTAATTATTATTTAGAGATTTTTTTTCCAAACTACAGAAGTAATTGTGTAGAAGGTCTTGTGCGAAGGTGGTTGTGTGGAGTTGGCTATTTGGAGGTAGCATGTGTGGAGTTTCAAATGCCATTCATCGTAGAGAATTATTGAGTGCGACTGTAGTTGTGTGGAGTTCGTTTTGCGTGCACACGAAAATTATGCGGAATTTTTTTGCAATGTTTGTTAAAATAATAAATATGCAAATCCTTTTTTTAAATTATGATTTAGGGACATATTTCAAAATTTATGATCATTAATGAACATCATCTTAATGTTAATGAATAAGGGAATTATTGAATGCAAAAGTAGTTATGGGATGAAGTTGTACAGAGGTGGTTGTATGTGTGTGGAGGTTATGTGGAGAGCAAATGCATGTGTGGAATTTGTGCATAATGAGGGAGTTGTGGAGGGACAATAGATGTTGTAACATCCTCTTCCCACATCTACTCAAGTAATCAGCCAACTGGGTTAAACATGTGACAAGACGATACTAATATGAGATTCAATCTCCTAGATGACCTTAAGAAAGTGGAATCGATGAAAACCTAACAAACATACCTTACACAGCATCAACAACACCTCCAGGAGGTAATCCAACCTCTGAGACCCCTGAACCCTCACAGGGAATTGATATTTGACCCTTTTTAGCATTAGTTGTAGCCATGTAAGGGAGAGTGAGTGGCTAGAAGCCTATAGCCATGGGAATTCCAAGGCAAGGTCATGGACAAGGCCCCAAAAAGTCAATTTTTTGGCTACAAATCTGGGATTTGTGCCACGTGTTAGCACAATTCTTTGCTAAGTCATAATTCCATTTTAAATTTTTTGTTTTTAGAATTAGAATTTGTAAATTTCAAAAGAAAACTGGTCGCTACCGAAATTTTCGGTAGCGCCTATTTTAGCTCTTTTTGGATAGTTTGTTTTATTTATGTTTTTATCAGTTTTTATTTTAATCTGATGCTACAGGAAATTTCGGTAACTTCCCTTGTTTTAAAAAAGATAAAATAAAAGTGCATCCGCTTTGTGTCAAGCCACGTTTTATTGTTTTAAATAGGTTTTAAATATTTTTATTATGATTTAAATCATATGATAGGAGTGGTATGATGTCAGTCATGTTAATTTTAAGTCGTGCCATACGTGTAGTGTCTACGTGTCAATCTGCAATAACAAAGCTAGCCGTTTATCCCATACTTTTTTTTAGTCGAGTTGGTTTAGTTTCATTTCAAGGTACGTGATTATTGATTGGAAAATATCGTGCATCTGCAGGTTTAATTCAATGACCGTTTGGATGGTTACACATAGATGCTACCAGAAATTTAGGCCAATAAATCAACATGCAGTGGAGGTGATTACCAGTCATAGATCCACTTATCTCCAACCACATGTAGCATGCCATCTGAAGCTACACAACCAACTGAAGACCATGATTGCTATCACATGGTACATACTATGATGAAGGATACTTACCATCATGAAAATCTATTGCATGGTTGGATGAACCATTGTAGTTGTTTTAAATCACCGAAAAAGAAGGAAGAGTATCAGTTGTGAGCCTAGCTATTAGAGAACAAGATTTTCTACAATGCAGATTTAGGAAGGCATCTTAGAATTCACATAGGATTTCATAGGAAGACATAGAAACGCCTGTTATGTGAGCTTTTCTAGATTTTCCACCTATCATATTTCAGTAGATAAACTTATTAATTTCTAAAGATGAATAAAGAGGAGGAAAGCTAAAAATAATTGAAGCATAAGGATCTGACCTAGTGGATGAAAATTCGAATGTGAGAGGTTGATTTTTCAAGAAAGGTGGTATTCTTTGTGATCAATATCAGGAAGATCTCACTTAGGAGTAGCTCAAGATTTTTCAAATTCTTTCAATAGACAGGAAGCCAGCATCTATGGTCTTAAATTGTAGGTATCAAAAAATTCAATTACTAAGGCATTCAATCTCCCACAAGAAGGATAAGGGTGGTTTAAAGTTCAAGTCATCACTGTAGGAGACCTAAATAGTTTCCTCAAAGATGGACACAAATATCCCAACTGGGCCAAAGGAATTTCCCAGCAGCTACCTCAAAAATGAATGGGTAGAAGTTGTTAAACTCATCAAGATATACCTCACTTGTTAAAGGAGATATAAAGTATTTTTTCTTTATCAGATGAGATTCGGTTTCATGTTGTAGGTATGAATACCCTCAACTTACCATAATTTTTTATGAAGAGTCTGACAAAGATGTCAGCTAGGATTGAAAAAAATATTTTTGCTTCAAAATACAACTTATCTCATCAAGCTCTCATCAAAGTGTTAGTTAAAGAAGAGTTAGGGAAAAGAAATCAAACATGGGACCATTTCTTTCTTTACAGGGCAGACCAACCTGCACCTACGCCTCCATCTTCACAACATCACCCCCAACCTGCAAAAAGAGAAAAGAGGAAGGCTAAGAAGGAGAATATCCATAAGGCCAAGAGAAGAAAAGAAAACATTCATTCAGCCAAGGTTGAGATAAATTTGGAGAAAGAAGAGAGCTCATTAGTCAATAAGCCTAAATCCATGAAGATGGTGCCTCCCATTTCTCCTTTTCCTAATTTCTATACCAGATCTCAAAGAGGAAGGTATGCAACTGCGGATAAATATAAAGCACAGGTGCTATCGGAAATTCCATAAGTATACGATCAACAGAAGATGCATAAAGAATATCAGCCCACAAAGTTTGATGAAGAATTCCTCAAAAATGCACTGTATGAGATCAGTAGAAAGAGAAAGAAAGAGGAGACAAAACCTGTTGCTGGTACCCGAAAATACATATTAGAGACAACAACAAGTTCACGCTAAAGTCTATAGCCCTGAACAATCCAATTTTGTTGACATACTTCATTGATGTAGAAGGAAAATATGAAGGGTTAACAACAAATGAATCCAAGAAGAGAGGTAAAAACAACACCCCTTCAGAGCAGCAAATAAAAACCTCAAAAAGAAGAAAGATCCAAAAGGGTTCAAAGGAGGAAAATGCCAACTTCAAAGAAGAAGCCATAAGAACCATGAGAACAAGATCATATTTTGGCAGCAAATCAGACTTGGACAAGCATGCTGAAGTTACAACCCATATGGAATAAAGGTAAAAAGGTTTCCTGATAAAATGTCTTTTTTCTTATCAACTCCAGATTTGAACAGTAGCTCAGATTTCTGAATGTAAAAGTATGCACAGGTTTTTCAGTGTTTTCTGTGAATTTCTGAAAAAGAAATAGACTGCTACTGGAAATTTCGGTAGCATTACATTTTTTATGTAGTTACAGTTTTTTACCGGAATTTCCGATAGCGCCTATTTTAAATGATTTTTTACACCTGTCAGCAAACGTTCTAAGCCATTTCAGGAAGGATAAGGACTCATATCAAATAGATATAACAAGTGATGGTGATAAGTGGTTATGAGGTTGTTGGAGGTCATATTTAATGAATATACATGGTTATTTAAGAGCCAAAGAAATGAGTAGACAAATCAGCAGAAAAGGGGCAACATGTCAGCATACTTAGGAGTTCAACCCAGATTCTCTTCTCTTCTTTCATCTACATCTATCCTTTCAGTTATATTTCGATGGGATATGGTTTTAATGTCCTATGAAACCTATGTAATGTTAGGAGTAATGTTTCCTTATTTTTATAAGAGATGGAATTGGTGCCTCTCTTTCTATATATACCCTTTGTATATACCATTTCCAGATTGGATGTTGGTCTACATGAAGACTTAATATAATAAAGAAAATAATTTTTTCACTTCATGCTGGAGGATTTTGTGACACAAGATACCTACAAGAGATTATCTCAAGTACATGCCTAAGTTTAGTGCTGAGGGATAGGTAACAAGTAAAGAACACCTTGCTAATTTTTATGCCTATGCTGTCAATTTGAAAATTGAGCATGAAGGTGTCTCTATGAGACATTTTGTTCAGATCCTTGAGGGCGATGTTAGGAAATGGTTCAGATCTTATACAGCTAGTAGCATCACTAGAATTGAAACCCTATATGATACATTCTTAAGGAAACAGGGTGATAAGAAAGATTTTCTATATTATATCACTGAATTTTGCGCAATAAAAAGAAAAGAAGGAGAATCAATTTCTAATTTTTCTAAGAGATTTAATAAGGTGTATAGTAAAATACCTATTGAAATCAAGCCTATCGAAGCTTCATCGAAAATCACTTATACTGGTGCCTTTGATCCTGATTTTTGTTTATTTTTGAGGGAAAGTAGGTCTACAACACTAACACAAATGTAGGAAAATTCACTGGAGGTAGAATCTAATGTCTTAGTAGTTGATAGGCTCAAATGAGGGCTTGACAGAGAAAAAAGAAAGCATAAATCTGAATTTTCATCTTCAGGAACTTCAGACATAGATCATAAGCTAGATGAGCTAACCAATATGGTCAATTCATTGAATACTGAGATTTCCAAGATCAAGATGGAAGAAAGACCAACTACTACTAGAAATGTTTAATTTGATAGCCTAATAGGTAGCAGTTTAGAAGACCTAATGTTCCTCAAATTTTGCAGCAAGAAAGAAGATATGGTGATGATCAAAAAGTGCAGCCCCCTTTGCAAAATTCCATATTTGAAGATGAATAGGAATCTGAAAGGTTGGAGAAAGGTGATGATATCAATTGTATGAGAGATAAATAAGTATTGGTCCATCTTACACAAGAAAATTATGAATATTTCATGTCATATACTCAGAATAATGAAGTCATTCCTGATCATTCCATGATTCCAGCTGATCATCAAAGAAAATACAATCTCAGATCAAAGAAGATTGTTGATAATTCAAAGCCTATTGCACAGCCCAAGAAGAATAAGGATGCAGTTAAAATTCCAGTAGAAAAGAAAGTTGTTGAACCAAGCAAACTAAAAATTATGGTAGCAGTTAACCCTCCTTCACTTGAGGTAAAAGTTGCTCACAAACTGCCCCTTCTTTTAAATTTTGAGGATGAGATAAAATAGATAAATATAATTTTTCCTCTTGTTGAGCTCATGAAAAAATGATGATTTCAAAAATAATTTTATGAAAGCTCTTCAGCCTCCACCTACTAAAGTAGATTTTGATGTTTTTAACCTTCAAGATGACAAAATCACTGTTATTTTAGGTCGTTTGGTAGAAGAAAGAGATGAATCTACCCCTCCCTTCTATATATATCTGAATATTCATGATAATATATTGCATAATTTCGTAATGGACTACAAAGCGTCACATAATTTAATGCCCAAAGTAGTCATGGATGAACTAGGTCTTGAAATAACTAGAGAGTACCAAGATCTCTACTCCTTTGATTCCTCGAAAATCCAATGCCTTGGTGTCATTAAAGACCTTGTAGTAAGCCTATTTTAGTTATCCATGAGAGGTTGGCGATGTATATTGTTGTATTTTACATTCCTCCTAGGTTTGGCATGTTAATTTCTAGGTCATGGATTAGAAGGTTGGGAGGAACTTTGCAAATGGATTTCACTTATGCTATTGTCCCTGTTTTTGGAGGAGAACAAAGAAGACTTTATAGATAAGATCAACTGGAATATATTATTAGTGATAGGAAATACCCCACTAATCATCCAATTTATGCTAGAACAACTGATGTTGGTTTAATTATTTTACATACGAATAATTCTACCCTGCTTGCAGAAAATTTTCAGATTTTCAATCCTGCTAAAAAAAGGATCAATCATGAGGGTTATAAGTTGTGGAAAATGTATTTTGAGGGTTCATGTCCTAAAGAAGGAGTTGGTGTAGAAATAGTTCTCATTTCCCCTTTGAAAGAGAGCTCCACCTTTTCTTTCAACCTTGAATTTGAAGTAAGTAACAATGTGGTTGAGTATGAAGCTCTTTTGATTGGTTTAAAAACAACAAAAGACATGAATATTTAAGAAATTTATGTTTTTGGAGATGTTGAATTTATTATTCAAAAAATTAGTAATGTTTATCAATCTAATCATCCCAGAATTAGAGATAACCGGAATGCAGTATGGAGCATTGTAGAAGACTCATTCCTGGGCATTAAAATTTCTTTTGTTCCAAGAGAAAATTATATTTTGGCTGATTCACTTTCTATTTCAGCAAGCTCATTCAAGGTTCCAATCCCTATAAAGCTGAAATATGAAGTGGAAGTTAGATTCAGACATAGCATTCCTCATAATGTCAAGCATTGGAAAGTTTTTGAGGATGGTCAGGAGATTAGAAGACTCATTGAAGTTGCTGAAGAATTTGTTGTCCTAAACATTGATGAGGATGACTATCTCATGAAGGATGATGTTATTAGCAAGGCACCAAAAACATGAAAAAAACAGATTTTTGATTAGCCTATCATTCAGCTGCCTACCAATAATATTTCCAAGGAGATAATCCCACTTGAGAAGCTCTTTGATCACAATTATGTTTCATTCAAACCAAAGTTATCTAAAACATAAGCAGAATTGGAAGATTTCAATTTGGGTACAGAAAAAGAACCAAGGTATGTTAAGTTGTCAAAAGCTTTATTAGAAGAAATAAATACTGAATATCACAAGTTCTTTTGTGAATTTTTTGATTTTTTTTCTTGGAAATATGAGGATCTTAAGACATATGATACAACAATCATTGAGCATATGATACCATTGAAGGATGTTACTAATCCTTTCCGAGTTAAGACAAATCAATCCACTATTGTTACCAGTGATGGAGAAGGAAGTGAAGAAAATTTTGGATGCCAAAATCATCATTCCAATGAGATACTCAAGTTGGGTTGCTAATCTAGTTCAAGTAAGAAAGAAGAGTGGTGAAGTCAGATTATGTGTAGATTTCAGGAATCTTAACAAGTGCTCCAAGAAAGATAATTATCCATTGCCAAAGATGGAGCATATTCTTCAAAAAGTAACTGGGTCAGAGAGAATTTCCATGTTAGATAGGTTCTCTGGGTACAATCAAGTTTCTTTTTGGCCAGAAGACTGAGAGAATAAAACATTCAATACTCCTTGGGGAAAATTCATGTATGAAAATATGCCATTTGGGCTTATGAATTTTTGAGCCACTTTTCAACGTGCTATGGAATTTGCATTCATTGGAGAAAAAGATAAATTCTTGGTCATCTATTTAGATGATATTACTATTTTTTCAGCTTCAAATCCAGAAGACCTTCAGCACTTGAGACAAGTATTTGTTAAATGCAGAAAATATGGTATATCATTGAATCCAAATAAGTCTCATTTTCTCTTAAAGAAGGTAATATGTTGGGTCACATAGTTTCTAAAAATGGAGTGAAAATTGATCCTAAAAGAGTAATTGCAATTCAAGATTTAACACTTCCAAAATCCAAGAAAGAGGTTCAATCTTTCCTTGGTAATATCAATTGTTTAAGAAGGTTCATTCCCGATTTTGTTGAAGTGGTGAAGCATGTTACTTGCATGTTGAAGAAGGGAAAATAAGTCAAATGGACATTTGAAGCCTGAAATTCATTTGAGATGATAAAAAAATATACCATTGAAGCACCTTAGTTGGTAAGCCCTGAACACTCAAAACCTTTCTGGATCTTCTCATTTTCCTCTCAAGTTACTATTGTTGCTATTTTGTTACAAAAATATTCAGAAAATAGGGAAGCCCCCATAGCATTTTTCAATAGAGCTCTTAGAAATTCATAATTGAAGTATGAAATGTTGGAAAAGCATGCTTATGCATTAGTGAAAGCTCTGGAAGTTTTTAAAGTTTATATTTTACATGCACAAATTATTGCCTATATACCTTCATCAACTGTTAGAGAAAGATTAGTTTAGTATGATATTGATGGAAAAAGAAGTAAGTGGGTGACTAAAGTTCTTGAGTTTCAGATTTAGAGATAAAGCCTACCAAACTAATCACTAATCAAGGATTAGCCAAACTACTAGCTGAAGAAAACTGTAAAGTCTTGGGCTTGAATTTCATGGATGAAAACTTTGAAGGGAAAATTTAAGAACCTATAGACATCATGGTAGTGGATGTAAAGCTTTCTGACTGCAGCTGGTATAAGGATATCATCTATTTTCAGCAGCATTTTAAACCTCCTCCAAATTTTGATAAAAGACCAGTAATATATTTGAAGCTGAAAAATGTTAAATTCTGCATCAAAGATAACTATTTATATTGGAAAGGTCCTATAGGAGTTTTTTTGAGATTCATTGACCCATATGAATCCAAGAAATTTATTTTTCATATGCATAGTAGTGTGTGTGGAGGTCATCATTATTGGAGAACTATTGCATACAAAATACTAAGAGATGGCTATTTTTGGCCTAGCTTATTTTCTAATGTGTGTGCTGAGGTGAGAGCATGTGAAAAATGTCATAAGTTCACTCGTAAGAGACAGTTGGATTCTTTGCCTCCACATTATTATTTCTGCACCTTTTCAACAATGAGGCTTAGATTTCATTGGAAAAATTCATCCACCTTCAAGTGGAAAACATCGTTGTTTTCTTGTTGCAACTGATTACTTCACCAAATGGATTGAAGAAATACCTACCACGAATGCTACTCATAAAGTTATCATTAATGTTCTGGAGGGAATTATAACCAGATTTGGATGTCCATCAAGGTTAGTATCAGATAACGCAACTAATTTTAAAGCTACTCTATTAGTAAATTTATGTGAAGATTATGGTATTTATCTTACTCACTCTATAGTTTACTATCCCGAAGGTAATGGGTTAGATGAATCATCAAACAAAATTTTGGTAAGAATCATCACCAAGCTATTGGAGAAAAACAAAAAATCCTGGGATTCAAAACTAAAGTTTTCTTTATGGGCTGACAGGGTGACAATAAAAAAGTCTATTAATACATCACCTTTTCAAATGGTTTATGGAACTGTTGTTGTTTTTCCAATCCAATTGGCCATTCCTGTAGATAAATTTTTGCAAGGTCATGAAGCTGAGCCAAATGACATGACTAGGAGAATTTATCAGATCATATAAGTGCATCAAAAGTGAGAACAACAATATGATTTGGTAGGAAAATATCAGCAAGTTATAAAGAAAGTTTTTGATAGAGGAACTAAAATAGAAGATTTTCATATTGGATATATAGTGTTGAAATGGGATGCACAACATCAATACCCATGTAAGAATTCAAAATTTTATTCTTTATGGCTTGGTCCTTTCATAATATTAAATATTCCACAGAACAATACTTTTGAGTTGCAACTTCTTGATGGGACAAAACTGTTTGGATGCCTATTCAATGGGCACTTTCTCAAGATATTATTTTATTAAGGTTTTTTGTGGCCCAAGTTCATTGTAAATACCAGTGTGTTTCATAATAAGACTCCATATCCCAATGACAAGGCACTGGAAGTATTAAAGGTTCCTAGAGCCTCACAGGGAGAGCTCTATGCCATGCAGAGCCAATGTTAGCACAACTCTTTATTAAGTCATGAGTCCATTTTAAATTTCTTTTTTTTTAGGATTAAACTTTGAAAATTTCAAAAACCATTTTTTCACTACCGAAATTTCCGATAGCGCCCGTTTTAGCCCTTTTCATAAAGTTTATTTTATTTATGTTTCTGTATATTTTTATTTTAATCCAATGCTATCAGAAATTCCGGTAACTTCCCTTATTTTAAAAAAATAAAAAATAAAAACACATCTGCTTTGTGTCAAGCCATGTGTTATTATTTTAAATAGGTTTTAAATATTTTTATTATGATTTAAATCATGTAATAGGAGTGGTATGCGGTCAGTCATGTTAAGTTTAAGTCGTGGTATACATGTAGTGTCTAGGTGTCAATCCGCAATAACAAAGCTAGTCGTTGATCCCATCATGTCTGTCAGCCGAGTTGGTTCAGTTTCATGTCAAGGTACGTGATTATCGATTGGAAAATATTGTGGATCCACAGGTTTAATGCAATGACCGTTTGGATGGTTATGCATAAATGCTGCAGAAAATTTAGGCCAATAAATCAACATGTAGTGGAGGTGACTATCAGTCACATATCTGCTTGTCTCTAGCCACCTGTAGGATTCCTTATGAAGCTATGCAGCCAACTGAATACCATGATTTCTATCACATGGTGCATACTATGGTCAAGGATACTTACCATAATGAAATTCTATTTCATGGGAGGATGAACCATATTAGCTGTTTTAAATCATTGAAAATGAAGGAAGAGTATCAGTGGTGAGACTAGCTGTTGGAGAACGAGTTTTTCTAGACTGTCACTTGAGGAAGGAGTATTTTATTCCAGACAAGATTTAATATGAAGACACATCAACACTTGTTAGGTGGGCTCTTATAGATTTTCCGTCTATCATATTTTAGCAGACAAACTTATTAATTACTAAAGATGACTAAAGGAGGAGGAAAGCTAAAACAAAATGAACCAAAAGGAGCTGACCTAATGGATGGAAATTTGAATTTGATAAGGTTGTTTGTTCAAGAAGGGTGGTATTCTCTATGCTCAATATTGGGAAGCTCTCACTTAGGAGTAATTCAGGAGTTTGTAAATTATTTCAATGGACAGGGAGCCACCATCTATTGTCTTAAATTACAAGTATTTGTAAGGCATTCAATCTTCCAAAAGAAGGATAAAGTTGGTTTAAAGGTCATGTCGTCACTGGATGAGACCTCAACAGTTTCCTCAGAGATGGACACAGAGATCACAACTGGCCCAAAGGAATTCCCAGCAGCTACCTCAAAAATGAACGAGTAGAAGTTGTTAAACTCATCAAGATTTACCTCACTTGTGAAAGGAGGTATACAATAGTGTTTATTTATCATATGAGATTTATTTTTCATGTTGAAGGTATGAAGACCCTCAAATTTCCATACTTTTTGATAAAGAGTCTTACAAAGATGTCAGCCAGGATTCAAACACCTACCGTTGCTTCAGAATACAACTTGTATCATCAAGCTCTCATCAAAGTGTTAGTTGAAGAAGAGTTAAGGAAAAGAAATCAAACATGGGACCATTTATTGTTTTATAGGGATTTCCAACCTGCACCTACACCTCCATATTTACAACAATACACTCAGCCTGCAAAAAGAAGAAAGAGGAAGGATAATAAGGAGAATATCCATCAAACAAGGCACTGAAAATAAGGGATTTATTCAGCAAAGGTTGAGAGAAAGTTGGAGAAAGGAAAGAGCTCATCAATCAATAAGCCTAAATCCATGAAGATGGTGCCCCCCATTTCTCCCTTTCCTAATTTATATACCAGAGCTCGAAGAGGAAGGTCTAAAACTACAAATAAATCTAAATCACATGTGCTACTAGAAATTTTGGATGCATACATTCAACATAAGATGCAGAAAAAGTATCCAGCCACAATGTCTGATGAAGAACTCCTCAAAGATGTAGGGTATGAGATCAGTAGCAAGAGAAAGAAAGAGGAGGCCAAACCTATTGCTGGTACTAGAAAAATACATACCAGAGATAACAACAAGTTTAGGCTCAAGTCTAAGGCTCTGCACAATCCATGTATTTTTATAGAGGTAATTGATGTAGAAGGAAAATTTTAAGGGTTAAAAACAAACGAGTCCAAGAAGAAAGATAAAAACAAAACCCCTTTAGAGTAGCAAACAAACCCCTGAAAAAGAAGAAAGATACAAAAGGGTTCAAAGGAGGAAAAGGCCACTGTCAAAGAAGCGACCACAAGAACCAGAAGATCGAGATCATATTTTGGAAGAAAATCATACTTGGACAAGCTTTCTCAAGCTGCAGCCCATATGGAACAAAGGTAAAAAAGGTTTCCTGATAAAATACCTTTTTTCTTATCAAGTCCAATTATGACTAGAAGCTCAAATTTAAAAATGTAAAAGTCTTCACAAGTTTTTCAGTGTTTTCTTTGCATTTAAAAAAAAGAAACATAGTGCTACCAAAAATTCCAGTTCGTTATAGCTTTTGCGCAGTTACAAGTTTTTACCATAATTTCTAGTAGCGCCTATTTTAAATGATTTTTGACACCTGTCAGCAAAATTTCTAAGCCAATTCAGGAAGGATAAGGACTCATAACCAAATGGATATAACAAGTGATGGTGATAAGTGGTTATGAGGTTGTTGGAGGTCATATTTAATGAAGATACATGTTTATTTAAGAACCCAAGACATGAGGAGACAAATCAACAGGAAAAGGAGAAACATGTTAGTATACTCAACAATTCAGCCCAGATTCTCTTCTCTTCTTTCATCTACAAATATCCTTTCAGTTATATTTCAATGGGATATGGTTTTAATGTCCTATGACACCTATGTAATGTTAGGAGTAGTGTTTCATTATTTTTAGAAGCGATGGAATTGGTGCCTCTCTTTCTATATATACCATTTGTGAATACCATTTCTAGGTTGGATGTTGGGCTACCTAAAGACTTAATATTATAAAGAAAAAAAAATTCACTTCATGCTAGAGGATTTTGTGACTCAAGAACTATCTAATGTATGGTGTGTTTTCTCTCTTTGTTACTTTCTTCTAATTTATGAGTTGCAACAACTATTAAGGTGTGAGTACGAAATTGTTAAAGGATTTAATAGTAAATTATCTACTTTCAAGCTTCCTGAAAATCATGTATGTGTTGTCGAACATGTTAGTGAAGATTTCATAAAATATTTGTGAAATACTTTATGCATCCACTCTACTTTCTGAATTTTTTTTACTTTTCTTAAAACAATTTTTTTTTAAAGAGCCATCATTATAGCTATGTGACTGATTTAGGATATGAATATTTCCTAGAATAAGGACCATATTTTCATCTCCTTTCATTTGTTACACTCTACTCCCTATACTACCAATTTACCCATACAATTTATACTTTCCAGAGCTTGCCAAATGCATGAAATTCTTAGAGTATATACAAATCATTTCAAACTCTTTGAGAAGTCATCCCACCACTCAAAAACCCTTTAAAATTTGAAATGAAATATGATGTTTAAGGATTACTCATTTTGTATTCAAGGAGTGACTCCTTTCTCTAACACCACCTTTTCATCCCTAGAGCCCAGGTCACTACCGAGAAATTCATGAAACTTTAGGAGATGATAGATAACATTAGAACAAATGCATGGAAGAAATCACATCATCGGGAAGTCATCTAGACCCCTCCCGACGATGACAAGAAGTTCATAAAACATGTCACAAACATTTTATCTATAGGTATAAACATCAGATTTAAACATGGGCACCTCTTACTTATCTGAGAATAGCTAAGAAGTATTTATCCCCTATATGATAAGCTATAATATAGTATATTTGACCAATATAGATACACTATGTATTCATTTACAGATAACTACATATATAGATGCATACATCATCACTAATCAAATACATGCTTATAACCAACATAATGACAACATAAATACCATGGATACAACAAAAAATGAATTGATACATAAACGAATAAATTTTCATACCGAATAATAGAGGAATGACCCTTCATTACTAAATGTAAAAACAAACCAAAGATTGGACTTCCACGTTCCATCTGACCATAGATTGGATGAGCCAAGTCTTACTTCATTCAATCACCCTCATGAAATATTCCAAGCATGAATGTAGGACTTTATCAAACACATCAATCAACTCCAAACCAGGGCTTCGAAGACCAAACCATCTCAACACCAAATGAGTGATTCTACCTCACAGTCGGAAATCACTAACCATCATGGATTGGTATCCATCGAAGATGCTCTGGGGCTCTAGACTGTTTGTTCCAACGAAGACTCCATGACTAGTAACTCAACCCCAATTGTTCTCGGGCTCTAGAGTGTTTTTCCAACCAAGGCTCCAGGACTAGTAACTCAACCAACCTATGGCTCTACAAAATTTGACCAACTAATTCTATAGGACTTGTAACTCAACCCAACAAATTTCCATTGGTATCCAAAGCGTTTTTCCAACCCAGGCTCCAGGAACTAATAACTCAATCCAAAAACTAAAGGAATCATGAGAACCAACCAGAAAATAATCAATAGAAATAAATCCATAGTACCATGGTTGTCAAGAAATGGAAAGGCTTGGAAAATTCACATGCATACACCATGCATGCCAAAACTAGTGAGGAAAACATACATTCAACTCGGTACCTACAATAAAATCCTGTTGTAGTTGTTGATCCAAATGTCTGCTTGTGCTTTCCTTATCTTTTTTTTCCTTCTTCCTCCAAATAACCAAGTATCCACAATTTCCAAGAGTTCTCCAAGAAAACTCTAAGTATCCAAGAGTATGAGAGAGAGAGAGAGAGAGAGAGAGAGAGAGAGAGAGAGAGAGAGAGAAAGTAATGAAAGAGCTCCAAAGATTCACTTCTGTTTTCTTCATTTTCCATTATTTTCCTTCAATTTCCTCCTCACATGCAACCCGTGATATTTCATCTCCTTTTCCTCCTAATTTAATTTATTTTCATAAATAAATGTGCCAAAAATACTTTTCCCTCTTTAATGGCTTAGCCATAGCCTTTTCCAATTTCCTTAGCCATAATAAACCATGTGAACACCTGCACTCGGATGTTTCTCCCAACATTCAACTTGGAATACGTGTCCCATCGACTGTGGTCTTATATATTTTTTACATGGATTTTTACAAGGGTTGTAATAGATCCCTCCCCCTTGGGGGAACATCATCCTCATGTGTTCAATAACACATACAAACCAGCAAAATTCTAAAACCAAAACTTTCTTCCTATAGAGCTTTATGTGACAAAGATCATTGCAGTATTTACAATGACCACTGCTGAAACATGATCAAAATACCATTTACTGGAGCTTTATAACACAATTCATTATGGTATTTACAATAATAACCGCATATACATAAGCACATTTTCTCTAACCAACAAGTAACCATACTTTTTAGTGGAGCTTTATAAACCAAATCGATACAATATCTACAATGAAATACACATATAAACATATACACATTTTCTCAATCAACAAATAAAAGGATATGATTCCCATATCAATCAATCAAGGGAATCTAGAGGCTCACACCTCCACCCTCTCAAGTAGTACCAGGATTCAACTCCTTCTCGTGAATTCCATAATCCACTGTCAAAGTCAAAGTTCCATCCAATGTCTAGCACTATAATCCGACGCCAATTTTCCTCTTAGTGAAAATTTGCCATCTCATTTTTCCAGGGAACACTCCCAATGTGCATTTTATTCCATATAAAAATGCTAATGAAAAAAAAAAAAATCCATCTCAACCTTCACATCTCTGCTACACAGTCCCTCTGGAAATCTAGTCACCCCTTTTGTGTAGTCACTCACCTTGCAAGTTCCACTGGCACCCCCATCGCAGGCAGTCCATCCCTTGGCAATGTTTCCTCGCATGAGAAGTTCAAAAAACTAGGGAATATACCTAACTAAAAACCATCATACCAGATATATCATGCTCATGGAAATCAATGGAAACTATTGGGTACAAGTGTCCCACAATGGCCCCGTTCCTGAATTTCTTTACCAACATATTGTTGCATGTTCCAATTCCTTTTGTTGATATTGCTAGTTCTTGCAGTCAGTTTCAACCATCCAACTGGGAATTTCATAAAATACTTTACCAAGCACATAATTTCCATTACACCCAAAATAAATTGAAATAAATTCACACCATACCTCATTGGTAGCTCATCAATAAGGTACAATTGCAATTCTATTCATTTCCTCTCACAAGAAGTAGGACTTTATCAAACACATCAATCAACTCCAAACCAGGGCTTCGAAGACCAAACCATCTCAACACCAAACGAGTGATTCTACCTCACAGTCGGAAATCACTAACCATCATGGATTGGTATCCACCGAAGATGCTCTGGGGCTCTAGACTGTTTGTTCCAACGAAGACTCCATGACTAGTAACTCAACCCCAATTGTTCTCGGGCTCTAGAGTGTTTTTCCAACCAAGGCTCCAGGACTAGTAACTCAACCAACCTATGGCTCTACAAAATTTGACCAACTAATTCTATAGGACTTGTAACTCAACCCAACAGATTTCCATTGGTATCCAAAGCGTTTTTCCAACCCAGGCTCCACGAACTAATAACTCAATCCAAAAACTAAAGGAATCATGAGAACCAACCAGAAAATAATCAATAGAAATAAATCCATAGTACCATGGTTGTCAAGAAATGGAAAGGCTTGGAAAATTCACATGCATACACCATGCATGCCAAAACTAGTGAGGAAAACATACATTCAACTCGGTACCTACAATAAAATCCTGTTGTAGTTGTTGATCCAAATGTCTGCTTGTGCTTTCCTTATCTTTTTTTTCCTTCTTCCTCCAAATAACCAAGTATCCACAATTTCCAAGAGTTCTCCAAGAAAACTCTAAGTATCCAAGAGTATGAGAGAGAGAGAGAGAGAGAGAGAGAGAGAGAGAGAGAAAGTAATGAAAGAGCTCCAAAGATTCACTTCTGTTTTCTTCATTTTCCATTATTTTCCTTCAATTTCCTCCTCACATGCAACCTGTGATATTTCATCTCCTTTTCCTCCGAATTTAATTTATTTTCATAAATAAATGTGCCAAAAATACTTTTCCCTCTTTAATGGCTTAGCCATAGCCTTTTCCAATTTCCTTAGCCATAATAAACCATGTGAACACCTGCACTCAGATGTTTCTCCCAACATTCAACTTGGAATACGTGTCCCATCGACTGTGGTCTTATATATTTTTTACATGGATTTTTACAAGGGTTGTAATAGATCCCTCCCCCTTGGGGGAACATCATCCTCATGTGTTCAATAACACATACAAACCAGCAAAATTCTAAAACCAAAACTTTCTTCCTATGGAGCTTTATGTGACAAAGATCATTGCAGTATTTACAATGACCACTGCTGAAACATGATCAAAATACCATTTACTGGAGCTTTACAACACAATTCATTATGGTATTTACAATAATAACCGCATATACATAAGCACATTTTCTCTAACCAACAAGTAACCATACTTTTTAGTGGAGCTTTATAAACCAAATCGATACAATATCTACAATGAAATACACATATAAACATATACACATTTTCTCAATCAACAAATAAAAGGATATGATTCCCATATCAATCAATCAAGGGAATCTAGAGGCTCACACCTCCACCCTCTCAAGTAGTACCAGGATTCAACTCCTTCTCGTGAATTCCATAATCCACTGTCAAAGTCAAAGTTCCATCCAATGTCTAGCACTATAATCCTACGCCAATTTTCCTCTTAGTGAAAATTTTCCATCTCATTTTTCCAGGGAACACTCCCAATGTGCATTTTATTCCATATAAAAATGCTAATGAAAAAAAAAAAAATCCATCTCAACCTTCACATCTCTGCTACACAGTCCCTCTGGAAATCTGGTCACCCCTTTTGTGTAGTCACTCACCTTGCAAGTTCCACTGGCACCCCCATCGCAGGCAGTCCATCCCTTGGCAATGTTTCCTCGCATGAGAAGTTCAAAAAACTAGGGAATATACCTAACTAAAAACCATCATACCAGATATATCATGCTCATGGAAATCAATGGAAACTATTGGGTACAAGTGTCCCACAATGGCCCCATTCCTGAATTTCTTTACCAACATATTGTTGCATGTTCCAATTCCTTTTGTTGATATTGCTAGTTCTTGCAGTCAGTTTCAACCATCCAACTGGGAATTTCATAAAATACTTTACCAAGCACATAATTTCCATTACACCCAAAATAAATTGAAATAAATTCACACCATACCTCATTGGTAGCTCATCAATAAGGTACAATTGCAATTCTATTCATTTCCTCTCACAAGAAGTAGACTTTATCAAACACATCAATCAACTCCAAAACTGTATTTCAAGACCAAACCATCTCAACACCAAACGAGTGATTCTACCTCACACGAAATCACTAACCATCATGGATTGGTATCCACCGAAGATGCTCTGGGGCTCTAGACTGTTTGTTCCAACGAAGACTCCATGACTAGTAACTCAACCCCAATTGTTCTCGGGCTCTAGAGTGTTTTTCCAACCCAGGCTCCAGGACTAGTAACTCAACCAACCTATGGCTCTACAAAATTTGACCAACTAATTCTATAGACTGTAACTAACCAACAGATTATGCATTGGTATCCAAAGCGTTTTTCCAACCTGTGCTCCAGGAACTAATAACTCAATCCAAAAACTAAAGGAATCATGAGAACCAACCAGAAAATAATCAATAGAAATAAATCCATAGTACCATGGTTGTCAAGAAATGGAAAGGCTTGGAAAATTCACATGCATACACCATGCATGCCAAAACTAGTGAGGAAAACATACATTCAACTCGGTACCTACAATAAAATCCTGTTGTAGTTGTTGATCCAAATGTCTGCTTGTGCTTTCCTTATCTTTTTTTTCCTTCTTCCTCCAAATAACCAAGTATCCACAATTTCCAAGAGTTCTCCAAGAAAACTCTAAGTATCCAAGAGTATGAGAGAGAGAGAGAGAGAGAGAGAGAGAGAGAGAGAGAGAGAGAGAGAGAGAGAGAGAAAGTAATGAAAGAGCTCCAAAGATTCACTTCTGTTTTCTTCATTTTCCATTATTTTCCTTCAATTTCCTCCTCACATGCAACCTGTGATATTTCATCTCCTTTTCTCCTAATTTCCATTATTTTTCATAAATAAATGTGCCAAAAATACTTTTTCCCTCTTTAATGGCTTAGCCATAGCCTTTTCCAATTTCCCTAGCTATAGTCATGCATGTGAACACCGTACTTGATGTCTCCAGTCATTCAACTGAATATGTGTCCCATCGATCGTGGTCTTGTTATATTTTTACATGGATTTTTACAAGGGTTGTAATAGATCCCTCCCCCTCGGGGGAACATCATCCTCATGTGTTCAATAACACATACAAACCAACAAAATTCTAAAACCAAAACTTTCTTCCTATGGAGTTTATGTGACAAAGATCATTGCGTATTTACAATGACCACCGCCCTCGAAACATGATCAACATACCATTTATCGGAGCTTTATAACACAATTCATTATGGTATTTACAATAATAACCGTACATACATAAGCAAATTTTCTCTAACCAACAAGTAACCATACTTTTTAAAGGGAGCTTTATAAACCAAATCGATACAATATCTACAATGAAATACACATATAAACATATACACATTTTCTCAATCAACAAATAGAAGGATATGATGCCTTCATCTGCAACAAGGGAATCTAGAGGCTCACACATCCATCCTCAAATGTAGTACTAGGATTCACCTCCTTCCCAGGAAGTCCAAAATCCACTTCCAAATTCAAATTTCCATCCAATGTCTAGCACTATAATCCTACGCCAATTTTCCTCTTAGTGAAAATTTGCCATCTCATTTTTCCAGGGAACACTCCCAATGTGCATTTTATTCCATATAAAAATGCTAATGAAAAAAAAAAAATCCATCTCAACCTTCACATCTCTGCTACACAGTCCCTCTGGAAATCTGGTCACCCCTTTTGTGTAGTCACTCACCTTGCAAGTTCCACTGGCACCCCCATCGCAGGCAGTCCATCCCTTGGCAATGTTTCCTCGCATGAGAAGTTCAAAAAACTAGGGAATATACCTAACTAAAAACCATCATACCAGATATATCATGCTCATGGAAATCAATGGAAACTATTGGGTACAAGTCCCACAATGGCCCCGTTCCTGAATTTCTTTACCAACATATTGTTGCATGTTCCAATTCCTTTTGTTGATATTGCTAGTTCTTGCAGTCAGTTTCAACCATCCAACTGGGAATTTCATAAAATACTTTACCAAGCACATAATTTCCATTACACCCAAAATAAATTGAAATAAATTCACACCATACCTCATTGGTAGCTTATCAATAAGGTACAATTGCAATTCTATTCATTTCCTCTCACAACAAGTCAAACCAATTGTTTGATCAAATCATCATGTATAAACATATCATGTCTGGTTAGCTCAAAACGAAACCATCATAAATTAAAATCATGAAATAAACATAAAACATAATCATAAATCACATGTAACCATCATAAGTTAGAATCATAGATGATATGCATAATAAAACTGCAATAAAATAACAATACTTATCCTTTTTTGGTCCTTACTTCTTCCTTTGTTCTTTCTGCACACACACTAGATTGGTTGCCATATCCAACAAGCACCCAATGCCTTCTCTTCAATGACATACACATACACGTAGTGTACATCACAACACACACACACACACATACGACATAGAAGACCATACAATACATACACCCACATCGACATACGACACATAGACCTACACCCAGTGTACTATAAAAAACAATACATACACCTACACCGGCATGCAAAATATACACCTACACCTGGTGTAAAATACAACATAATACATATACATATACATATACATGCACAAAGTACAACACAATGAAGACACATGTGGCGATACCACGAATAAAATATGCACATACATAGTAACACATGCCCTCAACACAACATGTACGACATGCACACAATACCACATGTATACTAGTACCATATGCACAACATGTAGATAGTACCACTTGTACACAAAACTACCTGCACAACGTGTGCACAATGACACATGTAAATGACAACACCTGAATAACATGTTCACAATGCCAAATGTATAGTGCACCACCTGTACAGTGTGTACACAATACCACATTTACACAATACCATATGCACGGCATATACAGAACACCACATGTACAAAACATCACATGCATGATATGTAGACGACACCACCTGCACACAACACCAGATTTACAACATGTGCACAACACGATATGTACAATCATGCACACAGCACCAAATGTACATAACACAATATGTACAACACACACACAACACCATATGTACATAGAATTGCATATTCAATGTGCACATAGCACCATACATACACAACACCACATATCTCACATGTACATAGCACCATCTATACCTCACACTGCATATGCAATATATATACATAACACCATATATACAACAATCATACAACATCGTACGTACACAATACTAAATACGAAACATTACAGATCACCATAGGGATAGTAACTGAATATACAACATGCATGAAATATACATAATAGTAGTAATGCACATCCATAAACCACATATTGACCCCATAACCAACCTTGCTTCTAGTGTCTTTCCACTATCCATGCTTATCCTAGCATTTCACATATCACACTACTTTCACTTCTCTGATGTGCCCCTCAACATTACCTATCCAGAAAATAAAAATATGAATAGTACAAGAATATACCATTAGATCATATCCACATGATAATGACCTTGTGGATCTTTCAAGGCTACTCTGCCAATTGATTCCTTATAAGACCAAGATCATCTTCATGCCATTCACCTACATAAGAAATCATTCCTCCATAATGATGATCCTTGAAAACCCTCTGATACAGTGACATAGATGCATAGATACATACATATATAATCATTAGCATAAATCAATCATGATCTTCTCAGAAGACATCATACATACCCACATATATACATTTAAACATTTAGCATTAAACAACCATGAACCATGACGACCCTATCAGGTCCAACACACATACATACATACATGTACACATATATAAACATTAGCATAATCATGATCACCTCATATATACCAGATAACATAAGGTATAGCTTAAGATAAATTTCTTTATTCGTGCACAACATGCATAACATTGAGAACCACATATCAAAACTTAGCCAAGCAATCTAACGCCCCATAACCATTTACTTTACCTACTCTACCACTAAACATTTACCTAATTGAATCAACCAACCCAACTGACTATCATAGTCTTACCTTCCACTATGCTTACTCATGCACTGGGCATCATTTTTGCTTTACATTACTTGTTAGGTACCACACAAATCTCCCGAAGCTCCATTAACTTTCCTATTTCCTCATCCAATTCTCAAGACTCTCAAAATAGAAAAGACAATCACAATAATCAAATAAGGAGACCATGGAAAACCAATAGAAATAACACATCGAAACAAGTGGTATTTCCATACACTAGACATAAAAAAAGCCGCAAATCAAGTGCAACAAACCATAAAAGACCAAAAGCACAAGACTAGAAACAAACACCATGACTTAATCCCCATCATCCCCAGTGCTTTTGAAGGAAAAATCAACCTAATCCTTCTCCAATATTTCATAATAGTCTCTTTTTCCATGCAATCCCCTGCATCATACTACCATAAACTCATAATTGTAAGTGCATAAATAAACATAAAAATATGCCGGTTACCTTACCTTGTTGTGTCAACCATGTTGCCTTGTAATGAAACACACACATGTTAGCCATATGTATCAACATCAAGGAAACATATCTATCAATTCAAAATCAACATTTGCCAAGGATAAAAACCATGTAATAATCCAAAATCCTCTCACATTCATCGGTCATAGTACATAACGCTAAAAATATCACCTACTTACAATCAAGTACATATCAACTCTCTCAACACATACGCGTTAATACAAACATCTTAAAAGAAGATCATTTATTCATGCAGTCTTATAAACACATACTCATATCATACAATTATTCAAAAATTCAAACAAACTATAAATGTGCCATCTTAGATAAATCAACTAGATGACATAAAGGACACCAAACACTCAATTCCAAATAGATGACGTAATCCAACAATCAAGAATCAAGTACACGACATAAGAAAATTCATACCTCAATTTATGTTAGGGGAGGCTATCTTGTTTTCAAAATTAATCTAGATTAGCATGCTATAACTTCCAAACATATCAACTCAAACCTAAATATGTTCATGATATCCATAATAGTAACTAGCTAACATGTTAACATCATAACCTCATAAACGATTGGTACTCATACATAACAATCACATATGCACAATCAACCTAGAGTAGTATGACATAATATCACAAATAAGTCGACTCATAACTGAATGTCATAATCCTGACCATCTACGTGTGCCAATCCAATTTAGCATGACACATATATCATCAAGATAACTATCATAAAAATCAACAAGCTAACTAAATAAAAAAACATATAAAACAACAATAGTAATGCATACCACCACAGGTTGTTATCATTCACTGCTATCTGACACATGTACATATAACCGCACTAATCAACTAGCATATAATGTAGGTAACTGTAACATCAATAGAATGAAATGAATACTCATAACCATAATGCATATAACAATACTTAACCTACATACCTACATGCCCAACATCCAAACCTACGTGACAACATGCTCTTGCCTTGAAGTCCAATGCTGCAACTTCACTTTGATGGTCTACATATCCTTCTCTATTTTAGCAAACACATTAGCATCATATCATACCAATATCGTCATGATGACCTAATTGAACACAATGACCTTATGCACAAAAACCTTCACCAAGCCAATGCAAACTTGACCACATGCAACCACTTGACATGTATAACCAATCATGAACGACCAATTTATGTCCCACATATAACATCACATAAGAAAGCATACACGAATAACACACCATCATGACCAATATGTGACGTAACATACACAATAAATGCATACAATACATGTAGAAACATGTAAGCAAGTGTGCACACACAATACATAAGCATGAAAAACACATAATCAGTCATATACACATGAAAACATGTCAGCAACAACACCATAAACACTTCCATGGTGACACCACTGTCACCATGGAAAAAACAACACAGATGCAACAAACACATATAGGCCTCAATACTACTAAACACATATGCAATCAACATACATGCATAATCACCACAATGCCCATCTAATCCGAGGGTTGGACTATGCTCTTATACCACTCTGTACCACGCTATTCCCACATCTACCCATATAACTGACCAACTGAGGTAAATATGTGATGAGAGACTACTAATATGAGATTCAACCTCCTATATGACCATAAGGAAGTGGAATCGACAGAAACTTGACAAACAAGCCTTACACAACATCAAAAAGACCTCTAGGAGGAAAACCAACCGACGAGACCCTTGAACCCTGAGGGGGAACTTATTTTGACCCTTTTGAGCCTTAGCCATGGGCATGTAAGGGATAGGGAGTGGCTAGAAGCCTATAGCCGCAGGCATCCAAAGGCAAGGTTGCGGCGAGGGCCCCAAAAAGTCAGTTATGTTCCTGCAAATACCATATTTGTGCCACCATTTCAGCCCCAGAGCCCAGGTCGCTGCTCAGAACTTCATGAAACTTTAGGAGATGATAAAAAACACTATAAAAAAGGAGTAATCAATAACTCATTTATACCCCTCCCGATCATGACATGCATTTCGTCAAACATATCACAAACATTGCATCTATAGGTATAAACAAAAAATTTAAACATGTAGGTTTGTTATCTGAGAATAGCTAAGAAGAATTTCTCCCCTACATCATAAGCTACAATATAGTATATTTGAAAACAAATTCATTATGCATTCATTTATAGGTAAAAACATAGATAGAGCCATACATCATCACTGATCAAATACATGCTTATAAACAACATAATAACAACATACATACAATGGATGGAACAAAAAATAAATCGATACATAAACCAATACATTTTCATACCGAATATCAGAGGAATGAGATCTTCGTTATTGAATGTAAAAGCCAACTGGATCCATGTTCCACCCGACGATAAATTGGCTAAACCAAGTCTCACTTCAGCCAATCACCCTTGTGCCATATTCCAAGCATGAATGGGGGAATTTATCAAGCACATTAATCAACACCAAAATAGATCTCGAGAGACCAAATCGTCTCAACCCCAAACCAGTGATTCCACATCGTTGTTGAACTTCACTAACCATCATAGATTGGTATCCACCCAAGTTGATCTGGGGCTCTAGAGTGTTTGCTCCAACCAAGGCTCGAGGACTAGTAACTCAACCACAGTTGTTCTTGAGCTCCAAAGCATTTTTCCAATAAAGTATACTAGTAACTCAACCCACCTAGGGCTCTAGATCATTTGTACAACCAAGGCTCCAGGACTAGTAACTTAACCCAAGAACTATTTGTTGGGCTCCAGAGCATTTTTCCAACTTAGGTTCCAGGAACTAATAACTCAACCAAATAGCTAAAGGAATCATGAGAACCAACCATAAAAAAATTAATGGAAATAAACCTACAATACCATGGTTTTCCAAGAAATTCCAAGGCTAGGAAAATCCACACTCATACACCATGCATGCCAAAATTAGTGAGTAAAACATACATGTAACTCGGTAGCTGCAATAAAATCCTGATGTAGCTACTGATCCCGATGTCTACTTGCACTTTCCTAATCATATTTTTCCTTCTTGCTCCAAATCACCAAGTATCCACACTCTCCAAGGGTGCTCCAAGAAAAATATAAGTATCCAAGAGTATGAGAAAGATAGAGAGAATAATGAGAGAGCTCCAAAAATGCACTGACAGAAGGTACCAACTAATGCTCATAAGTATTTTGATAGAAGAGGCCTCTATTTTATTAATTTTCCATTATTTTCCTTCTATTTCCTCCTCACATGCAACCTGTGATCTTTCATCTCCATTTTCTCCTAATTTCCATTATTTTCATAAATAAATGTGCCAAAAATACATTTTTCCTCTTTAATGCCTTTGCAAATTTATTCAGCCATACTAAACCATTTGAAAACTCGTACTAGGATGTTTTTCCCAAAATTCAACTTGGAGTATGTGTCCCATTGACCGTGGTCCTATATATTTTTTATGTGGATTTTTACCAGGGCTATTAAAGATGTTTAAAGGTATCATGTGCGAAGAAAAAATTCTTTGTGCAACATTTATTAAAATAATAAATATGAAAATGTATTATTTAATTCTTATTAGGAACATATTTCAAAATTATATTTGGGACCCACATTTATTAATATCAATTTCAAATGCCAATGACTGATGAAAGGGTATTGTTGATTATGGATGTAGTTTTCCGAAAGAAGTTATGCAGAGGTGGTTGTGCGTGAGAGATTTTTGTGCACAAATTGATTTTCTCTCATGTTTCTATACTTGATGTTTTGGTGCTTATGTGGTTTTCTGAATGCATTTAATAGTGGATCATGTAGCATTTTCTCTTTGAAAATTGCGTTTAAGAGCTTGGAGTATTGTCCAAGATTTTGTTATCTTACATAAATTGTTATCTTTGAAGTTGATCTTCCATATTCAGTGGTGTCTCAATGGCACTTCTTTTAAGGCGTGGATGAAAGTAGTTATACAAGTGCAGGAATAAAAAGGTTGTACAATACTACAAGCTTCTAAATCGATTAAGCTTTGTTGATTTCTTGTTCGCATTAGGTATTTTATTAGCTGATTATCATAATAACGATTAGTTTGAAACAATTTTGTATGTTAAATTTATATTTCTTATGACACGTATAACTTTGATACTAAATCAGTGGATTCTGACTAGCTTTGGTTTTCTCTACAATACTACAAGTTTTTAAACCTATTTATCTTGACTAGTTTCATGTTCACATTTGGTAATTCCTTAGTTGGTTATCATGATTACAGTTAGTTCAAACTTGTTTTATATGGTAAATTTATATTTTTAATGACACATATAAATTTGATATTATACCAATGGATTATGTTTAGATTTGGTTAATTCAATTTCTAAATATTCAGCGTGTCGTGTGTAGCAATTTTGACTGAGGTAATAGTGTATGTATTTTTGTTAAGTTGAAAGTGTATGACATAGTGTTGGTTTTTGTTCCTTTTCTTGTGTATTTTATTCAAAGTTGTTGGTTTTTTATTTATTTTTAATCCTACTGATGTTTGTTCCATTACTAACATAAAACACTCATTTTTTCATGTATACTGATATGCATGAGGTATCAACTTTTCTAGTTTTGTTGCGCACATAAGTTTTATCGCAGAGCAGTACCTATAGATATTCATTAAAAGGAGGCTTAATTTAATATTGCATAATAGTAATAATTATTTAATTGAGAAAATATTTTATATTTCTAGTTTACAAATTTATTTTTTGCAGTTGTGCTTATTACATTATGAATTAAAGTTTATGTTTTTAGTAATTAAATTATTTTTTCATCTGCAAAGATAAAAGAGTTTAAAATTAAATCTGTTTTGTGATTGTGTATCCAATTCAATGAAAACTGAGTATGTCAAGTCATTTGTAAATCAAATTTGGTTCAGCTATACAAAGTAGTGGGGACCATTTGTCAAGTCGACCCATCGTAGAAGGTATTTGAATACATGTTGGTATAATATTTATTTATGAATGTCCTTGTGCAATTTAATATTTGTAGATATGATTAATAGTTTTACGGGTCTTCAAAATTGATTGTAAAAACAAAGGAAATTTTGGCATGTTGTTGATAAAATATCTCGGTGATTTTTTGTAATTTGGGGTTATAATTTTCAATTATCATGATCTTCAGTGTCAATAATCTATTAACAATCGCGTTGTCATATTTTTATTAAGAAAACAAAAGAGGGAAAAAAATCTATAAAAAAGAAACCAGTTGTTATAGGTCAATTTGGGCATCATTCCCAATGACCTGGTTAACTGGACATCATCTCCAGGACCAATGAATAGGGTCTATCATTCCCTCTCATTCCAGTTGCTACATGCCCTAAGACAAAGAACAAGAACAATCATTCATGACTTTCATCTGCAAAGGTTTCCAAGATTCTAAGTTTATAATATATCATATGAGATCTCATCAATGTTGCCTCTAAAGGGACTAAGTGCATTGCATATGCAGGTAGCCCCATTCAAGGCTGATCTGCAAAGCACTTCCCGACACTCATAGGTACATTGGTCACATTGGGAGTGAAATTCTCATTGTTCTGGAATCTCCACTTAGCTAGTGCCTTCTAGAAGAGTTCACATGTGTCAAACTTCGAATCCATGTGTCCATTTGACAACTAAAATATTGGGAACATGTCTTACCTATTATTGGAAATTCATTGATTGTGAAACTACCTTCATCTCCTCTATAAATTGAGCACAAATATTAGTGTTTGATAAGGAAGAATTTGAGTAGCGAAATGCTGGTGGAATTTCAATTGAGGAGTTTATTTTTGTAACATGCTGTTGGAGAGATCTACATTGTGATGAGGATGGGATGCCGCTGGAGATGGTCACTTTAAATCAATCACTAGGTTTTAATCTCCCCTTCTATCCAGTAATAAATATTACTGCTTATCTTTCCCTATATGCATCTATATAAGCTTTGATTTTCCATATTATGAGTTCTTATTTGATGTATATTGTTTATGCTTTATTGATTTGGCTAATTTTCCCTATCTCTTGTTGTTTAGTGTTCATTCTTGCAGGAAATATTTTGCATAGCTAGCTCGAATTTGAAGCTATAACAAAAGCGACAGAAGGAGACCCGGAAGCACTTAGATTCCAAGTAAGCTTCTTAACTCATTCTGTGTGTCTATTTAAAGTCAGGAAAGGTAGTCGTAAAGTCTTTAATCTGTTGTTCTAGATAAGCACCTGTCTAGGGAAGAATGATTTATCTGTAATTCATAATTCTGCATAGCAAATTGGCAACTCCGCTGGCGATTTTACCCTTCATCCTAGGTGTATTTGCCTCTGATTTTCTCTGTTTATTCACCCAATAACTTTTACTCATAAATATTAGGTTTTTTGAAATCCAAATTTGCATTAGAAGTTTGTTAAACAACTATGTTTTTCATTGTACACTGCTCCCAACGCACTGTTGGGCAGGACACAATGCTTTGCATAGAACTATCTCCCTTTTAGGCCTGTGTTGCAGAGCACTCTCTCTCATTAGAGACCGTGTTGCCTCCTGAAACCATCCAAATTCCATTGAGTTTGTCAGAGAAATTTGTTTTAGTTTGTTCTCTGTTGTGTTTTGGAAAGCCTGAAGCCTCATATTGACTAGTGAACTTATCTACCTCTTCCTCCTTTGAAGGAATAGTTTGTTCAATGTTTGTTTAAAGTGTTTTTCTTTATCATTGACGAATTGACTTCAAAGTATTTTCATTATCGCATTAGATCCATTTGCTCTTGAAAATGAAATTGTCCTAAATTCTTTTTTTCCTGATAGGAGAAATTTTTGTTAAATTCCTCATTTTTCCTTCAAAAGAGAAATTTTTGTTTATATTCCTCATTTCTCAAAAGTAAAAGGAATTTGTTTTTATTGATTTAGTGCACTTAGTTTATTTTCTTCATTCATAACATTAAATGAATTGAAAATAAAAACCCACATTTGCATGTAGTGGATTGCATGATTTGCAAAAGGAACAGTTAGGAGATCTGCATTTAGTTTGTGCTCTTTGATTTGTTTGCTCTCAAATTTATTACTCTTTCCCTCTAGTAGCTAGGATTTTCATTGAAAAACTAAAAGTGAAAGATTGCTTATAATTCTTGGTTTTCATTTTAGTAATTTCCAATACATCATCGTGGTGAACCTTTGAAAGGAAAATTGATAAACAAGATCAACATAAAATTTATCTGAATTTACCTAACAAAGCATTGGAACCATAACGATAACATTTAGAAGGTATAGTCTAGAGACGTATTCCGGCATCGTAAAACAAAACAATTGTCATTAACTTTTCTGTAATACATTTCGAGTGTGATAAATCACTCCATGTACGTAAGTATATAGTATCTCATCCACGTACTCTCAGGTATATCAGGTGGTGTTACAATACCGAAAGTATAAAGGGGTGCTCTCACTATGCGGTTTCGCATCAGAAAATTCTAATATGGACTTGGGCCTCCACATACCTTCAAGTATATTTGGGAGGATAAATTTTAGGCGCTATCCATCCATAGTGAACCGAGCTGACCACCTTGTAAATTACGATAAACCGAACACAACATTCGGGGAGATTTCCTGCCCGTACTTCTTGGTTCACTAGGAGGTATTTTGCAGTTCACAGTTTCTTGGTAAACCCTTTTGCTTAGCATTACCCTTTTATCTATTTATTTTTGTTTGGTTAAAATAAATCAGTAATCATGGAAGAAAAAAATCATTTTCCCATCGTTCGCGTAGATTACCATTGAAACCACCTTTACCACCAGAAGTTACTTCTGGTAGGCGAAGGCGATCATGATTTACCAAATCAAGTACAATTCGTACCTCTGGTGAAACATAATATTCCCATAAACGAGTGTTATCTCAAGTTGTTTCTACACATCCCGGTTCATCTTTTGTTGTCGAAATAGAGTCCTCAGAGCTACCCGTGGTCACGATCCATCCAATCAGTGAGACCATACCTCCTGGACCTGATGTTGTTCAACCAGAAGTTGATCCAAATCCTTTCTCTTATTTTCCAGAACATCTGAATCCTGAATTCGAACAATCAGAAGTTGTGCCTGCCTTGGTCATCCCACAAATTTCTGTAGCCATTGAGTCTCCCATATCACACAGTCAACCACCTGAAATATACTTTGGGCCTGATAGTGAAATACTTCCACCTGGTTTAATTGCAATTGAAGAAATCCCACAAGACAAGACACCTTTAACTCCAACCCATTTTGGGGAGGACCTTTACCTGTACAAGTCTTTCCTCAATCATCACCATCTGCTTTTTTTGATCCTATTCCCATTCAAACTCCCGTCGATTCAAAAGGGTATACTTTTGGTCAAGAAAACATGCCTGAAAAAACATCTTCGGTTGGGCCATGTGTTCCAATTACGTCAGCACCTGTCCTCGCTACCCCGTCAATGTTTACAAGTTCACTAGAGTCATATTTTCATGGTGGCCCTATGGTCCCATCAGGTTACAAATCATTACCTGGAATTTTCTCTTGTGCATCTTCAAATCCATGGACTCTACAAATTTCATCATCCAATATTCTGAATGGTAATTCTATAGTGAGTATTGAATTTATTGATTCTTTATACACATCATCAGGGCAATATCAGGACAGTCCTTCTGGTTCTATTCCTTCAAGTACCATATCAATTGGACTTCTAGCATTCAGAGAGCAGTATTTTCCATATTATTATCCTCCTCATGCTGGAGGGAAACCTTTGGTCACCCAATATGAAAGTACCCCATCACTTTTTGGTCAACCTAATGTCAAAATGAATGTTTTTCAATGGTAGCCTACTCTGCCTATTCAACCACAAACGGTTGTACACTTGTATCAACCAGTTCAACCTGTTACACCCACATCTTTTCCACGTGTTAATACATCTTTACCCCTATTACAGAATCAAAATTTTGTACAACAACCTTATCAAGCGGGTCCTTCAACTCAATACCCTCAAATATTGGGTCCACAGACTCCAAATCCTTCGGTTAATTTACAACAACCTGTATCTCGAATCATTTATTCACAATCTGGTTTACCATTTTATGGGATGTCACAACCACAACTAGGTTATACTTATTCTCAACTGAATCCAAGTTATCCTAATTTGGGTTATAGCATTGGTGGACAGACTCCTTGGCAGACTCAGGTGCAAATGCCTTAAACTTCATTTCAGCAAGTATCATATCCAGGTTTTGGTCAACAGAATCCTCAAGCATTTGCTTTTCAAAACAACCCTTATTTGGGTTACCAGCAGCAGATTGCTTATGTTGGTGCTCAAAGGCCTATTTCTCAAGAAATTCCATCTTACCCTGGCTATGCACAACCTGACCTTAATAGACAGATGCATTTTTTTGCTACTTTAGAGTTACCAAATTTAATTTGGCTAAATAATGATCTAATTAACTATGCTCCTTGGTGGTCAGTGATACCTCACAAATTACCCTCAGATATTCCTAAGTTCAATGGAAACCCTGGAGAAGATCTGTTGACTCATGTCATGACTTATCATTTATGGTGTTCATCAAAATCCTTGAATGATAATTCTGTTCGACTACGACTTTTCCATTGTACGCTCACAGGTCTCACTGCAAAATCGTACATTGAGTTACCTAGAGCTTATTTTGATAATTTCACTGCCCTAGCTACTGTATTTTTGACTCATTTCTGGTTACCCATAAGATATGAAACTGGAACGGAAATATTAACAAATTTCGAATAGATTAATTCTACTCACATTTCCGATCATATTCATGAGTGGCGTCGTCATCGTAGAATGGTTAAGACATTTGTTCCCAATCAACTCCTTAGTGAATAGTTCATTAAGTCCCTATTACCATCTATAACTGAGGATGTTGCTAAGGGTGGCTTCATCACAGAAGAGAAAGTTATCACTTGTGCCCAATATTTAGACTTGATTTATACTCAGTCTGTCATGCTCTATGAAAAAATTCCTAATGCGCCAAGATCTAATTTTATTGTTCCTCCTCAATTAAAGGAATCTCATGCCAGAGATGGCTTGATTGGTACTGCAAGCACACATCATACTACTTCATTTGATCTTGCACCTTCTTCCGAAATTAATTCCATGTCGTTTGACAAAGGAAAAAGTGACAAGAAACCCAGAAGTAAGAAAAAAGGGAAATCTAAGAAAAATAAAACTTCTAACCCACAAGAAAAATCATCTGATAAATCGTGTGGACCTAGGAAACCTTGTTATCCATGCATAATATGTAAGGAGGTACACTTTGTTATGGATTTTCCTCACCGCGCTGAATTCTAAAAAATCATCAAGACTTCCCATGCATTAGCTATGTTGACAGACCCATTTCCAAATCCGGACACAAACATGGTTGCTACGGATCCAGCTTCTAGTTCCCAAGTACTTATGTTATATGTCACAAAACCTTCAATAGATATTTTGGTTTGAACGCATAATAAATATTATGGTAGTCAGGCAACTGATAAACCTACTACCTCGACAACAATTCCGTCTACAGAATCAATACCTTCTATTGCTATTCTTGAATTGAAAATCAAGCCACCAAAGGGAGTAATTCACAAATCAACATATAATCCTCGAGCAAGAGCTACTCAAAATTATAATATAGTTGAATATTTGGCTCAATCCCCTTCAGCTATGTCTGCTCTTGAGGTATTAAAAAAATTTCCCTCCCAAAAATAGGCTTTATTGTCTGCTACTGGTGGAATTGATCCAACCGATTCTAATCTTGTCGTCTTTAATCATACAGGCTATGTGCCGCAACTACCAGTAGAATTAGCATTCTCCATACAAGTAAATATTCTCAATCACCTTTTTCATCGCACTATTATTGATGAGGGAGCATCTACATGCATTATGTCTCTAAATTGTTGGAAGTCTCTTGGCTCGCCACGGTTATCACAATCATCAATGGCATTGAAGGCTTTTGATGGACGTACATATAAGCCTTGTTGTATTATTAATAACCTACATGTTGAACAAGTGGGGAAAACAATTAATGTTGATGTCAAGGTTGTTGATGGACCCTTGACTATAATATTCTACTTGGAAGGCCATGGGTATATGAAATGACTGCAATTTTTTCTACATAATTCAAAATGATTTCCTTTCCAAAAAAAGGTACTATCATGGTCATTAATTAGCTATCCTTCTTTGCCTCCACTTTGCACGTAATTGAAATCATTCCGTTCATTCACACACCCCAACTAGCACTTCAGAACATTGGTGTAGGACTCTTAAAGGATTCCACTCTCATGGGAGCCTTTGCATTACCGCCGCCTACGATGTCGACAGAAATTGCAAGTATAGAGACCTTCTACATGATCTCTTCCACTCCATCTAGCTTAAGGGAGAGTACGAGTGGTTCTGAAATTTTTACATTGGATGAGTTTCTGCTGCCTAGCCCAATTGAACTAGCATAGAAATCAATCTATCTGGCTTGGGCGGCGAATCAAAAATCAGCGTTGTCAATTTTTTGGGTTGATCATTCCTTAGATTTTGGTACTCCCTCTGATCCTTATTCCTCAATTTTCTTGACAGATGAGAATATTTTGGAAGCTATGATGTCAGAAGGAGAACCATGGGAAGATTATCATCATCATTCACATATTCCTAATTATGAATAAAACTATATTAGTGAACTATATCACTCATCAATAAAAAATTTCTTTTCAAAATTATTTAGCTATAATGCAATCAATTCCAAGCAAAATCTGTAAAATATTGAAGAAACCAATTCTATCAATATTTCGACCAAAACTAGCATTGTAGAAAATATTCATGTCAGTGTATCTTGTTCTCCATCAAAACTCGAAACATATCGCTCTCCATTTCGTGAATTTTGTGATGTATTTTCTTGGTATTACGAGGAATTTCCAGGCATAGATACTAGTATTATTGAACAAACTAATAATATGTATCCTGATGTCAAACCGGTGTGTCAATGGCTTTGTTCTGTTCATCCGAAGAAAGCCATTGTCATTTAAGCAGAAGTTGAAATTTTTTTGCGTGTTGGTTTCATTTACCCTGTTCTGCTGACTGAGTGGGATTCCAACATCGTTCCTGTCATGAAAAATCAAGGAACTATTATAGTGCGCGTTTATTATCGGGATTGTAATCTTGGTTGTCCAAAAGACAACTATCATACTCCCTTTATCGACTAGATTATTGTGATTGTGCTGGATGTGAAATATTTTCATTTATGGATGGATTTTCCAGCTACAATCAAATCAATATCCGCCCAGAGGATCAACATAAGACAACATTCATCTTTCCCTGGGGAACATTCACTTATAGGAAACTACCATTTGGTTTAAAGAACACTAGGGAAAATTTTCAGAGAAAAATGAACTATGCTTTCAATGACATCAAGCACATTGTTCAGCCTTATCTAGATGATTTACCAACACATTTACAAAATTGTACTGATCACCCGATGCATTTGAGAGCCATTTTGCCGACACTACAAAATATGCCTCAATCCACATAAATGTGTGTTTTGTGTTGGTTCTGGTCAATTTATTGGATTCATAGTCTCAAAATAAGGAATTTGAATTGACCCATTGAATTTTCAGGCCATTCTTGATCTACCTGCGCCATCATATTTACTTCAGATATAGAAACTTCAAGGAAAGGATGACTTCCTAAGAAGGTTCATTCCAAACTACGCTGAAATGGCTAAAGGATTTACTCGACTATTGAAAAAAGGGGTTCCCTTCCATTGGGACCAAGTTGCACAAGCTTCTTTTGATGTTGTCAAGGATACTGTTGTCCAAGTGTCATTAATATACCCCCCTTGTAATGTTCCAAATCTAGAAAAACTCATAAATCATGCATGAAAAACGCAATTCCAGCAAAAAATGCAATAGAACAGTGAAATGGACTCTTGGATCCCATATATTATTCAATACATTCTACATCCAAGATTAGAGCTGAAACAAAGCAAACTAGGTGGGTTAAACTGATCTCCCACACCTAGGATTGCCAAAAAGTACCAAATGTCAGAGCAGCTGCTCAAGGGACTGCGCAGTCTAAGAGAGGGATTACACATGAAATAATAGGAGAACAATAGATCTACTCATATATTGATAAATAATTCTGAATAACAGAGATCTAGTCTCCTCATAAAAAATACAAGATAACCCGGTAAGGGTTTCTTGTTAAACACTCTGCATACAAAATGGGAGGTTCAGTAATTTATTGAATAACCGCTAAAACACTGAAGTACATGAGTGAAGAAGACTGAAATATTTCTAATCTTCTGTAGAGCTCTCAAGGGCTTCCTCCCATGAAATGATGAACCTCTCAATCACAAGGAAATACTACAATGGAGCCACCAAACCATGCAATGAACACTGCCTCCAAAATAATGCATTCCCTAGTAGAAATAACATTGGGAATGTATTGGAAATGTTTGGTCTGATACCAAAAATATGAAATAAGCTCTATAGCTCTCCAAACAGATCTCTCAAGTGAAGGAAACCTTCCTCAAATGAGAAACTAGCTCAGAATCCAAGATTCCAATCCCTTCCACTGTTGCACCCGACAACACTACAAAATCTCTAGCAAAGTTGTACTGATGAAGATGGCTAAAGCTTGGCCTGAAAACCTGATGTGGAATGATCAATTAAAACTCTCCCAATGAGGCTCCTCAAAGGAAAAAGGTGGGATTCCGGCCCGGGAATACCCAGTGCTAAACAACACTACAACTTTTCTAAGTAGCAAAGCAACAACAATTCTTGGCAAACAAGAATAATAATCTACAACATGAAGAATAATACTACCATCCTCTTCCTTATATAAGACATGATTTTTCTTTCCCTTGGCCCCACTCAATTAGGTTACTTCTAACCCAAGTTACATCTCCCTCTAAAATTGCGTTATTCATCCTTGGATTCCTCCTCGACTAAAATTGCGCTGTTGACTTAGTCAAAGAAGCTTGAATTTAACCTTATTCACACATGGAGGTGTCTTATTAAGCTAGAAAGAGTGTCCCCTTTCACATTTGGAGTATTTTATTCCTCCTTAGGAGACTTATGGGGTTTTCTTCCCATTTATTCACCAACTAGAGCTGCTGCTAACTCTAATGTTCCATTTAGCTTGGAGGCTAAAATTTTGGAACATTACACCCCTAATTATCAAAATTATTATTTCCTATGTATCGTCGCAGCTGAAATGACCATTGATATGGTTTTGGTCCAAGTAGAAGATGGAATTGAACATCTAATCTATTATTTGAGTCCTAATCTCAATGATACACAAGTTAAGTATTCATACGTAGAAAAGCTTACCTTGGTAGCTGTTCAAGCTGTCCAAATATTTTTCCACTATATCCTGCTCCAAAAGACCACTGTCATTTCAGATTGCAACCCCATGACTTATATATTATCACGTCAATTTCTCGGGGGAAAATATTCAAAATGGATTGTCATTTTGCAGGAATTTGATTTGGAATTCATCGAATCCAAGTCAAAGGAATCTTTAGTTTTGGTTGATCTTCTCTGTGACCTTCCCTCTGATAGTACTGCAACTACGTCAGAACCATAAATTACTGATGATTCTCTATTTCTTATCGGATCATCTAATCCTTGGTATGGATATTTCATCATGTATCTCCAAACTCAAACTTTTCAACCTGATACCTCTTGCTTTGAACAACGGCGTATTCGATACCAAGCCAAAGATTATCTGATCATCGGCGATACACTTTATCATCGTGGTGTCAATACCATTTTAAGGAGGTGAATCACTCATGAGGAGGCTGAAAATGTTTTAAATGATTTTCATGTTGGGGCTTGTGGTGGACACTTATCTGGATATGCTACCGCGTAGAAGATACTCTGCGGCAGTTACTTTTGGCCTACAATTTTTCGAGACTGCATCCTCGTAGTCAGAAGTTGTCATGCATGCCAAATTTTTTATCGTAAAATCCACAAACTGCCAACGCCAATGCATCCTGTTGTCTCGACCATTTTCGAAATGGGGTATTGACTTCATGACCAGCAACCCTCATTCGTCCGGGGTCATGGTTATATTATTGTCGCAGTCGACTACTTTACCAAATGGGCCAAAGTGATGCCTACATTCAATAACACAGGACAGACAACTGCATTGTTTTTATTTAATCATGTTATTGCACGGTTTGGGGTCCCACAAGCTATAGTTACAGATCATGGGAAGAATTTTCACAACCATATGATGGTTGAATTGACTGCAAAGTTAGGATTGTCACAGGATAATTCTACTCATTATCCACAATCAAATGGACAAGTTGAGGCTATCAACAAGACTCTTAAACATATGCTTCAACGAATGATAGGAGTTCATAAAAGAAATTGGCATTTGATCTTGTACTCTGCCTTGTGGGTTTATCGAACCTCAGTGAGAAACGCGACTAGATTTACTCCTTTTCAATTGTTGTATGGTCTATAAGCTATCTTACTAATCCAATGTGAAATATCATCATTAAAACTTGCAATCGACTTGTTACTTGACACCTCAGAAGAAGAAGCGCATCTCCTTAACCTCATCCATGTTGATGAAATGCGTCATAAAGCCCAATTGGCCAATGAAGTGCATAAGAGACGTATAAAGGCGCAATATGACAAAAATGTCTAGCCTCGCATTTTCTCAGAGGGAAACTTGGTCCTTCTTTATGATCAAGAAGTTGATGTAATAGGTACAGGAAAATTTGAGCCATTATGGCATGGCCCCTATATTTTCAAAAGAGTTCTTGCTAAGGGTGCGTATGAGTTGGTTGATTATGATGGAATTTTGTTCGTAGAACCTAGAAAGGGGTTTTATCTGAAACGTTACTATGCTTAATCATGAGCATAGTAATTTTTTGTATTATATTATATATATGTTGTTGATTTGCATTCACTATCTTAGTTTGTTTTTAGAGTTTTCTTGACGTTAGTAATCTTCTGTACATTTCATCGCAGATGTCTGAATATCCGAAACCATTTTTTGGATATGATGATCGTGCTATTTGTAGTGCGAAGAATCTATCCTTTGCAGCATGGGCCATTTTCGCTCTGAACGATGAGTTAGTGAGTTTTCAAGGGATTTTGTATTGGTAGATCGACGAACAATATCACTGAGTATAACACGTTGATTGAACTTCTCTCTGATGCCATTTCATTTGGTATTAACCATATCATCATAAGGTTAGACTCACAACTTGTGGTATTACAACTTACTAGTGTTTATAGTATTAGAAATCCAACACTGCTTAGATTGTTCCTAAGAAATTTGAACACATTGACTGATTCTTTAGCTAATCAAGTTTTAGATAGACATTTGCAACATATGTAAAGAAAAAATTCACGTCATTGAATATGATTGCACAATAAACATAGGAAAACATTGAAATCATATAGATAGACAGTTATAGGTTTTTACAAAAATTTGTGCCAAAGACACATTGGTCATTTGACCTCAAAATGTATTTAAAATGTCAAAAGTAAACAAGTGGTGCTCGTGGTAACATGTTATAGATCTAGCTATCCTACAGAGTAACCACATCTAGTGGTTAGGAACCCCAATAGTGTGTCACTATAATCGCATGGGTAACTCTTCGATCTGGCAATCTAGAATATCGAAGGTAAAACCCTCTATGTGCTGTCGAAGCTCAGCTAGAGTCTCAACCATATCAAGATCCTGAAGGACTGCTCTCCCAACAACCCTCTTTGCTGGCACATCTGCTTCACGCTCCGGTTCCTCTACTTGTTGAACACGACTAACATCTGCATTACATCAAACATTTAGTTTAGTCTTGGGAAAAAATCAAAAATACAAAAAAATTGTATAAACCTTAAGAAAATAAAAAACATGGTAAAAACATTCTTACCCATTACATCCCACTTAGCGCCTTCTGGTAATGCTAAATCTGGATCTCCTTGGAAATCAACGCCTGCGTATGCATACTTATCAATGGCGATAATCTGTAACTGGAACCAGACAAAGAACGTAGTCGAGAACGCAATGGTCGATTGGACTGCATGCCTACTCATGAGTTCTACCCATCTTTGCATCTGCGGATCTCTAGGTTTAGACACATCCAGTGTCACATGTTGTGGCCACATCAGTGGAATCCATTCTAAAGTAAATGATATGAGGATTGAACAACAACTGAAGTTATTTTTCCTTCCTCCCTTTTCTTTGTTCATTTTTTCCTTTATTTGAGAAAGAACAGCTTCAGACCAGTTGAAGACTATTGGCTCCATACACTCTAGTGCATACTACCTATACGATCTATTCTCTACATGTAGTGTAATGATGCCAACAAGTTTTGTGATCATGAAAAGGATAGTTCTCAAAGCCAAATCTCTAACATCCCATATGTTTATCTTTCCATCTTTGCTTGCCTCTGCACCTGCATAGTAATATTGCAAAACATAACCTCTCAGTGTCTCTCCTCCAACAATAGACCCTGAGAGTGAAACAGGCAAGCCTCTCCTCGAAAAACCTGTAAGAAAGTATACATCCTCAACTGTTATGGGAACCACTTGGTTCTTAATATGAAATGCCTCGATAACTGGATCCCATGCTTGAACTAAGAACTCCAAGAATTATATTTGTTGCCTCATCCCTAACAACCTGAAGTACTTAAGCAGTCCACAATCTCTTAGGGCTCTTACTATACCCAGATCATTTAAGGCAATCATATCATGTTCTCTTTCCCTCCATGTTATCGTCATTGTAAACCTATGGAAACCTGAAATACAAACATAAGAACCATTATATTCCATTCATTGCAAAAAATTGGACAAATTTTGGGCATAATGCAAAAAACAAAAATCTAGATTGCATCCAACGCAGTCCCTAACAAGAGACAGTACACTATGTATGCAAGCAACCTTCAATTTACTTGCTATGAAACTCAGGTTTCGACATCCAAGGATGTGTTGCCCTCTTTTTGGCCAGAATTTACCTTAGGGACCTCAAAACTCTGAAAATTACAGAAATTGGAAATGAAATGATTACTGAAGGAAAGAGGAGGTTCATGGCGCTAACTTGGATCAAACGGAAATGAAATCTATCCACATAAATGATCGCAATCATCAGCTGAAGTTTGGGGGAAAAATCAGGTTCAAAGTTCCAAAATGCAAATGGTAACTATGGAATGGTAAAATTGAATAGTAAAGAACTTTTAAATAGTCATTTAATTATTTGGAAATCAAATTTATTGCTATGACTATAGTTTTATTATGTTTTTATCATGAAATAGGTATTTTTAATCCATTTGATGTTATTTTCAACAGGTCTTACAAATGATGAAAAGATTATTCATGCATATTTATTTCAAGAATGATTTGACCACAAAGCATACTTTTTCTCCTTATTTTCGAGATTTTTTAAAAACAAAAAAGGATTTGAAGCACACTTTTATTTATTTTTCGAGCTTTGATAACAATGAAAAAGGAACCCCTAGAGTCTTCTTTCAGCTCTTTTTAGACTCCGATAATGTGAAAATATTGCCGAGCACTTGTCCTTTCGAGCTTGTAAAAGTAAATGAATTGATATCTACTCAATATAAGTTTAAGCCTTTTCTAGATTGAGATATATTATTTACGAAAAAGGAATACCTTGGTCGAACATGACTCAAGAGGTTCTCTCAGATATTATTTTACACTTTTTCAGATCTGAGCGACAACTTTATGAAAAATTAATTATGGAGTTTCTTTCATCCTCTTTTTCAAACTCTCTAAATATGAAAAAGGACCGGGTTGTCACTGTCATTAAGCTTGTTAAAACATAAAATAACGATGGGATTGTTGATCATGGAAAGAATCAAGTTTCATTCATCGCTAGAATCGTTAAATTATTAAATAGCGATACATTATTTTCCCGAAGGGTTGAATTATAGATCAAGCAAATGTTATCCTCCTCAAGCTTGTTAAAAAATAAGAGGTATTAGTCAATAAATGACCAAACAAAAATTGGGAAAGTGAATAGAACTTTTTACGGTAGCAGGTCGCTCTTGAACATGACACTTCACTCCATCACCATGACTATTTGGGTTGGGTAATATTCTTGACAGTTCATTCATACCTATGGTTCATCATACCTTCACTTTGGTTTTGGGTCAATGCTGCCAAATCATCTCAATGTCACCAATATGTTCAAGAGAAGTCATCCAGTGAATACTCATCCTTATGCAATACTCATAAACCTTCATTCTCATGACAGTCATCCCTGAACATTTCTATATCAAGTCATAGCTTTGTCTCTGAAATCAGTAACTCTCGTTTCATAATAAGGTGGCTTCCTGTCGATGAAAAATAATTATCCAGGAAGTTCACTTAGAAACATTATATTCCAGTACCATGAGGCTTGTTACAACATCGACAAGATCCTCGCTTCCAGACTTTTGACTGAAATATTTTGTTTGTCATTCGACATTAAATCATCTATTCACACCTTATAAAAAATACTACGGTACCTTGAGGGCCATTGACATCAATTATGGTTCTCTTGCATTTGTTAATAGTTCACATTATTGGCTGGTAATCAAACAATGAATTTCCATGTTCGACTACAAATAATATATTTGCATGGCTAGACTTGTACCTGAATGATCGAGTGAACAAGATAAGAAGACCCCAAATCTAGTTCCAGCCATCTGGGATGCGATTTTAAGATTTTTTTACACATCATCTGTATGGTGACCTTACATACAGATCGTCATCCAAAAATGGGCCTATATATGTAGGAATGTCTGTATTGGGCAACATTCCAATGTAGATGACTTTCTGAATTATGTACATGTTATTAGATTGTTTATGTGTTGAACATGGGAATGCCTACCCTCGGCAATTATGATCAAGAGAATATATCATGATGTAATGTATTGTAATATCGATGTAGGTGGCCACTCCGCTTCATCTCCAACCCATCATAGTGTAAAGAATCTCAGCCAAAATATCTTTATTATTATTTTGACTTCATGCTTTAGGGGGGGAATTTGTTATAAGCCAATTTGGGCATAATTCACAATGACCTGGTTAATTGGACATCATCTCTAGGACCAATGAATAGGGTCTATCATCCCCTATCATTTCAGTTGCTACATGCCCTAAGACAAAGAACAAGACAAATCATTCATGACTGTCATCTGCAAAGGTTTCCAAGATTTGAATTTTATAATATATCATATGAGAGCTCATCAATGCTACCTGTAAAGGGACTAAGTGCATTGCATATGTAGGTATCCCCATTCAAGGCTGCTCTGCAAAGAACTTCCCGACACTCATAGGTGCGTTGGTCACATTGGGAGCGAAATTCTCATTGTTCCATAATCTCCACTTGGCCAGTGCCTTCTAGAAGAGTTCACATGTGTCAAAATTTGAATCCATGTGTCCATTTGACATCTACAATATTGGGAATATGTATTGCCTATTAGTGGAAATTCATTGATTGTAAAACTACCTTCATCTCCTCTATAACTTGAGAAAATATCTTAGTGTTTGATAAGAAAGAATTTGAGTACAAAAATGCTGGTGGAATTTCAATTGAGGAGTTGATTTTTGTAACATGCTTCTGGAGAGATCTACATTGTGATGAGGCTGGGATGTTGTTGGAGATGGTCACTTCAAATCAATCACTGGGTTGTAACCTCCCCTTCTATCCATTAATAAAATTACTACTTATCTTTACCTATATGCATCTATATAAGCTTTGATTTTCCATATTATGAGTTCTTATTTGGTGTATATTTTTTATGATTTATTGATTTAGCTAAATAACTTGAAAAAACATGTGTATTATTGCTATCTCTTGCTATTTAGTGTTCATTCTTGCAGGAAATATTTTGCACAACCAGCTCGAATTTGAAGCTACACCAAAAGCGACAGAAGGAGAATTGGAAGCACTTGGATTTCAAGTAAGCTTATTAACTCATTCTGTGTGTCTATTTACAGTTAGGAAAGGTAGTCGTAAATTCTTTTATCTATTGTTCTAGTTAAGCACCTGTCTAGGGAATAATGATTTATCTGTAATTCATAATTCTGCATAACACCAGTTTCCAATGATGTTTTGCGATATCGAGAAATTTTTCGATGGGGTTTTTGATGATGTTGAATCCATTTACATTGTTAAAAAAATGATTTAAACATGTGTTGTTGGGATTTTATTAAAAAAAAACCAAAAAAAGTCATGTTGAAGTGATTTTCGGTCATGTGGGTTAATTTCCTAGTTCAATAGAAAACATCCATTTTTGTATATCTTAAATTTATGTTTCTTGCAACACGTATGTCAATGATCTTAAAGTGGGAGAAACGTGTAAAGTGAATGTTAGGATGATTTTGGAATTTCAATTTTTTTTCCTATTACTCACCATAAAAGTTGGCATTGCTACCTTTAATTGTTAATTATCCATAGTTTCATGTGTAATGGTTTTCACGCGAGAAATAGTTCCAGTCAGCATTTGTGAAGAAAATAGAGAATTCTAAAGTGAAACACGATTTGAATATGTTATTCACTCATAGAGTATTTTTTTTCTGCAAACAAAAAATGGGTAGTAGACGAGGGAAAAATGATATTTGCAATGATGTAGTTAACTCACTTGGTAAGACCAATTATAACTATGACTATTAGAGCTCTTATGAGCGATATGTGAATTGGTCAATGGAAGAGAAAAAAGGTAACACGATTTGGAGGACCGGATTAGAGAATGTTGGGTGTGTTCTTCGGTTATTTGATTTTAGAGAACTTTTTTTTTTAATCTTTGTGCAAATAATTTTGATTTAAGAAGGAGGGAAATTATTCTAGGAGTAATAAAGATTTCTTTGAATCCAATCAATTCGGATTTTTATTCAAGTTATTGGAATCTGGATTTAAGATGGATCTAGGCTAGTTTTAGTCCTGTGCGGCCAAGAAAAATCTATCGAAGATATGATTTTTTTTATCAATAATATGTAAATATATCTAATATTAATATAATCATTTTAAATATGCTAAATATGTCTAATATTAACCTCGTCATTTTAATTTTAAATTTTCTTAGTTACCTCAGTTTGTTGAGATGATAAATATTTTTAATAAATTTAATGATGGAAAAATATAAAATACAAATTTTGAATGCAAAGTGACAATAATAACGTTGAATGATAGAAATTGTGAATAATAAAAATGTTGTCAATTACAAATAGTCTTAATTGGGATCAATTTGAAACTATTTTCTTCTATTATTTTTATTGTCACCCTTGTTAGACTTGTCATCTTTTCATATCATAAACCATTTAAATCTTTATCTTGAGTTGTTGTAGTCAACATCATACCTTGTCTCTATTTCTCTCCAATATTAATAGGTTGAATTACTATAACACAAAAATAAATGTGCATTGTCAATAATTTTATGTGTTTACACTGACATCAATGCACATTGTTAATCCAATCACTTTAAAATTAATGTACCATCATACATCCAGTTACATCAAACCATAAATCAACATCTACACTGAAATGAATGCATGTAATGAAAGCAATCAAATAAGATTAGAAAACAAATTCTACACTGAAATCAATGCATCTAATGCAAGCAATAAAATAGGATTAGAAATCAACATTTACACTCAAATCAGTGCATCTATTTCAAGTAAGTAAATATGATTAGAAACAAACATCTACATTGAAATCAATGCATTTAGTGAAAGCAATCAAACAGGATTCGAAATCACCATCTACAATGAAATTAATGCATTTAGTACGAGCAATAAAATAGGATGAGAAATCATCTACACTGGAATTAGTGCATCCAGTGAAAACAATTTTAATTATAATTAGAAATGAACATCTACATTGAAATCAATGCAGCTAGTGGAAGCAACCAAATAGTATTTTACCATCTACACTAAAATCAATGCATTTAGCGTAGGAAATAAAATAGGATTAGAAATCATCTACATTGAAATTAATGCATCTAGTTCAAGCAATCAAATATCATTATAAATCAATATCTACACTAAAATCAATGCATATAGTGCAAAAAATCAAATAGGAGTTGGAATCACTATCTACACTAAAATAAATGCATCTAGTGCAAGCAATAAAATAGGATTAGAAACCACCATCTACATTGAAATCAATGCATCTAGTGAAAGAAATCAAATAGGATTAGAAGTCACCATCTATACTAAAATCAATGGATCTAGTGCAAGAAATATTATTCCCTCTCTCCCCCCTCCATATATATCTATATCTGCCTCCGTCTCTTTTTTTTGTCTCTTTATCTCACCGCACCCTCCCCACACCCCCCCCCCCCACACAAAAAACACACACACACACACACCATATTTATCAATACCTATGTCCCTCCCTCCCTCTCTCCCTCTCTCTCTTCTTCCCTCTCTTCACCTTCCATCTATATCTCTATTTTTCCCTTATCTCCCTCTCCCCTACTTCTATCTATATTTCCTCCTGTTGTCCTCTCTCCCTCTCTCTCTCCACCTTTGTCTCTATATTTATTTATTCTTACCTCCGTCTCTCTCTCCACCTTTGTCTCTATATGTATTTATTCTTACCTCCCTCTCTCTCCCCCTCCAAATCCATATCTCTTGCCCTCCCTCTCTCCGCTCTCTCACATCCTCTCTCTTCCTTCCTCTCTCTCCCTTTCTTTCCCACATGTATTTCTCTCTCTCTCTCTCTCTCTCTCTCTCTCTCTCTCTACCCTCCAACTCTGTTACTATATCCCTCCCTCTCTCCTTCTCTCCATATATCCTTCTTTTTCTCTTTATCTCACCCTAAATATACACACTCTCTCTCCATCTCACCCTTGTCACTCCCTCTCTCTCCTCACCTTTCTCTATCTATATATTTCTTCTTCCCTCCCTCTGTTCCCCTCCAACTCTATCTCTCTATCCATCCTTCTCTCCTCCTCTCTCCCACCCTCTCTCCTCTTATCTATCAAGTCCTCTCTCTCATCCTTCGTCTCTCTCCCCCCATCACTCTCCTCCTCTCTCTCATCCTTCCTCTCTCTCCCTTTCTCTCCTACATCCCTCTCTCTCTCCCCATCACTCTCTCTCTCTCTCACTCTCTCTCTCTCTCTATGTTACTATATCCCTCCCTCTCTCCTCCTCTCTCCTTCTCTCTCCTCTTCTCTCCATATCTCCTTATTTGTCTCTTTATCTCACCCCTAAACATACACAATGTAACTCCATCTCTCCATTTTCAATACCTCTCTCTCTCTCCACTTCTCACTCTATGTATTTCTTCTTCCCTCGCTCTCTCCCCCTCCAAATCCATCTCTCTATCCCTCCCTCCCTCCTTCCTTATCTCTCCCCCCCTTCGATATTTGTGTCTCCCTCTCCCTCTCTTACCCTTATCTACCTCTCTCACTCATATCCCTATCTATCTCTTCATTTCTCCTCTCCCCTCTCCTTCAATTTATCTTCATCTCTCCATCGTCACTCCCCATATCTCCAGCTCTATCACTCTATGTCTTTGTTCTTCCCTCCCATATATACTTACAATTAATACATATCATGATATATTAATATATGTATCATGATATATTATAATATCATCCTTGATCCATCTTAACTCTGAATTTATCAAGCATCGAGAGGGATCAAATATCTAGAGCTACAAACATTTTTTTTGAGTGCAAAACTTGAGGAAATCTTTACACCTCAAAAGATTTGATCCCTCTCGGGTTTGATATATCCGGATTTAATATGGATCTAGGCTGGATTTTTACACATTTAGAAATAGATTCTTGAAATCACTTTGTTACAGAGCCAGGAAATGTTTCAGGCAAGGAAAAAATTAAATCATTCTAATCTTGTGGTCTTTCACCCAAGGAAGAAATTAAATAATTATAATTTGGTGGTAAGAGTGATTCATTACACATGATCACATCCATGGAGTTGAAGTAGATGAAAAGGTAAAAACAAAAAGGTAGAAAAAAATAAAATGTAGGAGAAAACGAAATAAAACCTAAAATCTATCACATTTCGTACTGTGAAATCCTTTCCCACAAATATCATTTTCCACTCTACAAAGCTCCGAAAATCCTTTCTCACAAATATTATTTCACTCTTCACAATGTGACAGAGATGCTTCCTCACAAATACAATTCAACACTTTATTTGTGCTATATATATATATGGAGAGAAGTTATTTTTCATTAGGGCCGACATTAGATTAATTAGATTAAATTTTAAATATTAAATGTTAAAACTTACTTTTACATTTACATTTACATTTATGTGTTTACCTGAGATAGTCAATGCATGTAATGTACTCAAATAAAAACCTCTAGGATCCAAATTTATTAAATTTAATAATATTAATATTATAATATATTAATATGAATATTATAATTAATAATAATATCAATATTAATCTTTTAATATTAATATTAGGGTATTTGGGCCTTAGGCTTCACCTAAATAAAACATCTTTTCTGAGTGTTCATAAATATAAAAAGGAGTATGGAGTACATATAAAAAGAGGTTTTTTTACAATGTTATTTGGCCCATAGGATTGGTATATACTTAGATGTTGAATTCTAATCATATTTGATATATTTTTACGTATTTAACATACTTCTCTATACCTCTTTTATATTTATTTATTTACCATACCTACGGTATTTGGCCCATAGTATTTAGCCCATGGTATTAATAATAATTTGTTCCATGGTATTTGGCCCATAGGCTTCACCTAAATAAAACCTCATTTTTTGGTTTTCGTAAATATAAAAAGTTTTATAGAGTAAATATAAAAAGTGGTTCTATTTATTTACCATACCTCTAGTCTATTTATATTTTTATTTTTTTACCATACCTCTAGAGTAAGTATAAAAATAGGTTTTATTTATTTACAATACCTCCAATTTATTTATATTTTTATTTATTTACCATAGCTTTGAAGTAAGTATAAAAATAGCTTTTAATTTTTATTTACCATACCTCCGGTTTATTTATATTTTTATTTATTTACCATAGCTCTTTTTGAGTGTTCGTAAACATACTCCGGCATTTCAAATGTTTAGTTACATTACATTTATTACCTTACATTTCTCACATTAAATCTATACATGTGTCTTCTACTCAAACACGTCAAATGTTTACATTACGTTTCTCACACTACATCTACACATGTACCCTATACTGGGTTGTAGAGCACCTCTTGGCGCAAAAACTAATTTAATATTCTATTAATCCAAAGTTATTAAATTTAATAATATTAATATTATAATATATTAATATGAATTTTAGATTTAATAATAATAATAACAATAATATTTTGATATTAATATTAGGGTTAATAATGTTTTTTTTGCATGGTATAAATAATAATTTGGCCCATAGACTTCACTGATTAGGGAAATTTTGAGGTCTAAAATGGGACCCCTAAGTAAATTATAAAATAATAGTGAAAATAATATAATAATATTAGATTACGTCTTCAAATATTAAAGGGAAAAAAGAAAAAAAACTGAAATTTTTAGCTAGTATTTTCAACTTATCTCGCTCTGAGTATACTTAAATTCCGAGCAGGAAGACTCGTTGGATGCAAAATTTGATTCCTCATCCACTGAGTACCCATGTTGCATACTTTAGAAGGAACCTATTACACGAAAAATGAGAAATACATGAAAAAAGTGATTGCAATCACATTTTTTCATGTATTTCTCATTTTTCATGTAATAGGGTTTATCGAAAATATGCAACATGGGTACTCCTTGGATGAAGAATTAAATTTTGAATCCAACGATTACTCCCTCTTGAAATTTGAGTAAAGAATTTGGGAGATAAGTTGAAAAAGTAGTTTTATTATTTTATTATTTTTAATCTGTTTACCTTTTTACCCCAAAAATGGTGAATCATCACCCATAGTTGACGTTATCATCTTGAATCCTATTGGTTCTTATAAAGATATTTTGGTTCTACATTTTTCTTAGGAGGCCCATTTTAGACCTCAAAAGTTCTCTAATGCCTAATAAATTTTTTTTTTTTTAGTGTTCGTAAATAAAAAGAGGAGCATGGAGTAAATATAAAAAGAGGTTTTACTTTTTAACATACCTCTCGATTATTTATATTTATATTTATTTACCATACCTCTTTTATTTACCATGGTATTTGGCCCATAGGCTTGGTATATACTTAGATGTTGATTTCTAACCATATTTGATATATTTTTATGTATTTACCACACCTCTTTATACCTCTTTTATAAATACAATAATTTTCCTGTAGTATTTAGCCCATGGTATTAATAATAATTTGTCCCATGGTATTTGGCCAATATGATTCACCTAAATAAAACCTCCTTTTTTAGTTTTCATAAATATAAATAGGTTTATGGAGTAAATATAAAAAGAGTGTTTATCTATTTACCATACCTCTAATATATGTATATTTATATTATTTTACCATACCTCTAGAGTAAGTATAAAAAGAGGTTGTATTTATTTACCATAACTTTGGTCTATTTATATTTTTATTTATTTACCATACCTCTTTTTTGAGTGTTCTAAATATAACTTCGGGTTAAGTGATAGGTATCTTTATTACAAATATATTGATTACAATTGAGGCAAATTTAAAAATGTTTACATACAATCTTTCTTACATTACATCTAATGCATACACATATCACGTCTACACATCTCTTCCATATTAGGCTGTAGAGTGCCTCTCAGCACAATCATTAACTATGAGTTGTTCTTAAACATCAAATTAATTTGGAAGGACACCAGACCTCATTTCCAGATTGAAGAAAAATTGTAGTATTTTGAAGTATTTTGTAGTATTATGATACATGAACCTGATAGATTCTTTTTAACATATTCAAGCATAATGGAGTATCTTTTTAACATATTGAAAAAAAAGGGAGTATTTCTAGTAGTTTGATTTGGGAGTTATAAGAATGTTATAGAAAGGTGAAGGTCATTAAATTTGATAATATGTTGGTATTATTAGTGTTTTCCTTGTTAGGCACTATATCTTTCGTCTGTCGGTCATGTTGTGTTGACTATGCATTATTAGGATGTGGTTTTGCAATTTTAACCAAAATTTTGGGAAAATGCCTAATATTTATATTTTTGCATAAATTCAAAAATAATTTTCGAATTTATAGTTCTAATTTCCGATTTCCCAAGGAATCTTTGATGGGACATAATTCCGTTGGTGGAGGTCATTTTATTTTATTTTTTTTCAATGTGTGACAATTCATTTTAAAATTAAAATAAATGTAATTTTATGACTGACCATTGCGTTGGTGAGTGCTCTGACATTATCACTGTTATGTTAGCACTTTGCTCAATGATGTGAGAATTGATGGGGTTGCAAGACACTGTTATGTTATTTCTATGTTCAATGATGTGAAAATTGATTCAATTGCGGGTTGTTTGCGTGGGGGGAGGGGGTAGGGGGTGCTGAATAAATGTTGAATTAATATTATTATGTTTCCTTGTCTGAAGGACAAAGTAATTGGTACAAATTCATTGTGCAGAACTTTTACTATGCAGAGGACAGAGTATGTGTGGGAGAAATAGAGTCTTTTTCATAAACGTGGGCGATTTGATACTAACATGGGTGCAAAGGGAGCTAGTATCGTTTTTTTAAACAATTATCGTAATCACTGGGCTATAAAAGCTACTAATTATGCATTATTAAATAAATTGTGTTTTCAATTCGTGTGACATGTGGTTGTGGGGTAGTGTTATGTTAGTGCTTTGGTCAATGATGTGAGAATTGATTTGGTTGCAAGTTCTCTTACATAGGGGGTGGAAGCCTGAAAAAATATAAAATTGATATTATTAAGGAGTATGTGAGGGAGAAATGAAGCTCTTTTGTATAGATAGAGGTGCTAAATAATTTTATTTTTAAATTCATGTGAAGAATAATTATTGTGTGGTAAAATGAATGGAAGGAAGGCTCTATGCAGGGTTTATTAAAATAATAACTAGACAAGTCTCTTTTTAATTATTATTTAGAGACATTTTTCGAAACTACAGAAGTAGTTGTGAAGAAGGATTTGTGCAAAGGTGGTCTTGCAGAGTTGGATATTTAGAGGTAGTGTGTGCAAAGTTTCGAATGTCACTGAACCAATGGAATTATTGACTGATAAAGTAGTTGTGCAAACGAAGTTATGTGGAGGTGGATGTGCATGTGTGAACGTTATGTGAAATTTTTGTGAAAAAATTATTAAAAATTTAAATACCAATCCATTTTTTAATTATTATTTAGGGATGTATTTTACATTGTGTTATCACCAAAATCATACCTGATTGGCTGTTGATCAGACAACTTTAGTGTAACTATTTAAAACCAATCTTGTGACTGAGGCTTAGCCTCCTCAGCCTGAGAAGGCTCTCTCAAGGGTTAATGATATTGATTAATGATAAATATAGATGGCTAACTCTATGAATTGTGTATTGGTTTTGTATGATTTCAGGTTGAAAATTTGAAGGCTAATACTACCATTGGGCTTATGGAGTCAACAAATCAGTAGGTTCAGTGGCAAGGTTTCTTGACATGGAAGCTAAGGCAAATAGGGGTCTTTAATAAAGACAATTCACTCAAGAACATAGGTCAACACAGTCATTTCATTACTAAAGGAAGTCAGATCATAGAGTTATGAATTATGAGTAATAGCAATGAAATCTATTGCTCTCAGACCTAAGTGTCTATTGCTCTTAGTCCTTAGAACTGAAACTTTGTCATTCTTCCCGGGGAAAATATACACCTTCGGTCTCATATCCCTAGTTTTCCAAATCCTATGCCAAAGGTTGAATGGTTAACTGATATTCCTGTATTTAAAGATGAAAAGGAAGACAATGATGCTTTTCATTTGGTTAGATTCCATATACATGTACATAGTCTTAAGGTTCAGTTTGCTGAGGATTGTCTCATGAAGACGTTTATGGCCAGTTTAGAAGGAAAAGCATGGTCTTGGTATGAAAACTTGCCAAATGGTTCATTATATTCTCTTGCTGATTTCAATGTTGCATTTTATGATATGCATGAAGAGTGTCATCCCTCCTTATTGCTATTAAAAGACTGTTGTAAACACTGTGTGAGTTTTATTGAATATTTGGAGAATTGTTATGAAGATGATGAGTTCATGGATGAGGAAATTTTAGATGCCCTTCATGAAAATCCCTTACATCACCAAGAAGAAAGGATATCCTCTCTCTTGGATGAAAATGAAACCCAGCAGGAGTTTATTTATGATAATCATGTTACATCCTCTGAGTTTGATGAAAATTTGTAGCAGACTTGTCAATATTTTGATCATTAGGAGTATGAGAATCATTGCAAACAACAAGAAGAAATATTGGAAGATAATTGCTACAATCCTCAGGTAAAGGAAGAAGTTTATTCTTCATGTCATTTCCTGCATCAGTCTACATAAAATAATGAACACACTAATGAAGAAGTGGGTGCAAAGTTTTCTTTATCCTTGTCTTCTAATTTGAAGTCATTTGAATGCAAGTCAGAAGTTAAGATTCAATTTGTGGATGAAGTTACTAAAAAAATTGAAAAAGAAATTGAATTTTTAGAAGATAAAATTCAACCTTATAGGCTTCATGATCAAGATCAGTCTTTTCAAAAGTTGTTAATTCTAGAAAAAAAAGAGAGGGTGTTGCTACCTTTCTCCTTTGATATTGAGGAAGAATACACTGTTTTTGAAAATAAGTTTGAACAAAAGTTTGATAACACACAACTGAAATCTTGTGTGGCTAAGAAAAGCATATATGATTTGTCCAAATTTTTAGAATGTCTTGAGGATTATCAAACAGATTATGTCTTCTATGATCCTATAGCTGACTACAAGGAAGAGTTCTACAATTCAGATTCCTAGTTATATTTTCATTTTGAAGATTAGATATATTTTATGTTTCCTTGGTCATCTTAGTATCATGCTTATGTTTGGTTCAAGTGCAATCAAGAGGTTCAAATCTAAGATCAGATCAATGACTGGCTTCATTGGAACTTTCATGTTACTTGAATTAAAAAATGGAGATTGCAGTTGTTAGGGTAGGTAGGAGTGTGTGAATAAGCTGAAAGTTGAAGGAGCATATTTTTAGTTTGTAAAAAGTTGGCTTTCCATTATTAATCATCAAGCTTGAGCCTGAGGAGAAGGCCATAAGATCTTGGAGAATTTTTCATAAATTTCAGAGTTTCTATTTCCAAGAAGATGGATGGCACTGAAACTACTAGTTATTTGGTGTACCAGACGGACACACCATCCCAAGTGGAGCCACCAAAAATGTTATCACCAAATTCGTACTTGATCGGATGCTGATCAGACAACTTCAATGTAACTATTTCAAACCAATCTTGTGACTGAGGCTTAGCCTCCTCAGCCTGAGAGGGCTCTCTCAAGGGTTAATGATATTGATTAATGATAAATATAGATGGATAACTCTATGAATTGTGTTTTGGTTATGTATGTTTGTAGGTTGAAAATATGAAGGCTAATACTACCATTAGGCTTATGGAGTCAACAAATCAGTAGGTTCGGTGGCAAGGTTTATTGACATGGAAGCTAAGGCAAATAGGGATATTTAACAAAGACAATTCACTCAAGAACATAGGTCAACACAGTCATTTCATTAATAAAGGAAGTCAGAGCATAGAGTTATTAATTTTGAGTAATAGCAATGGAATCTATTGCTATTGGTTCAAAGGAAATTCACTCATAAAACACAGAAAAACACAGTCGTCTCATTACTAAAGGAAGTCAGAGCATAGGGTTATGAATTATGAGTAATAGCAATGAGATCTACTGCAAGTAGTTAAACATAATATGTAGATCAATAAAACATTAAAACCCCATGAGAATATCAGGTCTCTCAAGAAGCAAACTTCTCTATATTACTGATCACAGTCAATTACCTAAAGCTGCAGCTTTGCCAAAAATTCTCCAACCCCTAACAAATTCGACCCAATGGCCTTAAATAGAGACATTACATCATAAAATAATCTAACTCTAGGCTAGATACATCGAATTTATGTCCATTGACACCTTGCATAACTATAAAACATGAAATTTATTACAAAGGGACACCTATCCTACTTGAAAATCCTATTTCAAAAAGGACTCAAACTACTTATTTCTATCTTTAACAAACCTTATCTACCTAAAATTACATCATTGAAAAGTATGTCATCACATGGTCGAATTTGGATAATGACATTCATTTCTTCATGACCATTTAGTTGACCTCCTCAAAAATATGAAACAACACCATGTTTTTTAGGCAAAGCATCTTTTTCCTTCTTTGAGCATTCTGGCTATCATTTGATCTTCAATTCCTGGTCTTGAATATTTAATCAGGTCTTGATATTTTCCATGAAGTTTCCATATCCTCCATATTTTCAAAAACCACTTTAAAGTCTACTCCAAAATATTAAATATGTTGTGCTACGAAAACACAACAGTTTCGTAGCGCTTTCTGTAGTGTTGCCTTACAAGCCTTTGCTCTAAAAAATTCTGACTGTTTCCTCTTGCATCATATTTATCACCCTTCAGCACATATCTCATAACATTTTCAGCCCTTAACTCAGCCTGTAACACTTTTAACACTGATCAAAAGAAGCAAAAATGCAGCTACAACAGTTCCATAACGTTTTTCTGCTTTTTAAGCCTGGAGGTGCTACAAAACTGCCGAGAGTGCATATTTTTTCATAAATTTATCAAATGAAAATTGTAGTTGCCCAAAAACTTATAATATAACCTGATTTCATCATCCAAAAATCATATAAATAAGAAACCAACTTCATTTTAGTTTCATTGAGATATTTCTTCCTCATATTTAAGACATCCTTGCAAAATTTTCCTATTTTTTTCCTGAAAAATAGGTCTTGGAACAAAGCCTATATATCCTAATCCATGATGTAGTTTTAGAAAATGAAGGAGTTTTTTGTAGGAAATAATGTATTAAATACAAAACTATATTGGGCTTTTGAAACACGTCTCCTGCTGTCCAGAAACTACATTTGAAAATCATGTGTAAAACAGGAAAACTCTATTTTTGAGAATAGGGCTTCAATGAAATCATTGTATCTCCCAACTGATAATACCTGTGAGAAAATTGAGAGAGGTTTTTGTATATGGGGATGTGATGAAGACAAAACTCTTTCATAATTCCAAAATAATTTTTCATTTGGCTAGAAACTGAACTTGAAGATGACTTCTAAACAGTCATGTACAGGACAGTTTCGTAACAACAGTTTTGTAATGAATTTTAATTTATCAATTTCGGCTAACTCCTATTGAATTTGAATAAACTGAGAGAGGTTTTTGTAGTTAAGTCTATTATGAAGAAAAACCTCTTTCCTATTTCCACAATTCGTTTTCGGTTTCTCATAAATCTACTTTGAATTTGACTTCTCAAATTCAGAAAACAAATTTTTGCTTCATATTCGCTATGAAACTATTAGCTAGTTTCGTAGCAAAAAGTAACTTTTTACAGTGTAATGTGCTATGAAACTATGGTTTATTAGCTAATTTTGCATTTTAGGTACAAAAAACTTTGGAAAATGAAATGAATCAGAGAATGATGAATGATGTGACATGAAGGAGTTTGAATATGGGCAGGTTTAGACCTTAGAGTGAACTTAAACCTTAAAAAAATAATATTTCCCTTGAAAAAACTTAAAAATGAATCCTACAACCATATTTTGACACATGAACCTATCTAACTTTGTCAAAATGATGTTTGAATTTTTTTAGTGATAACACATTGTATGATCATTAATTAATATCAATTGAATGTTAATGACTAAGGTTTTTATTGAGAGCAGAAGTAGTTATGCAGACAAAGTTGTGCAGAGGTGGTTGTTCGTGTGTGGAGGTTATGTGGAGAAAAAATGAATCTGTGGAATTTGTGCAAACATAGGGAAGTGTGGAAGGATAATAGATGCTCGGAGGTAGCGTGTGTGAAGAAAAAATTCTTTGTGCAACGTTTATTAAAATAATAACTATACAGATATATTCTTTATTTCTTATTTAGGAACATATTTTGCAAAGAATATTTCCTGCCCACGATATTTGGGACCCATATTTATGAATATCAATTTCAAATGTCAATTATTGACGAAAGGGCGTTGTTGAGTATGTAAGTAGTTTTCCAGATGAAGCTATGCGGAGGTGATTGCGCGTGATAGATTTTTTTGCATAAAATGGATTTTCTCAGTAGTTTTGCACATATGAATTTGTGCTATGTTGAAATAATATGAAAAAAATTGTTTATATATTTGATGTTTTGGTGCTTATGTGGTTTTTTGAATGCATTTAGAAGAAAAAACGGAGCGTGGAGCATTTTCTCTTTGCAAATTACTTTTAAGAGCTTGGAGTATTTTCCAATATTTTGTTGCCTTACATAAATTGTTATCTTTGAAGTTGATCTTACATATTCAATGTTGTCTCAGTGGCATTTTCGTTAAGTCATGGATGAAAGTAGTAGTGAAATTACATTAATACAAAAGTTGTACGATACTATAGGCTTATAAACTGATTCACCTTTGTCGGTTTCCTGTTCGCATTTGGCAGTTTCTTAATTGATTATCATGATAACAGCTAGTTTAAACTTATTTCGTATGGTAAATTTCTATTTATTATGACACATGTAACTTTGCTACTAAATCAGTGGATTGTGATTAGATTTTGTTTTCTTTACAATACTACAAGCTTTAAAACCTATTTACCTTTACTAGTATCCTTTTCACATTTGGCAGTTTCTTAGTTGGTTATCATGATTACTGTTAGTTCAAACTTGTTTTATATGGTAACATTCTATTTTTAATGGCAAGTATAAAGTTGATATTAGATCAATGGATTGTGATTAGATTTGATTTATTCAATTGCTAAATATTCAATGTGTCATGTGTAAAATTTTTGATAGAGGTAATAGTATATGCATTTGTGTTATGTTTAAAGTATATGACATAGTGTTGGTTTTCGTTCCTTGGCTTGTGTAGTTTATTCAAAGTTGTTGGTTTTTTAATTATTTTTAATCATTCATTTTTTTTTCCCTTATTAACAAAAAACACTAAATCTGTCATGTATATTGATATGCACGAGGTATCAATGTTTCACACTTTTGTTCCGCACATACGTTTTATTGCAAAGCAGTGCTTTTTGAGATATGTTAAAAGGATACTTAATCTAATATTGCATAATAGTAATAATTATTTAATCAAAAAAATATTCTATATTTCTAGTTTAAAAATTTATTTTTGTGGTTGTGCTTATTACATTATGAATTAAAGTTTATGTTTAGTAATTAAATTATTTTTGCATCTGCAAAATCAAAGAATTTAAAATTAAATCTGGTTTGTGATTGTGTATCGAATTTTGTGAGAAATGAGTATGTTAATTCATTTGTGTATCAAATTTGGTTCGGTTATACAAAGTAGCGTGAGCTATCTGTCAAGTCAATTCGTCATAGAAGGTAGTTTAATACTTCTTGTCATAATATTTATTTGTGAATTTCCTTGTGAACTTTACTATTTGCAGCTATTATTGATAGTTCTATGGAAATTTTGGCACGTTGCTAATAAAATATGGCGGTGATTTTTTCTAATTAAGGGTTACAGTTGTCAATTTTCATGATCCTGAGTGTCAATCACGGGCCAAAAATCACGTTGTTGGATTTTTATTAAGAAAAAAAATGAGGAAGAAAAGCTAAAAAAAAAAAAAACCAATTTCCAATTATTTTTTGCGGTATCGAAAAATTTTCCAATTGAGTTTTTGATGATTTTGAATGCATTTCCACTATAAAAAAAATGATTTAAACACATGTTGTTGGGATTTTGTTAAAAAAACAAAAAAATTCATTTTATAGTGATTTTTGGTTGAGTGGGTGAATTTACTAGTTCAATAGACAATGCCCATTATTATATATCTTAAATTTATATTACTTACAACATGTATGTCAATGATCTTGAAGCGGGAGGAAAGTGCAAAGTGAGTGTCATGATGCTTTTGGAATTTAGAAATTTCCTGCTATTACTCTTCGTAAAAGTTGTATTTGCTACCTTTAATTGTTATTTATTTAGAGTTTCGTGTGGAACGATTTTCACACGAGTAATAGTAAAAATATGTGTTTGTGAAGAAACGAAGAATCCTAAAGTGAAATGAGACTTTAATATGTTATTCATTGACACAATATTTGTTTTGTTGCAAACGAAAAATGGGCAGAAGGCGAGGGAAAAAGGATATTTGCAGTGATATAGTTAACTTACTTGCTAATACTGGTTATAGCTTTGACTTATTGAGATATTATGAGCGATATGTGAATTTGTCGACGGAAGAGAGAAAAGGTTACAATATTTGGAGTATAATATTAGTGAATGCTCGGTGTGTTCTTGAGGTCTTCAATTTCATAGAACTTTTTTATCTTTGTGAAAATAATTTTGATTTAAGAGAGAGGGAAATTAAGTTGGGAGTAATAAAGATTTCTCTGAATCCCAATGCATTTAGATTTTTATTCAAGTTACTGAAACTAAATAAGAGTTTAGAATTTTCCATTGCAGATAGTGTTATGGAGCAAGAAGGGCGCGAAATTGACATGATGCAGGAATTCATTTGTGTAACTTCTAAGGTTCCTTTCAATGTTTCTCGTGTAGATGTTTATTTGTTTAGGAAACTATTTAAGGATTTATATTCGCTCTTTTCCCATGTAGTAGGGCTAGAAAGTACATCACATGTCCTGAAATGAATTTTATATGTGCTTTATGAGACATACAATAATAATTGTATTTTAAATTAGGCTCATGTCATTTCAAATGAATTATCTTTTTAGGTACATAGATTACCTATGAAAAATGACTTCTTTATGATGGTTGATCTCAATTTATGCAAGAGCGCAATAAAATACATAAATAAACATAAATGTAGATATGTTGCAGAAATAAAACTTCATTTCATTAATATCAAATAATTGAAGTATGCTTACAGACATAATGGACATAAAATAGCTAGGGCAATGGTATCTTATATCTGAGAAGAGATGTGGTGGCTACATGCCTCTGAACTATGTTATAATGAGGCTCAAAGGCCTATTTATTATTTATAAATAATGAAAAACCCTAAACACCCAAAAAACTAACCCTAGGAGATGAAGCGCCAAAAATATGGGCACCGTTTGGGTAAATAGGTACATCAACTTCCCGGGGACGTAACTTTGGTATAAAATATCCATTTGATATGAAAAATACCTCATTCGAAATATCTATCTAATGAATAAAAAATTTGAATGGTCCTGATTTTCCCAAAAAATGTCGTTTAGGGCCTCAAAACAACTTTGGAAGTTCAGGACCCAAAAAAATGCAAAAAATAGTAAACTGTTCTACAATTAAGGAAACTAAAAAGCTAAAAGAAACAATGGTGGGGGTTCAAGTGGACTAGGTGGGTGGCCGCTAATATCCACCTGCATCATTCTTCCCCCTTAGGAATCAATGGTCCCCACTACATTGAGTTCCACCATGAGATGAGGAAACTTCTGCTGAAATTGGTTCCTCGTGAGCCATTTTCCTTGGTGTAGGAGTTGGCCAACTTTGATAACTCGATACAAATAGATATTTTTTTATCTTCTATTCTTGAACTATGTATCCATGATATTATCAATTGTGGCTTGTTCCATGTAGCATGGGTTTAACTCGGTTGGTGTGAGTTTTAATAGCAATGTCAGATGTCTCTAGCAATGGTGAAAAGTAGGGCTGAAGGGAGTCCACATTAAACATTGTGTCCCGACCAAGGAATCGAGGAATGTTGAGCTCAAATGAATTGTCTCCCACAACCTTGATAATGGTTTAAGGCCCATATTGAAGTGGTATGAGCTTTCGATGAGCTCCATTTAGGCGTTATTTATGAAAATGCAACCAAACTTTATTTCCCACCTAGAACTTATATGGCACCCGATGTTGAACATGTCGATGCCCGTATTTGGCATTGCATTTCTCCAAGATATCATGGACCTGCTGGCTGACATGCTGGATGCATTCAATATATCTAGATAATTTATCAACCTCAGAGAGTACATGTGAGGATCTTTGCTTGATGTGTCGTTTCTGTAACAACTCTTGTATCTACCTCTTGATTTCATATTCTCCAGAACAAAACGTTGATATATTAGCTCATTAGGCACCGAAAAACCTGGGGTCATATCAATGGATTTATTGACATGATAGTGTAGAGGAACCCAAATGGGTGAGGAGAAAATGTTCTTGTATTCCTCCACGACTGTTAGTGTGAATTCTAATCGCAAGCGTACGAAAAAATCTCACTTTAGCTGTGAATAAAAAACAACCATAACATCCAATATGGCTGTCAATTTCCTTAGATATGTAGTTACTGATCAGACTAAATGCTACAAAAATCCAGATCTATGGATTTAAAGACATTGAATAGAAAAAATAAGCAAGAGTTTCTCCATGCATCCAATGGACAAGATAATAATTTTTAAATATTTTTTTGTATTATGACACCTAGGAAGGGAACATATAAAAATGTTATGAGTCCCCCTCAATGGGATGGGTTCTTCTATCTCCTCATCACTTCATATCTAAGATCTCTCTCTCTTTATGGTGTAGAAAACCCAGACAAAATGGAACTCAAAGGGAGCTCACAAGCAAAAAGAAGAAAAATATGACAATGATGGAGGATCAAAGTCAGACCAAAAGGTGATCTAAAGGTAAAAAAAGGTAGTGAGTGAGTGAAAAACCCTTATATTTATAACAAAATATTGAGTCAGTCTAGATATTGGTGCATAATTAAAATATTATTAACTAATTCTAGATCCAACTTTTCTGAAATATTTTATTATTTTTGTTGGAGGGAAAAGGTATTTGAATTTGGTCAAATCCTTTTATTTAGAAATAATAAATAAATAAATGATTTATTTATTATTTTAAGAATTTGGTTAAGTAATAATTAAATAAATAATGATTTATTCAATTGTTTATAAATGATTTAGTTAAATTTAACGAGGAATATTATTAAATAATGATTTAAATAGTTATTCATAGAAAATAATAAGATAAATAATGATTTATCCAATTAATTTTCCTATTTTGGGTTAAATCTGACCAGGAATATTAATTAAATAGTGTTTTAATTAATTATCCCTGGAGGAAAATCAAACAAATAAGGATTTATTTAATTATTCCTCTTGGGTTTTACTGTTTAGAACAGAAATAACTTAATAAAATATGGGTTATTAAATTATTTTTCATAGTGAAAGAAATTTTACTATGGTAAAATTGGTCTTACATGGTGTACTTTAGTCCATCTAATAGTAATAGGTTAGATGACCAAAAAATGGTATAACAAATTGCCCCCAATGTGCGAGCATTAGGAGCTAATCATATAACTGAAGTACGTTGTAAGAACGCAATCACTAGACATCGAAGGGGAGTGAGAGAGAGAGAAATGTAAGGTGGAGTAAAGCGAGAGAGGGCAAGAGCCTAAGGAGGCGAGGCTTACAGGTGTGACAAGTCTCTTTTATGAGTGAGTACCTATTCTACATGAGGCGGGGGAGGCATACCTATGCCCACTGAGATAACAAAGTACAAAGAATAATGGTGTGTCCAACGAACATGAGACTGAAATATATAATACATGTTGGCATAAACATGGGCCACATAAAAAACATGATAATGGATCCCACATACATATTGTTCCCAAGGCAACATTCAGGACTTATACAGTAATATCTGGGTATATGAGATATAAGTACCACCAAAGAGGCCCTATAAAACAGGAGAGGGCTCTAAAAATCTGAATGATATATGAAAACTAAAAGGGCACTGCAAGTGGCTGAGGCCAAAACCATCAAGTCTATGGAGCTGCATCCAAGGCTGCAGTCAAGAGGTCATACGGGCATGTGGGGGGCTACCTGAAGGGCAACCGCCTCATGAGGTCTGAAACATCTCACACACACCTGGGAATCACTGGTACAATCTTCTCCATCACTGAAGCATCAAGTATACAGATCTCGATCATTCCATAAGGATCTGGAACTAAGAAACAATCAATTCAAAGGGCAATAAAGGGTCTGTTTGCCTGGTGCAAGGCACTGAACAAGATTGGAAGCTGGAACCAAGGTACACCACCCTCTAGACCTGTCTTCTGGAATGAATAAGCTGATGTTGGTAGAAGAAGGTCTACCATAGGTGAGGAAATAAGGAATCCTCAACTAAGGCACGAGGGAAAATAGTAGAGCGAGTGATATACTGACACCAGGGATGATGGTAGAATGGGGGTTACTGAGTAGTGGGCTGACGACTTCACCTGTTAGAGAATAAAGGCAAAGGATGACTTGGCAGCTACTAATTCGAATCCGAAAAGGATAGGGGATAGTATGACTGGGGGCCAAAATGTACGACACGAGATAAGTGCAAAGTAATTAAGGATGGAAGGCTGTGGAGGGAGACAAAAGGGACTTGAGAGAGACTACATGGATGCGATGATGACTCAACCCAGATTCTCTAAACAAGGGTGACTCGATGATGCTACCACACAGAATAGGTTTGATGGGGACCATAAAAACATGAATACAAGAGGATTACTCAGGACAAAAATATACACGAGCATCGATTAGTATGAAGGCAAAGTGGTGCCCCAAGTACAACTGTTGCAAGTGAAGAAATTCAATTTTAAGAAGTAGTGAAGTGACCCTTCTTGGAAAAAGGGCTTATGAGTGAAGTATCAAATAAAAAAAATGGAAGTATACCCATTTGAGTGCTCGGTGTGATATTTCCAATGGTGCTGACAGTTTGTCAAACTGAGCTATCGTTTGGTCGCAATTGGTGAAAGAAAAATATGAGGTTTCTCTTTTAATAAGGCATTTTCCCTCCAATTTGATTCATTTTCAAGTGTAGATGTGGTGAATGTAGAGAGGAGAAAAGGCCATTAAACATGCAACGATTGTAATGGGCAAACCGACTGTTGGAATTGAGATCCATCAGTTGCAGGTAAGAGGCCTAACCATACTCTTTCAATTCAGTGGATTAAAGTTTCAGATTAGGCACCCATAGCTTAGGAACAAACCCCTGCTCCTCTTCATGGCCGAGTTGCATGTTTTGGGGCCTTTTCTACAACCTCGATAGGAGGTATTGGGTAGAAAGCTGTGACCTATCCCAGGAAATGGCTTGAAAAGTGAGACTTGTCAGAGAGAGGGGTTTAGTGTTGTTTTTGGCTAAGAGCTGGGATTTATGGTTATGAGACATTCTTTCCTTTTTGTATGTTGAAAAAAATGATGGTTTTGTGCAGGTGTGGCAGATTTGAGGATCAACTGGAGAGAGAGAGACCTGGATACATTACGTTCTTAGATCCGATAGGATCATGCAGTCCGTGCCACTTTGGCTATGTTTGGGGTCCTTAAGTTTGTGGAGAACCCATTGATGAGGGCAGGAGAGCCCTTGTTGGCCTAGATAGTCAGCTATTGGGACCCAGATCATGATATTTTTATAGTGTAGGGGCACCATATCGAGCTTACAATCCAAGATATATATTTCCTGTCCGATCTCCTGCCATTGTGGATGGTGGGAAACAAACAGCCAGTATTACTGTCAGGGCATAACATTATTGTAATATTCCTAATTAGTCATGAGCTAATTGGAATATTCATTTTTGTTTTATTTCTTCGTTTAAAAATAAGAGGGTAAATTATGTCCATATTTCTCCTTAATCATGAATAAATCAATGCCAAATGTGAAAGAGACAAATCTTGGCAACTTAATTGAAGCACCCTTTGTGTGAAAGGAGAGTTATCATTGTATGTGGTTTATGGTTTGCAAGCTCTTGAATTATAAAAGGAAGAGGATGGAAGCATTAGAGAGAGTTGATGTATATGATATTTTATGAATATATGGTCTGTTTAGACATATATCTTTCTCTTGTTTTTTAGCTGAGATTGAATGATGTTTAGCATTGGGTGTTCCTGATTGGGAATCCCACCTCTTCCCATTGAGTAGTTCTTGGGAGAGTTTGTATTACATTTTCCACTATCTGGCTTAGGGACAAGCCTCTTCATTCAACTACAGCGTAGATCTTGGTGAGGGTTTGGTTGTTTTTGCAAGCTGCAGCAAGTGGAGACTAGATCTTTCATATCTAGGACATTTCAGTGATCCTTTTCAGTGGAGGAGGTTTCCACTTCATTGGGAAGACAGTATTAAAGGCTTTGGAGCTTATTTTTAGTTCTTGGCATGAGGCCAAATATATTTTGATCCCTGCAGCACAATTTACTTCTAGATCTGCGTTATTTCCGTAGGTAGAGTTGCAGGGTCATTTGGCACACCATTTGGAGAGTTGATTTTCTAGTGTTGGGGATCTGCCCTTCACTTTGAAGATATATTGGAGGAGGCTATTTTATTGATCATATCAGATCAACCACATTTTCCATATCTGTATTGTCCAGTAGATCTGTAGTCTTAGATCTCTGATCTACAACTTGTAATTGGTGTTTTTCTAAAAACCTTAAGGGGGTTCTATAGAGGAGCTTGTATAGTGCATGGATATTATATAGGTCTAAATTTTGGAGTGAATATCAGCTCTATATCTGATGTATAATCTACTGCTATTGCAAAGCCAATAAAATAGCGTTGTAAGGGTTTTCTAGCTTTTATACATGGTTGTAGCACCTCTTATTGCATGATTTTTTTCCATTGGAGACTTGTATTTCCTGTTATGCATATTATGGGTCCTATTTTACATATATTTTTCTACTGTAAATACATATGAAAGGTCTCCATATTGGCCTCTTGCTTCATAAATGATGATCTGCATTATTGTTCCATCATTTTTCACTATATTCCTGTTTTTCCCATTTGGGAATATTATAGTGGTATCAGAGCATCATCTTGGCATAGCCTGTGCATTTTAAAAGACAATATGTCTTCTAAAGAAAGAGAGCCTCATACTGACAGAGAGAAGAGGTATCAAAAGAGAAGACATAGAATATTTGATTATACTGACGAGAAAGAAGACAAGGGTAAAACCCCTTTATCTGGAGGTGAATACGAAGAGAAGGAGTTCCCTAAGATCCTTCTTAGAGCCATGCAAGACATTTCTAGAGAGATCAAAGAGATGAGGATAGATAGATTCAAGGAATCCCCTAAAGGATTTCATCATGGAGAAGGCTCTGGCATGTCTCATCACTGGAATGATCAACCAGTACATCAACCACGAGTTTCCCAATGCTCTACCATGCCTTCATTTTTGGTTGTGGGAAATGAAGGGTTTCAGGAGAAAGAATCCCCTGAAGACTATTTTATGGAGTATGAATCTCAAACTCAGAGGTTCAAATATCACTTGATTTTTCAGGAGTTTTTTCAAGTGAAGGAAAATAGAAGACCAAGGCATCATCATAGAAGTGGTGGATTCATTCAGAATCATGATCGACACCATACTATGGGAAGATTCTTTTTACCCAATTTTGATGGGTCATGCAAGTGCACTGCCAAATCTTCCATTGTTTCTCAATAATATAAAGGCCTTTCTAGCCTCATTATAAAATATTTCAGAGGCATGTAGCCACCAGATCTCTTCTCAAAGATAAGCTACAATTGCCCTAGCTATTTTACGTCCATTTTGTTTGTAAGCATACTTCATTTATTTGATATTAATGAAATGAAGTATTATTTCTGTTGCATATTTGGGTTTAGTTTTATTTATGTATTTTATTGCGTTCCTACATAAATTTGGATTAGTGGTATCAGAGCGGTCTTCTCTTTCTCTATCCTTATTTGCATGTCCCCAATGAGGTCCAGGTATAAGGAGTTAGGGCTCGATCTGGTTGAACTTTTGCAAGATCAACCTCGCAAACCCCGACGGTCTCCCATGGCAGAAGAAAAGAAAGATGAGGGAGTAGGGGATCTTATCAAAATATTGCTCGAGGATTCCCTTGAGAAACAAATGAACGTGATGATGGATAAATTTTCCCAGATCCCTCAACAACTACCCACCGAAAATGCATCTGCATACATTAGCCACTCTCAAGGTGCCACTCCTTTAAAATTACAAGTCAACTAAAAAATTCTTGTATTTGAAGGCTAGATAGATGCAGATGTCATAGATAGATGGCTAAATTTTCTGAAAGGGAATTTCTCAGTCCATGATTTTTTTGACTGAGAAAATATTACTTTGTAACTCCTCAAATCTGGCCCCCATGTCAAAGACTAGTGGTAAACCTACTGTTAGAAAAATGAGGAGAAGGAACCCTCTCTATTTTCAGTCACATGCACTTGGAATCGTTATGAGATGACATCAAGGAACAATATTACCCCATGGGGAGATATGAAGACAAGTACATCCAATGGACCATGTTGTGGCAACAAAGGGATCAAGATGTGCATGTGCTAAAGAATTTGTTCCATACCTCGCACACAAAGTTGGCTATTAAAGATTTGGAGAAAAATTTGGTGCTCAAGTACCGTAGCTATTTACACATATAAATTCAGGGGTAAATGGATTTCCTCAACATTACCTCGCTTGGCACAACATATCGATATGCCACCAATATGGAGGAAAAATTTAAGCAGAAGAAGAGATACTTTGGAATCAAAAATCTAAAGCAAAGGAAAGGCACCCCCGAACCACAAAAAAAGGGGAAAATCCAAAGCGGGGCGACTCAGAAAAACACTACAAAGCAAAAGAAGGACATGAGGAAGTGGTGTGAATTTAATAAAAACTCCACTCACAACAAAAGCAAGTGTCAGGCCAAACTATCATTGGTGGCCAAACTAAAGGCATCTGAATCATAGACATGGCTTTGTTGAAATACTTCTTAGGAATATAAGTAGAAAAATATGAAAATGGGATTTTTATCTCACTAGAAAAATATGTTAATGAAGTACTGGAAAGATTTAATATGCAAGAGATCAAAGCAGCAATCACTCCCACAGTGATGGGATTAAAACTCAGTAGAGAGGACAGCAGCAAGGATTTTGATCCTAGCTTGTACAAGAGCATAGTTGGCAGCCTCATGTATTTGACTGCAACTAGGCCCGATATAATGCATGATGTTAGTTTTATTTCTAGATTCATGGAAAAGCCAAAGGATGGACATTGGCAAGCAGCAAAAATAATTCTAAGGTATGTAAAAGGAACTACGAGGTATGGTATTTTGTATACTACTTCAGAAAATTCAGAATTAATTGGTTATACTGACAGTGATTGGGCTGGAAGTATTGATGATCAGAAGAGTACTTCCGGTTATGTTTTTCATATGGGTTCAGGAGCCATTTCATGGGCTTCTCACAAACAACCCATTGTAGCATTGTCTACAGCAGAAGAAGAATATGTGGCAGCTACAGCAGCAGCATGTCAAGTAGTCTGGATGAGAAGAATGTTGAAAAATTTATGCCAAGAACAGATAAAAGGGACAGTGATTTACTGTGATAATAGCTCAATGATAGCTTTATCTAAAAATTTTGTTTTTCATAAAAGGACAAAGCACATAGACACCAAGTTTCATTTCATATGTGAATTGGTTAGCAATGGTCAGATTGTTTTGCAGCATTGCAGAACAGAGGATCAATTTGATGATATCCTCACAAAACCATTAGCTCAGAACAGTTTTAATAAATTCAGGAAATGCCTGGGTATGCAGGAAAACCCAGCAGTTGAAATTAAGGGGGAGTGTTGGAATTTAATTTCCAACTGCCCAGAGAAATCAGTAGGACAGCGAATTCAATTGAGAAGAGACAGCAAAGGCGGTAGAGTTAAGATTGACGTGAAGTTAAACAGTTGGGACATGAATACAGAAGCGTCGGAAGAGCTGCATTATATCTGCAGCAACAACCACATTAAATCTTCACTGAACAAATTCAACACAGGAGGCGGCACCATAGAATTGAGGCGGTCTAACAGAGCAGAGTTAAGGCGGCAGCAAAGCATGTTGAACAGGTTAACGCAGGATTGAGGCGGTCAATTGGAAGTAGAGACGAAGCGGCAATAAAATTCCACGGGGGTCTGGCAAGTTGAGCTGCCGAAGTAGTGAACACCCCCGGAATAGTTGACGTAATTAGCTGGGCCCATACAATACGTTTATAAAATACTTGAGAAAGTCTATGTCAAATGTGTTGACTTAGTTTGCATTCATCGCATCATATTTTAAACGTTTTTTTTTAACTTTGAGTTAAATTTTTTATTACCATAGTATATTTTAGTTTTTACTTTGGTTAAAAATATATTATGTAGTGTTTTCATATAAAAGGTAGAGAAAGCCCGTGAGGCAAGTTGTACTGTTTTATCATTACACAGAACAGAATAGAGAAGCACAGCAGTGCGGGAAAAACAAAAGAGTACGTTTTTAGAGAGACATAGTATGTTTTGTAAATGACAGAGTGTGTTATTTTGGCACTGTGCTTAGAAGCAGTCCAGCAGTTGTAATCCCTCCATGTTGAGGAAGAATTTGTATTAGTTTTTTTTATGGAATAGAAGTTTTTTTTGTGGAAACTCTGTCTGTGAATGAAATTTTAAATATTTTCTCTGTGTTAGAGAAGGGAGTTTTATTCTCCTTTTATTGTTTTTGAATTCTCAAATATTCCAACAGACAAGAGGGCCTAGACAAAATCCATCATAAAGATGCAGACCTCTGGATCTAGTGGAGTCATGGGCACACAAAATAGGCCTAACATGAAAACATGGTGACCTCCTGTAGATAGTGTAAACATCATATAAGGTCAGATGATTAATGAAAAAACATATATATGCACCCATAGGTAAGACAGGATGAGTGATAGAAAAAACATAAAAGGAAAGGTATAATATAGCCGGCTCGCTTGATCGCACCAGGCTCGTTTGCTGCAGGTCCAAAGTAATACTTTAAGGCAGAGGAAAACCAAAGGATTCCATCAACTTTGAATATCTATAATGTGTGATCTGAATAGCTCCAAAAGGTGTGAGCACCTTTTTCTTTGATAGTGAATCAACACTCTAGTTGTTCTCTCCGTAGATATGTTGCAACTAGAAAAATTAGAACTTTGTCAATAGGTATTTTACTTGTTGAATCTATCCTATCAGATTCTGACAGTGCATCTAACAACTGCCAGAGATACCATCATCAATAGTGAGTTTTGAATCTCCATAAATGTGTATAGAGGATAAGTTGAGATGATATGCAATCAAGATTCAGCTCCACAAAGTCATAATCTCAGCCTTATTATTTGAACCCATCTCTCCATTCTATCAAATATGATATAGCTCATTCTCCAAGAACTTTATCCAAGCCCCACAACCACATACCCCATCCCTCTATGCCCTACAAAATATATCACAGGAAGGTCAATATGATGAGAACGGTTCCTAATAAATATATCCACCAATCCCAGAGGAAACAGAGAAAGATCATTCATCCACCGCATAATGTTTCCATGAATCATAAACAAACTGATTGGAATATCTTCAAAAATTATGTGATTCCTGGCACAAGATCTCCTAGAAAACATAAAAAAGAAGAAATGTATAAGTGCAATTTGAAACCCCATACCATGATAGTCTGAATGCAATCAATTGAGGATCCCAGTAAAAAAAAGTAAACAGCAGCTGCCAAATTCTAAGAGAAAAGGTGCAATAAAAAAAATAAGTGTATAGCAGTCTCCTCATTTTTAAGGCATGGCGGCCATCTCCCCGGCCCCTGAAAACCTGGCTTCATAAGGTTCTCAGGCACATTGGAGACTTTAATTCATCGACTAATCGTCTGTAGGTGGAAATTCCACGGGGTTTCTTTTCTTGGTAACCCAGGTAATTCGTTGCTATTTCGTCGAGGTTATTTTTTTGTTTTATCTACATTAGGGTTTCCGATTTTCTTTAATTATGTCGTACTTTTCAGTGTTGGCAGGTTAGACCTATGCTCGCGGTGTATGAGCATTTATCCTTTGGCTTCCAGTCGACTGCTTCTTCCATTACCAAGTTAGCAACCTAGCCCTCCCTAGCTAGAAGTTCTCAACTCGACGGAATTACTTTCAATTAGACCCGAACCCTTAGGTACGAAGGTGGCCAGAGTTTAGAGTTATCATGGAGAATTTGTTTGGTTCCAAATTCAGTATATTCACTTTTGATATAGGATTATGACCTCAGTAATTTTACAAGTTTCTTCGTAGGAGTGTTCTCCTTATGCAAATCTATAAGTTGGAACTATGGTATAATATATTCGTTTTTGCCTTGAGGTCATTAGGGTTTATTACCCTGAATGATGACTTTGTCACCAAACTAGCACCTGTTGTTTATCAAGTTTTTAAATTTTTCTGGTATTAAGAGTTTTCACATAGAAGGAATTCCTTTGTGTCTTTTTAAAGGCTCAATTCACAGCTCTCATTGTTGGAATGTAAAAAAAAAATTATTTATACATATATAGTTGTTATTCCAGTTTCATTTACGTAAGTCCCTTTTTGTTTGTTGTGTGCAAATGTTGTGTATTTGTTTATGATAATTCTTGAAATATGCTTAGGTCTCTACAGATTTTATTGATTAATTTGACAATGTCTATGTCTAGGTTTTGTATGTCTGGAATTAAATGTCGAGTAATTAATGTTTTAATGCTATCCCTCCTTACAATTATAGTTATTCTGAGTAATTCGAGAGACTGTTTTAGGCATCCTTAACACGAAAAAACCAAGAACTAACCCTCAATCCCTCAGTTCATTCATTTTTCTTATTTAATCTATTTATAAATAGACTATAATGACGATTGTTCTAGGGTTACTCTTGTCCAAAATTACTGAGCATGCTTAATTCTTTTTGGTCATGTCTCGGTTCTGATACTGTATCCTGGCTCAACTTGAAACCCTCGACTAGCTCCTTTAAAAGTTCTTTTTGTTAATCCTTCAATTAACCTTTCTCTAACTCTACCTTTAACGAGTACATGCTAATTTAACATAAAAAGTAGATGAAGGTTAATGTAAATGAATGTATTTTGGATTAATCACATTATTACATTACGATTTGATCAACATTTCAAACTAACTAATGTGATTAATCCTTAGAACAAGATGAAAAATCTAATCAATCTGGAGGAATAAATAGTAAGGATGCATCATTACACAAGGAAAGATGTTGAAAACTAGTAGTTTAAAAACTAGCCATTAAAAACTAGCTCTTAAAAACTAGCCGTTAGTGAATTAATTATTAAGGTAAATTATGTAAAAAATTGGGTTAAATAATTATTAAATTACCTCCAAATTACTAAAATTAAATTATATATTTTATAATAAAAATTTTAATAATAAATTTATAGGTTAAATTTGTTTATTTATCTATCATAATTATATTGTAATATTGTAGTAAGAATAAGCACTTGGTGAATTAATTAATAAGTTAAACTATATTAAAAATTGGTTTAAATAATTATTAAATTAGCCCTAAATTACCAAAATTAAATTATATAATTTATAATAAGAATTCTAGGTTTAAATTTATTATTTATCTATCTATTATTTATGATGGTTAATAATAGTTTCAAATTTTTATTTATATAAATTAGCTATATATAAAGTAAGTTAAAGTCAAAGGGTTAAGAGTAAGATCAAAGAATAATAAGACGTAAATTTATTAAATCAATATTATTTATGAAGATTAATAATAGCTTCAAATTATTATTTATATAATGTAGTTATATATAAAGTAAGCTAAAGTCAAAAGGTTAAGAGTAGGATCAAAGAATTAGTAAATAATTTAGAAATTTATTTATTTATATTAAATAATAAAATATAGCAAAATTGTATTAATCATAAAGATAAAGGTTTGAGAATGCTTAAAGAATAAATAAATTGCTAGGGGGTTATGAAGTAACAACTGAATAAAGGAAAAATAGAATAAAAACAATATTAAAAATAAATAAAATAAGGGAAACAACACAAAGACATAACACAAAACCGTGTGGGAGGGGTAGGAATCAACACGAGAGGAATCGAGCTCTTACTCAATTTTCAACAATCATCCTGGTTGAGATTCCTATCATGTCTCGCAATATCATATAAGCTTCCTGTGGTGGAAGTGATCAACCCTAGCAATGGCTCTGGAGTCCTCAATACATATATGGTGACAAGATTTTCCGCATGTTCAACTAGAGCTCATGTGCGGGAACGATTGTGCCTAATGTCTGCAGCATGGCCATGGATTCTTTGATTAATGGACCGACCCATTTCTCCAGTATAAGCAATACCACAAGAACATGGAACATGGTAAACCCCTTTCATGTCCTTAGGGTCGACCGGGTCTTTAACAGATCCAAGGGAATTTCTAAGGGTATATAGAGATTTGAACAAAGAGGAGGAAAAAAAATTGCAATATTTTATTATTTAATATAAATAGATAAATTCTTAAATTCTTTACTAATTATTTGATCGTACTCTTAACCCTTTGACTTTAGCTTACTTTATATATAGCTACTTTATATAAATAATTATTTGGAACTATTCCTAACTTTCATAAATAGTATTTATTTAACTAATTTCGGTCTATAGATAAATAATGAATTTAAACTTATAACTTATTTATTAAAATGCTTATTATAAAATAGATAATTTAATTTTAGTAATTTGGGGCTAATTTAACAATTATTTAAGCCAATTTTTGTATATAATTTACCTTAATACCTAATTCACAAATGGCTAGTTTTTAACACCTAGTTTTAAACAACTTTCCCTGGGTAATGATGCATCCTTACTATTTATTCCTGAAGATCGATTGGCTTTTTCACCATGTCTTGAGAATGAACCACACTAGTTGGTTCAAACATCGACAAAATCCTAATGATGTGATTGATCTAAAACACATTAATTTACATTATGGATCACAAAAGTATTAGATCTAACATGAATATTAATTTCAATAATAGCATTCAAAACTCACTAGTTTTGAATCTGCTATTAATATTTTGAATAGCACATGTACAATACACATTATTTCTCCTTTTCTTCTCTTGTCTTGTAGAAGCATAAGAAACAATCATGCATAATATTTCTCATGTACAACACATAATATTTCCTCTTCTGTTTACTAGTATTCATTAAAGAGTATGTACAACACCGTCATTGTTAGTATTTAAAAAAAACAAAAACATTTCATACGAGTAAGAGTTATCTAGCTTTCGCAAGCGGTCACAACCACAAAATGAGGAAGTTTCTTCTCAACCAATGAGATCAATCCGTCGACTGAATCTCCCCCATTGCTAACCTCGCATGTAGGAAAGTTTTCATGACTTTTCTGCATAGATCCTCTACCTATAACTATCTGGTCCCAACCGGAATTAGTTCAAGGTAGCATGTGTTCAAGAAATGTTTTTTTTCATATGGCCAACGAGCAAGAGAATCAAAAGGAATACTTTTGTCCCTTCGAATAAACACTATTTACACCATGACCTAATGCATGACAACCTCAACTATACTAATGAAAATTTGATCACATGTACCCATATGAGATGTATAACCAAACATGAACGACCAGTGCATGATAAACATAAAAATCACACAAACAAGCATACACATATAATACACAAGCATGACCAATATGTAACCTAGCATAAACAAGAAATTCATATACAACATGTAGCAATATGTAAGCAAGTGTGCACATACAATACATAATAATGAACAACATATAACTAATCATACACGCATGACAACATGTTGACAACAAAACCATCAACCCTTACATGGAGATACCATTTCCACCATGGCTAACACAACACAGATGCAACAAGAAGATAAACCCTAGGTATGAGAAACACATATGAAACCAATAGAAAAGTATGACCAACACACCACCCATCTAGACAAAGGTTTGAACCATGCTCTGATACCACTCTGTAACACCCTCTTCCCACATCTACCCAAGTAACTAGCCAACTAGGGTAAACATGTGATGAGTGGCTACTATGACCATACTCAACCTCCTATATGACCTTAAGGAAGTGGAATCGAAGGAAACTCTTCACACAAACCTTGTACATAATCAATAATACCCCCATGAGCTAACCCAACATTGAGGCATCCTACCCCTGGGTCCCACTGATATTTTTAGCCTTTGCACGCATGCATAGGCCTGAAACCTAGCATCTATGAGGCTCTGGATGCATGCATAAGCCCACATGCTAGTGTCGAGGGATGAAATTCCTCAGTGTTGTGTCAATTTCCCCGGGATTTGAGCCACATTTTTAGGCCCAAAACACAATACTCTGCCTAGAACTTCATTAAGTTCAAAGATGATTTATAAAAGTCAAACAATGATTTATTTACAAAAAAATCCATAAGAACTAAATTGGACCCCTACTAGCCATGACAGGAATTTCGTTGAACATGTTGTAAACATGAAAGATATAGGTATAAACAACATAAAAGAGAAAATGGATCTCATACTTGTTTGAGAATTTCTAAGAATAATTTCTCCCCTACCTCATTGGTTTTAATACACTCGATTTGACCATAGATACATTGTGCATTCATTTAAAAGTAAAAACATGGGGAGAGCCATACATCATCATTGTTAAAATACATGCTTATAACCAACATAATAAAAAAAATTTACCATGGATACATCAATAATAGAATCCACATATAAGTCAGTACATTTGCATACCAAATACTAAGGGAATGAATTTATCATTAATGAATGTAGAAACCAATCAAATACAGGACTACCACGTTCCACCCGACCATAGATTGGTTGATAAAAATATCTCTTCAGCCAATCATGCCCATTTCCCAACATGAATGTGGGATATCATAAAATGCATCAATCAAAACCAATCCATGGCTTCTAGAGGAAAAACCACCTCAACCCTCAACCAGTGATTCCACCCTCACAGTTAGACATCACAACCATCACAAATTGGTATCTATCCAAGCTATTCTAGGGATCCAGAGTGTTTTTTCCAACCAAGGCTGCAGGGCTAGTAACCCAACCCAATGACTATATATTGGGCTCCAGAGCATTTGTCCAATCAAGCGTCCTGGAACTAATAACTCAAACCACAACTAAGGAAATATGAGAACCAACATGAAAATAATCAATGGAATAAACCCACAACACCATGGCTATCCAGGAAATGGAAAGGCTATGAAAATCCTCTGTCAATCTAGGCATTCCTCAATGCCTATGACACATCATGACCAAGAAACCACATGCATACACCTTGCATGCTAGGACTAGTGAGGAAAGCATACGTGCAACTTGGTACCTGCAATCAAAACCCACTATAGCTATTGATCCTAATGTTCACTTTCCCTTTGCTACTATTCCTTTTCCTTATTTATCCAAAACATCAAGAATCCACACCCTCTAAGAGTGCTCCAATAAAACTCTAAGTATACAAGAGTATGGGAGAGAGAGAGAGAGAGAGAGAGAATAATCAGAGAGCTCCAAAAATGCACTGAAAAAAGGTACCAATTGATCCTCATAACCCTTTTTATCAACGAGGCTTGTATTTTCTTCATTTTCCATAATTTTCCTTCATTTTCCTCCTCACATGCAAATTGTGACCTTTCGCCACCCTTTTCTCCTAATTTCCATTATTTTCATAAATCAATGTGCCAAAAATATGTTTTCCTCTTTAATTCCTTATCAATTTACTTTGTCAATTTCCATAACCATAATAAACCATGTGAACACCCACACTAGGATGTTTCACCCAACATTTAGCTTGGAATACATGTCCCATCAACCATGGTTATTATTTTAACTTTATGACATGGAATTTTCACCTGGGCTATTACAGATGGACACCGACTAGTTGGACCTCAGATTAAACATATAATATTAATTATTATTTAATTAGCACAACTGAAGTTAGAACATATTATGGATCCTTGGTTTGAGAGAAACTTTTTTCCCACATGTTTTTCTTGAATCCATGTCCTTGTTGGCCACCCAAAAAACTCCCATTACATTTTCAAATGAAATGGGCCCCTCCTCTTATATTTTTGTTTATTTTGGATTTGTTACTTTGCTTTAGTTCTCTAGAATGATGACTAATTTTCCAAGAAGAGATTTTATTCTTTGTGAAGAGTGTGTTATTTTATTTTAGATTTTGACATGTGTTTCTTTTCATTGGCTATATGATTTGATGATGATCTCGAAGGAACTTAAGGGCATATCCAAAGTCATAATAACGAATGTTTGACGTATTTTTTTGCATGGAAAATCTAAAATCATCTTTATACAATTTTATCACATTCCTTTTATTATTCTGAGAAACTTGATAACAATGCAAATCTATTGGATAATTTCACATATAAATCTAGTTTTGTGATTTTTATTCTTGCACAGTCCCTATGCCCAATTATGGATTGAATTTTTCTTATGTAACAATGTTTTGTATGCTATATGGTCTTGGAATAAGATTGATTTAATTATCCTTCTGAAATTTATTATAATATGCAACTATGTTGTTCATATTTCATGCTATATTTAAAGTTTTCGGCCTTAAAACTACTTATAACTACCTAGTGCTATTAAAAATTGTTACTTATGTTTTAGGTGGTTGTTATTATGATTTGAGGTGATGAAACTTAGCGTTATACATATTTTTTCTTTTCATAATTCAATTATGGTGAGGGAGATATCGATACACCTATGCAATTGATAGGTTATAATTCCTAGAGTTAAGACTTGACACAATAAGTGATGTATGTACATGCAGTGGGATTTGATGTTGAATAAATTATATCTTTATGTGATGGCATGGCTCTATTAATGCAATTTGCAAAGCATAAATTTTAACACCTGGACATTCATTGCATGATTTTAATATCTTGAAATATGTGGTTCTATTACTAATTTTAAATGTTATCAATATAGTTCGGTACTCTTAGTATTGTATGACATTCATTCATTTTGAGACTTAGGGTTCTATTCCTACATACTATACATTCAAATTTTGAGTTTTCACCCTTTCATGTTTCTATGTAAGTTTAGGGTTTGTTCCTTGAGGCACTGTCGTGTTTGTTATACCTCTCTTATGAAAAAACTATAGTTTAATTCTCTCAAATTTCCTATGATGGCTTCTATTGTAACACCCTCTTACCACATCTACCCAAGTAACCAGTTAGCCGTGTTAAACCTATGACAAGAGGCTACTATGATCAGAATAAACCTCCTAGATGACCTTGACAAAGTGGAATCAATAAGAACTCTTCACAAATATCGTGTACATCATCAATAACACCCCCAGGAGCTAACCCAACCATTAAGGCATCCTACCCTTGGTTTCCACTGATATTTTCATCCTATGGACCTTTGGATGCATGCACACACCTGAAATCCAGTGTCTATGAGGCTATGAATGAATGCATAAGCCCAAATTTTGGAGTCCAGGGAATAAATTCCTCAATGTTGTGCCAACATCCCCGGGATTTGAGCGACATTTTTTTAGGCCCATAACCCATTTCTCTTCCTAGAACTTCATGATAATTTACAGATCATTTATAAAAATCAAACAATGATGTATTTACAAAAAAAACCATAAGAAATAATTTTTAACCCTAGTAGCCATGAAAAGCATTTCGTCAAACATGTCGCAAACAAGAAAGCTACAAGTGTAAAAAACAGAACATAGCAAAGGGGTCTCATACTTATACGAGAATGACTAAGAAGAATTTCTCCCCTACATCATTAGTTGTAATACAATCTATTTGACCATAGATACATTGTGCATTCATTTACAAGTAAGAACACGGGGATATCCATACATAATCATTGTTAAAATACAGGCTTATAACCAACATAAAAACAACAGAATTACCATGGATAGAATAGAAATAGAATCCACATATAAATAAGTACATTTTCATACCAAATACGAAGGGAATGAATTGATCATTAATGAATGTAGAAACCAACTAGAGATGGGACTACTACATTCCACCCGACAATAGATTGGCTAAGACAAATCTCTATTCAGCCAATCACCCCTGTGCCATATTCCAAGCATGAATGTGGGATGTCATCAAACAAGTCAATCAAAACCAATCCAAGTTTTCTAGAGGCAAAACCACCGTAACCCTCAACCACTGATTCTGCCTCACGATCAGACATCACAACCATCATGGATTGGTATCTATCTAATATGTTCTAGGGATCAGGAGTGTTTTCTCCAACCAAGGGTCCAGGACTAGTAACTCAGCCCCAGTTGTTTCCAAGCTCCAAAGCATTTGTCCAACCAAGGCTCCAGGACTAGTAACTCAACCCACCTAGGGCTCTAGAGAATTTTTCCAAGCAAGGCTCTAGGACAAGTAACTCCAACCAACAACTATCCATTGGGCTCCAAAGCATTTTTCCAACCAAGGCTCCAAGAACAAATAACTCAACCCACAACTAAGGGAACATGAGAATCAACCAAAAAAAAATCAATGGAAATAAAAGAATAACACCATGGATATCCAGGAAATGCCAAGGCTAGGAAAATCCTCTATCAATATAGGAAATCCTCCATGCCAATGATAGATCATGACTAAGAAACCACATGAATACACCATGCATGCCAAAAATAGTGAGGAAAGCATACATGCAACTAGGTACCTACAATCAAAACCCGTGGTAATTTATGATCTCAATGTCCTCTTGCACTTTCCTACTCTCCCTTTTCCTTCTTACTACAAATCACCAAGTACCCATACCCTCCAATAATGCTCCGAGAAAACTCTAAGTATAAAAGAGTATGAGAGAGAGATAGCATAATGAGAGAGCTCCAAAAATGCACTGACAAAAGGTACCAACGGATCCTCAAAAGCTTTTTTATCAATGAGGTCTCTATTTTTTTCATTTTCCATTATTTTCCTTCATTTTCCTCCTCTCATGCAACATGCGATCTTTCACAACCATTTTCTCCAAATTTCCATTATTTTCATAAATAAATGTGCCTAAAACACTTTTTTCCTTTTTAATTCCTTAGCCATTTCCTTTTCCAATTTCCATGGCCATAATTAAGCATGTGAACACCCAAACTAGGATAATTTTCCCAACACTTAGCTTGGAATATGTGTCCCATCAACCATGGTAATTATTTTAAATTTATTTCATGGAATTTTGACCAAGGTTGTTTCAGAACCCTCCCCCTTGGGGAACATCATCATCGGTGTTCAATCACACATATACTTCAACAACACTGCTAAAAAGAAAACATATTGCCCATGGAGCTTTATAGCATAGCTCGATGAATTATTTATAATGATCACCCTTCTGAAAATAAAACCAACACGACATCATAACAACATGACAAATATAATGACATAACACTCATACTTCTTATTGGAGATTTATTACATATCTCATGGCGGTATTTACATTCATATGCATATGTACATATACGTGAACATCACACCAACACATCTATCAAAGCATCATCAAAACATATGAAAAACTTATACTAGTATCACAGCAAAACTGATTTTCCTCAACTGGAAAATAAGGAAGGATACATATCCCACATTTTATCCGACATCTCCCATGTTGCTTCATCAGGCCCAAATTGTATCCATTGAACTTTTCCTTGCTCGATTTCTCTTTTCTGAGGCACGAGCATCTTTTTCTTCAAAATGCACTGCAGTTCCAGCTGAAATTTGTCTTCTGGCTCCACCTGCAATATAGATCAGTTAATCACCTGATAAATTTTTTTAACATACTTATTAAGAAATTATATATGAAAAACATCATGTGATTTCATTATGGAAGGTAGTGCATGTTGATAGGACACTAGTCCATTCCTCTCAATGTTCTTGAAGGGTCCACAAAGCCTTGGTGCCAGATTGGCACATGATCCAATCTGCAAGGAGATCTTCTCAGGCTTGATGCCTAAGTACACCTATTCCCCAACCTGAAACTGCTTAAGAAACCAGTTCCTATCTGCAAAATCTTCTACCTATCCTGTGTCACTTTCAAGTTCTTCTTGATCACCTGTATTTCCTATTCCATTTATTCCAACATATTTGGTCCAATTAGTAATCTATTAATCAGATCACTCCAACTGATGGGAGTATTGCAACTTATCCCATACAATGCCTCAAATGGACTCATCCTCAATGAATCTTGATACCTCTTGTTGTATTATAACTCTACCAGTGGAAGATCCTCTTCCCAATTGTGCTACTGATTCATCACATACAACCTCAACATATCCTCCAATATCCTATTGACCCTCTCAGTCGTTCCATATGTATGTGGATGACAAGTCGTGTTGAAGGCCAACTTGGTGCCCAAACCTGCAAACAACTCCTTCCAAAACTTGGAAGTGAATTTTTCGTCCCTGTCTGACACAATTTTGTTTTTTGGACACCATGCAATCTGACTATGTATCTGATGAACACCTATGCTACATCACTAGTTGAGTATTTATTCTTTAACGGAACAAAATGTGAAACCTTTATCAACCTATCCACAACAACCATGATGGAATCATGTTGTTTAGTTTTCCTACTAAAAACTGTGATGAAATCCATGGAAACGACCTCCCAGTTCCACTTCAGGATCACAATCAGTTGTAGCAGTCCACCTGGATGCTTACCCTCTCCCTTAACCTTCTAAAAATCCAAGCATCTGGCTACAAAATCTGCCATGTACTTCTTTATATTTGGCCAATAATAGAACATATTTATTGCATTCAATGTATTATGGTATCCTGGGTGACCCGAATATGGTTTCACGTGAAACACCATCAAGATCAACTTATTGAGTTCATGTTGTCTAACACATATATATTGTCTCTAAATCTGAGAAATCCATCTGTCGTGAGATGGTAGTCCAAATCATTTACATCTGCACCTGTACCTATATGTGCACATGTACCTATACATGTACCTATATGTGTACCACTACCTATACATGCACATGTACTCTATTCCAAACTGTGCATAGTATCCATATACTTGTGATCCTAATGAGCTACGTGCAAGATCCTATCATGTAAATCTATCTTGTAGGATCTCATAGATGCTATGTGATTTACCTATACCCTCTTACTAAGAGCATCTGCAACCCTTTTCTCCTTTCCCTTAATGTACTTTATTTCAAAGTCAAAATCATTGATCATGGATAACCATCTAACCTGCTTGGTGTTTAGATTCATTTGGTCAAAGAAGTTCCTCAACCCAATGTGATCACTCATCAATACAAACTGACTACCAAGAAGATAGTTCCCTGGCATCTTGAGTGCATGAATGATCTATGCTAGCTCAAGATCATGTATTAGGTATTTTTCCTCATGCTCATTCAATTTTCATGACTCATGGCATAACACATGTCCCATTTGCAAAAGGACCCCACCAAGTCCTCCCTTGAAAGCATATAATATACACACTACAAACTCCTTATCTAGATCTGAAATGTTTAACACTCTAGCATGTGTCAACAATTACTTAAGCTACTCAAAACTAACCTCACACTCCTCTATCCAATAAAACTTCTTACATTTCCTCTGCAATGAGGTAATAGGATAAGAAATCTATGAGAAGATATTGATAAACCTCTAATAATAACTTGCCAATCCCATGAAGGATCTCACCTCATCCATATTCTTAGGATCTAGCCTTTCCATGATGACCCTTATCTTTTCTGGATCTACTGCAATGCCCTCTTTGGAGACAACATGTCCCAAGTAACATACCCCATTCTGGAAGAAACTACATTTGTTGAGCTTAGAATACAACTGATGCTATATCAACAATATCAACACTGCTTCCAAATGATAGACATGCTCTTCCTCATTTTTAGAATATACCAACATGTCATCAATGAACACAATAACAAAATTGTCCAGATAAGGATGCAACAGATTATTCATAAAACACATAAATTTGGCTGGAGCATTAGTCAAACTGAATGGACCTACAAAAAACTTGTAATGCCCATACCTAGTGCTGAATATTCTCTTGTATATGTCCTGGTCTTTAATGCATACCTAATGAAATCGCTATCTCAATTCGATCTTAGAGAACACTACTGCGCCCTTCAACTGATCGAGCAAGTCATCAATCCTCGGTAATGGGTACCTGTTGTTGATGGTCACTTTGTTCAATTGCATTTAGTCAATGCACAATTTGAGAGTGTCATCTTTCTTCTTCACAAACAACATCGGTGAACCCCATGTTGATACACTTCGCCTTGTCTATCCTTTTTCAAGCATATCTTTCAACTGTAACTTTATTTATACCAAATCATGTGTGCTCATCCTGTAAGGTTATTTTTGATGATGGATCTACCTTTGGTACCAACTCAATAGAAAATTATACTTCCCTGTGATGTGGAAGCTTGGAAATGTCTGCTGGAAACACATCGTGAAACTGCTGTATAACTGGATACCTATTCAACACATCTGAATCCTTTTCTTCCTTAACTTTTTCAATAGAGATATGAACTACAAAAATTACACACCCTTTCTTGCGACTACGCTTTGTCTGCATAGCTGTGACCATCCTAACTGATGTGCCCTTCTAATTTCCCCATTAGAGTCTTGGTTCCCCATTTTCCTCCAAGAATTCAATAGCTTTGTCATATAAATCTACCTTGGTCTTGTGAAGGTATAATAAATCCATACCCAATAGCATTTTGTATGAACCTAATGGAAATATCTTCAAGTGTGTTGTTTTAGGCATGCCATTTAACTCAAATTCATACACTCTTACCTAATTATGAATTCTCTTCTTGGTACTTGTAGACAACTGCACTAACCAAGACTTTGCATACACTTCTCTATTAAAACCACACTTATCCACCAGGTCAAGAATAACATAGCTATAATTAGATCCAGGGTCAATAAAAATAGAAATAACCTGATCATAAAGCTTACCATCCATCTTAATGATAGATGCCCAATGGTCTGCATGCCTATTGTACAAATCTACATCGATCCTGGGAATATTATTTCCAACATCTCCCACTATATGTGCCTCCTATGCATTGTAGATCTGTGGCCTACCATCCTGATGCTATGGAAAATATCTCCTACAATGATCTCCTCCACAATTCCAACACTGCATAGGGGCCCTATTCTCATTCTTATTTTTCTCCTTTGACAGAAATCCATGTCCTCTACCAGATGCATTGAACTTGTTAGGTGGTGAAAAATTATATTTTTTTTCCATTTCATGAGGTCTTGCTCTCTTCTTGTCCCATTTTCCTTTATTTTTATAATTACCTTTCTTGCTTGTTTTTGGCTGAGATCTGTGCTTCGACCATTAATAACAATTCTTGAGTTTCCATATGACCTCCTCAAATGAAAAAGGCTCATCAAACTCAATCATATATTTGAATGTTATCATCAACCCACTAATAAATCTCTGAATCTTGGCCTTCCCCTCCCTGAGGTAAAACACATATATCAATAACTACAAGAACCTACTAGTATACTCATCATCTGTCATGGAACCCATATTCAGCTCATAAAGTGCCTTTTCTTTGTCCTCGTAGTATCTTTCTAATGGATACTTCTTTTGGAATAGCCTCTCTAACTCACTCCAAGTAAATTCCTCTTCACAAATATATTTGAATTTATTCACATATTCCCACCAAATATTTGCTCTACCTTTGAGGTTGAATGTAGCTATCCTACCTTACATATTTTCCGGGTAATCATGAAACCTCAAAAACTTATTCATACCAAGCAACCATGCCTCTGCATACCATGGTTTCTTCATCTCTCCATCAAATGTAGGTGGTTTTTCCTTCTTAAACACATTCAACAAAAATCCCCTATCACTCCTACTGTAAGGAGGATAATGATGAAGATCTTGATGCCTGTCAGAACCAGAACTAGAATGATACATGTGTCTGTCACCTCTCATATCCAGAGTTTCCAAAATATGCCATCTCTAACTGTGTCATCTCTATCCGACCTGAGACCGTCAGGAGAGCTACTGCCATATGCTCCATTGGTCCCATCCTCCTGTCCATATCTGATCCGAAGTGGCTCTTGTTTCAACAACGTTGACAAACTTTGAAGGATGGTTGCATTAACCTCTACTTGTTTTTCTTGTGCTAGTATGAGTATATCATTGTCTAATTTGCAACTCCTTATTTATTCCATTAAAATTATTAGTGTGTCTTCCAAGTCGGACGAGTGTCCAACACCATCCTTCTCATATGAATAATAGGTAGAATATTTGTAGTATAACATCTTGCTATTCATCTTTGATTTCTTCCTGCAAGGTGAAATATGTCATCTAAACAAAATCATAATAAACCAACGTACCTTAGTCTAATTCGGGGAGGATATCTCATCTGCAAGATCAACCAATTAGCATAATACATGTATAGATATAATCATAACAACATATAAACATGGTATATTAGCGCATAATCATCATTCCTGTTGGAGTCTATTCATCAATGCACAATCATACCAAATACACACCATGACCTAATGCCTGATAGCCTCAACCATACCAATGTAAAATTGACCACATGTACCCATCTGACATGTATAAACAAACATGAATGACCAATGCATGATCAACATATAGCATCACACAAGAAATGATACATGGATAATACACAATCATGACCAATACGTAAGTTAGCATAAACAAGCAATGAATATATAACATTTAGAAACATGTAAGAAAGTGTGCACAAAAAATACATAAGCATGAACAACACACAACTAGTCATACACACATGACAACATGTTGAAAACAACACCATCAACCCTTCCATGGTGACACCACTACCACCATGGCCTACACAACATGAATGTAACAAGAACATACACCCTAGGTATGAGAAACACATAAGCCACCAACAGAAAGTCATGACCAACTCACTACCCATCGAGTCCAAGGGTTGAACCATGTTGTCATACCACTTTGTAACACCATCTTCCCACATTTACCCAAGTAACTAGCCAACCATGGTAAACGTGTGATGAGAGGTTACTATGATGAGACTCAACCTCGCGGGACCTTAAGGAAGAAGAATCGACAAAAAATATTCATGCAAACCTTGTACATCATCAATAACACCCCTAGGAGCTAACCCAACGATTGAGGCATCCTTCCCCTGGGTCCCACTGATATTTTTAGCCTCTGGGCTTCTTGACACATGCACAGGCCTTCGAGCCAACGTCTATGAGGCTATGGTAACATGCTTAATCCCACATTCCAACTTCCAAGGACTAAATTCCTCAGTGTTCTACTAGCAGCCCCAGCATTTGAGCCACTTTTGCAGGCCCAAAGCCCAGTCATTAGAGGAATTTTGAGGTCTAAAATGGGCCTCCTAAGAAAAATGTACAACCAAAATAAACTTTATAAGAAGAAATATGATTCAAGATGATGATTTCAACCATGGGGGATGATTCACCATCTTTGGAGTAAAAAAATCAAAATATTAAAAAATAATAAAATAATAAAACTACTTTTTCAACTCATATTTTCAACTTATCTCCCTAAGGTTTTACTCAAATTTCGAGAGGGAGTACTCGTTGGATGCAAAATTTAATTCTTCATCCAAGGATTAGCCATGTTGCATAGTTTCAATGGACCTTGCTACATGAAAAATTATAAATACTTGAAAAAACGTGACTGCAATCACGTTTTTCATGTATTTCTCATTTTTTGTGTAGAGGAATCCATCAAAAGTATGCAACATGGGTACTCCTTGGATGAGGAAAAATATTATGCATCCAACGAGTGTTTTTGCTCAAAATTTGAGTAAACCCATAAGGAGATAAGTTGAAAATACGAGTTGAAAATTTAGTTTTTTCGTTTTTCTCTCTAAAATTTGATGACGCAATCTAATATTATTTTATTATTTCCACCATTATTTTATAATTTCCTTAGGAGGCCCATTTTAGACCTCAAAATTCCCTTAATGGATTTACCTATAAATTCATGATAACTTTATAGATGCTTTATATCAATCAAACAATGATGTATTTACAAAAACATCCATAATAACTAAACTAGACCCTTACTAGATGTTATCACTCCCCCTGCTTCTCAAGGATGTGATTGGAGCTGAAGGAAGGTAACCACAAAATGGGATTTAGGTAAGGTAGCTAGTCCTACCAGGACGAGAGAGGGCTCTCTCGTTGTCACTTTTCAGTCAATGGATTTACTGAGTATCTATTGATCTTAGGCTAGGTGTGTAAGCTCAGTAAATAGGATTTTTGTTTAATGTTTTAAATGTTGGATGGAATGATCAGTGAGAAGGCTAGGTGTAGGGTTTTTGGGTTTGAATTTCAAGGTCAATTTGCAGTGAATGTGTGAGGCTAGATAGGTAGTTTGAAATCATGTTTAATTGGTCATCGAGTAGATGATGAATTAAGAGATAATCTGAATGAGCACCGAGGTGAATTCATTCATTTAGAAGTGAGAAGACATAACATATAAACCTTGCCTAAAACAGAGCATGAATAAACATGATTTTTTCTTATAAAATTACAAGATAATATGGAAAGATGCATATGAAAGAAGAAGATATATCATTTAGCATGAATAGATAAATATACATAAGAAGAAAAATGCTCCAATGCATACCACAGGATTCTCAACACAAGTTCTGGAAATATGTCTCTGATTTATTCCAAAATGTTGATTACAAAAGCTCTGCTATAAAATATGACTCTCCACCCCAACTATACAACCCAAAAAATACTAAAGAGAGTATACTTATAGAAAATATGAACTATGACACCTCATCAGGTCTAAATCCCATCCAAAATGGATCATAGATACATAATATGAGTCATTTCCTAGATTTTAGGGAGGTTAGAAACCATTGCCTGAATTTCAGCTTTGAACTAGGAGTGTTTTTCCCTTACATTAAATTACATATTACCTCATGATAGGAGGAAAAAAATAACTCAATAACTCTAATTTCAACTCATAGGACAGACAAACCTTGAAATTGTGAAATTTTCTGAGCTTGACAAGTGTCCTGAGGAATCCAATGTTCATTTGTAACATTTCTGTCAGAAGGGTAACAAATTTTTTCATAAGTTTTTATAGATGTTTCCAAACACTTTTAGGAGTCCAAATCCACTTATGAAAGAATGGTCAAGTAGCCTTGTGTGTCTAGTTTCCATAACATCTTGAATTTTGCAACATGACCCATGGGAAGGCCTCCAAAAATCCATTCTCCCAAGGTTACGCCAAAATCATAGCAGAGGCTCCAAAAAGGTGGCAGAAACAAGAAAAATGAGTCGTTTTTTGGCTTTTTATTCAAAATTAAAGATTTTCATGCCAAGGGGGTTCCTGATTTTTAATTTACTCATAAAAATTCACCCAACCATGTAAATAAATCATCATTTGGATGCCCCCAAAATAAGTGTAACAAAAGTTTGTTACGCTTCTATGAGGAAGAATTTCCAGAATTGTGCAAAAATCGCAAAAAATACCAAAATTCTTCAAAAATTCTGAAAATTGGTTCTCTAGAACTTGTGAGTGATGGGATAAACAACCAAGGAAGCTTCAGCCAACAATTCCAAGCTATCCTTCTCTTTAAGCTTCGTTTGAGATTCTCACAGAACCTCAAACATCCATTCCTCTCAAAACATCTTTTGGCCAAGGGTGAAGCATTGATTTCATGCATTGTGAAGGGTTCTAACCTGAGGTGGCACCCTCCCTTGAAATTATTCTTCTCACTCTCCATATTTTTTATCACTGAAAGGATGAAATCCCTAGTGAGTTAATGGGATGGGTATGTGTAGTGAAATCTATAAAAAACAGTGTAATGTCCCAATTTTTAGCCTCAAGCTAAAATGGACATTATAGTTGCACATTTTATTTTTATTTAATAAAATGGGCAAGGAGACACCTTAGCCATATTAAATGAGGAAATAACACTCCTTATGTGAAAGGAGAATAAATAAGTAGCTGAAATAAACACCTAATGGTGTGAACATGATGAGGATCACCTTGAGTTGGCCTCTTTGACCAAGTCAATAGCGCTATCTTAGAGGGTTGGCTTGCTTGAGAAGATAACGTAGCTTTTGGAGGGAAAAAATTCAAAGTGAATGGAAACCATAATTTTGGGGCCTATGGTGAAAGATATCTCATTTTCTTTATAAGAACGAAGGAGCAAATCATTTGATTCATTCTTTGATTCAGAAATTTCATAGTGAAGTCAAGGACTTGCACATCGAGGCTGTTTAGCAGGATTGCAGTGCTCTTGAACACTGGGGGTGTTCCTGGTGGGGATCCCCCACTTCTTCCTCATGGGAGGAGAGAATATAGATGCATTTCCTCATTCCAGAATTTGGCCAAGCTTACTCCTTCAGTTGCAGCATTTTCCTGTAGCAGGTTGATGTGTAGCTGGGGTAGCAGTAGAGGAACTCATAGATTTCTTCCCTACTTGCATTTTCAGAGGAGGATGGATTTATTATTCGAAGGAGATGTAGAGAGAGCTCTTTCACTTCATTTCAGATCTGTGGCATCAGGCCACTCATTCACCATCTCCCACTGCACAGTCACCTGGAGAAACTGCGTTATTCGATGAGGGCAGTGTTGAGGGAGATTATTGTGCTCATCAGGAGGAGTGCTTTTGAGATTAAGGAGATCAGCCCCATTTTTCATTGAGGGAATTATCAGATGAGGGAATTAGCATTTAAGATCATCCATAGCCTCATATTCAATTGGTTTCTGTTGCAGTGACAACTAGTTTGTCACTTTTGTATTTTATCCGGCATTTCTAGCAATCTCCCCGAGATTGGCTAGAAATCCCATATGGAACCCATTTTCCTTTCTTGGGCCATTTTATTTGTATTCCTTCGGCTAAATTTAATTTTTATACATTCAGTAGCTGCATCTCCTATAGCGACTGCACAGTTATGTTCTTCCAGCATTCTGTGTAGCTGCAGCTACTCCGACATTGTATTGTATATTCATTGGAGGATTGGTTCTAATGATTGAGGGTCTTATTCCTCATGATATTCCTGTATATTCATGCTGATATATTAATGTAATGATGGCTGTGATATTTACCCTCACATGGTTCATTCAAATTTTTAGAGTTCAGGATTTATGTTTTGCATATTGCTGTAAGCTCTTTCTTTGAGCATTGTTTTAGACATCTAGATTGGGGAGATCTGAATAACCCATCTAGAGTGACTTTTTTAAGCTCATTTTCTGCAGGGAAGTTATATTAGAATTTTTCTAGGGAATCCCAACATTGGATTTCCTTATTTGTGCAGCAACTTCCTTATAAAACGTCCTCATGGGCAGCTGTTGCAGAAATTCCCAAGGTGGAATGTTGCATATCCATAGGAAGAGTCTGAGAAGGGCCAACTAGCCTCAGGATTTCTCCCTTATTTGAAGGAGTCATATTCTATAGATTCCCCATCATTCAATCTCTGAAATGGACTTGCAGTGTCTCACTAAATAAGGAAAAATGGAACATCTAAGATGTTCTCGATTGAGCAGCAAGTTCCTGAAAAAGGGACATTACAGTGGTATCAGAGAATTATCTTGGCTCAGCCTGTGCCCAAGATCTAGAGCTATCAAAAAGAGGAGCTTCTCTCCAAGGAGAGGATATTTACAAGGAGACAAGGAAATGGGAATGAAGGAAGAGGAGGTTTCCCTTATTCTTTTCCAAACCATTGAGCACACCATTGAAGATTTGCTGAAAGGGAAAATTTTGGAGAAATTTTCTAAAAAGGGTTTGTTGATGAGAAAAATCCTTAGCTACATGAAGGGTGTGTTCATTTAACCACACATGTAGATCCACAATACAGTCCTTTTTTCACTTGCTTTGCAAAGGAATGGAGGGAGAAAAGAGGCCATGGGAGGAGCAACACTGCAACTCAAGGTATGGCACAGATTGTTGGTTTGAGGGTTTCATTTTTCATTGTCATGCAAATGAAAAAGCATGTGATTCATTCACTAAGGTTTTGATGAAGAAAACTTGGTGAAACTCATTGTTTCATAAATACAAACACTTTGCATGCGTTGGAGGGAACGAACAACGCTGTCACTTTCGGAGGAGATCCATCACCACATGGAGGTGAAAGGGGAGCCAATGCTTCCACTAGAGAGGCCCTTGTGTCTTTGCAAGGAGTTCCAAATGTTTTGCATGTGGGTACCAAGACACAATTCTGGATTCATATGTAGCATTGGTTGGGGAATTGTGAGATGGAGGAAAAAGAGCAGAAGGATCAACATGGAGGGATGATGAGTAATTTCCTTTGTCTATTTCAGAAGGTTTCTACACAAAGGAAAGAGACTGCACTGTGCAGAGGAGAGAGGGAAAAATAATTCCAATCATACATGCAGTCTATTTCATATCTTGATGTCTCAATTTTTGGAGGCTTACCACTTGGGAGGCCACTTGAGTGGGAGATGATGAGAGGCATCATGTTTTTTGGTTCACCACTCTTGGATTCTGGAGAGGTGGAGGCACTAGAGGGATCCAACATAGTGCAGAGGGTTTGGGGTAAGCTCAAGGAGGAGAGATATACTCTCTCATTTTTAGTATCACCCCTCTTCATCAACTTTACTGTGCTGATAGAGTTTGTTGCATTGATGGAGGGTAGAATCTTCATGATGCGGGATGAATACTCCATGGATCTGATGAGAGAGAGGTTACTTCCTTTGGGTAATATCTCTTTCATGCTTTGGAGTGGATGGAGGCCACTCATGCTTACACTGCCCAGGATCGAGAGATTCTTTGGAGGTGATAGTATCTCATGGGAGGCTCATTTTCAGAGATCCTTATGTCTATTTGAGCATGAGCAGCTGCAAGATGGCATGGAGGAAACCTTGGAGGATGAATTTGGCATGAGGGGATGTCAAGGTAACAGGCAGCAGCGTGATGGGAGCACTTATTTGCAGATTACCAGTGTTGTCTATGTGGAGGATTGATCCATGTTGGAGGAATCAGCTTTCGTTGAGAGGTCCTAGGATCTTGATGCATGCATGATTCTTTATGACTAGGAGGATGATGATAGATACATGGTTGATGATATGGTCATTTATTTTTATGGTTGATTCTTCTTGGCTAGAGATTCTAGTCTCAAGAAGAAATTATTGCATGCAGCATATGAGGGCTTCCTAGCTATGCACTTGGATGCATACTTTGATTGGCTAGAGGAGTTCAATTGGGAGGGAATTCATCATGGCACCTATCAGCATTGGGAGATGCATAGCCTGCTTTTTTATGGTGGATAGAACCTCACAACCACTTCCCTTCTCATTAGAGGTAGAGGGGAATTTTCAGTTGGGCCATTTCAAGCTCAAGAGCTCAAGTACAAATTGGAGAAGGTATAATCATTTCACTCTATATTGTACTTTCCTTCCTTGTTTGAGTAGCATGATGAGTCAAGAAGAGTTGATCCCTTCTTGCATGATGTACAGGGATGTATTTGTAAAATTTTGTAGCAGAATAATGGGCCATTCTTATGGTGGTTTATGGAGGGAGCCACATGCTCCTTGGTGTGCACCATTGGCACCTATTTATATTTTAATTTTCCTATCCTTTGGAGATGTGTGTGGTAGAAAAAAAGTGGCTGGGAAAATCAATTTTTATGTATATCCTTGATGAAGGAAAGAGGCTCACTGCGTTAGTCCCATGAAAGGAGCAGTGACCCACTCTCTAGTTGTCTTATGACAGCTTGTTTACATTGTATCATGCTACCTTGTATTGTTGATGCTTATGTATTCACAGGGAGCACTATTTGGAGAGTGAATTATATGTTGGGAAAGCCCATTGGGAGCACTACTCCCCCCATTACACATGCTCTATATTGCAGGAGATACCATGGGCAAACCACGATTTCCATACTATTACTTTTCTCTTCTTGTGGGGGCAAACCACTTGGAGAAATTGCAGAGCCATTTCATGGCTGGATATTTTGATGGGGTAGCTTGGGCCACTCTTGGAGGCTATACCATTTCAGCCCAAGGATAGAGGCAGCCCCATATGTACTACAAAGGGAGAGAAGAGCTTATTGGGATAAAGCAGCAAAACTCTCCGTTCAACCCCATTACATTGCGTAGAACTAGGGGAAAGATTTTCATTTGGATGATAGCATGGTTGAGGAGATCATCAATGGGATTATATTTCTGATGCATTTCATCACTCCTACCTTGAGGAGGCCATAGTTCAGCAAGAGTATTTCCACCTACCCCTTCTATCTTTCCGGGTGTATACTATTCCGGTTTGCATACTTGGGAGGAGGCATTGGAGGATAGTTTTATGGTAGCATATCTTGAGCAGCAGTGGATATTGTTGATGAGGAGGCCATAAGAGAAGAAGGGGGAGAATTTTTTTTTCTCTCTATGCAGTTTCTTGAGGACAAGCAACATGTGGAAGGGGAGGACTGTAATGTCCCAATTTTTAGCCTCAAGCTAAAATGGACATTATAGTTGCACATTTTATTTTCGTTTAATAAAATGGGCAAGGTGTTGTGTAACCAGCTCCAAAAAGAGAAGAAAAGAGATATCAACGCCTTAGAAATGAGCCACTTCGAGGGGGCAACCTCCAATACATTACATAAATGAACAATTCTTGGATGATACAATTTACAAAACCTCCTTTCTATATATAGGAGTCCATGGGGCCATGATGTAATCCTAGTGGGGCCACAATGTAATCCTAGCCGACCTAACAATAATAATTTAAGGGCACAATAATAACAATATGGGGGTTACAAGGGTACAATAATAACAATAAGGCGGTTACACTAACAACAATAAGGGACTATACTAGTAATATAGGGACCTAACATGCCCCTCTCCTTCAAAAAAGTGTTGTCCTCAACGCTTGAGTAGCTACGGGTGCTTCTGTATAAAATTCTCATCCTCCCATGTAGAATCTTCAGTGGGTAAGTTCTTCCACTTGATGAGATACTCTGAAATTGATCGATTCCGTAGCTGTCGAGTTCTTGTTTCCATGACCGCTTCAGGTTCCAATATGATTTTCCTTCCTCATCAAGTTCTGGCAATATTGTTTGAACTGGAAGATTTTCACCTATAACCTTCTTTAAGCATGAAACATGGAAAACTGGATGCACTCGTGAAGAAGCAGGAAGCTCCAATTTGTATGCCATAGTACCAATCTTTTGCAATACCTTGTAAGGACCATAGTACTTTGGCGATAATTTATTATCCTTCTTAGCTTGCTTGAGGGACATTTGTTTGTATGGTTGTAGCTGTAAAAATACCCAATCTCCTACATCAAAACTTCTCTCGCTGCGATGTTGATCTGCCTGTTGTTTCATTCGATTTTGTGCCAAATTCAGGTTATCCTTGAAGAGTTGGAGAACTTCTTGTTGATGCTCGATGTGATCTTCCACTGCTTGAACCTTTGAATTTTCTCTTAAAGATGATGTGATGGATGGTGGATGATATCCATAAGTGCCATAAATGGGGTCATTTTTGCTGCAGTATGGAAGGAAGTGTTATACCACCATTCAGCTAGAGGTAACCACTTGACCCATTGTGTTTGTTTATCGGATACAAAACAACGAAGATATCCTTCCAAACATTTATTTACTATCTCAGTTTGACCATCGGATTGAGGATGATAAGATGAGCTATGAGCTAATTGAGTACCCAAACAAGAAAATAACTCTGTCCAAAAATTTCCGGTAAAAATGGGATCTTTGTCGCTCACAATAACCCTTGGGTTTCCATGTAGCTTTTGAATTGTGTCCATAAATGTAGTAGCAATTGTACTTGCTTTAAATGGATGAGATAATGCACAAAAGTGTGCATACTTGGTAAGTCTATCAACTACCACCATGACGACACTCTTTCCTTTGGACTTAGGTAAACCTGTGATAAAATCCATTGAAATCTCCTCCCAACATTGACTTGGAATGGATAAAGGTTGTAGAAGTCCCGAGGTCTTAATTGTTTCCACTTTATTCTGCTGGCAAACCAAACATTCCGCCACAAACTTTTGAATATCAGATTTAAGGCCATCCCAAAAAAAATCTTTCTTCACCCTGGGGTAAGTTTTTAAAAATCCTGAGTGTCCTCCTAAAGGAGAAGTGTGCAATTCCAGAAGAATCTTTTGTTTTAGTTGGGAATTCTTACAAAGATATAAGCGATCTTTGTACCATAAGGAATCATTTTTCCAACTAAATGTATCGGATGTACTAGGATCTTGCTGCAACTTTTGAATGAGTATCCATACATCTTTGTCCTTCTTCCATTCATCTCTTGCTTCAGTTATCCAATCTGGTTGGATAATAGAAATGGCACAAAGCAATGCTTCCACCTCTTCATTCTTTCTTGAGAGTGCATCTGCAACAACATTAAGCTTTCCTTTTTGTAGATTATTTCAAAGTCATAACCCAACATCTTTGTGACCCATTTTTGTTGCTCTTCTGAAGATAGTCTTTGTTCCAAAAAGTGTTTAAGACTATCATGATCAGTTTTTACCTTGATGTGTCTTCCCATTAGGTAAGTTCTCCATTTCTTTAGTGCATGCGGTATCGCTAACATTTCCTTCTCATAAATAGGTTTCTGTAAATACTTTCCTTTGATTGGACGACTTTCAAAAGCAATGGGTCTTCCTTCCTGCATTAAAAATGCACCAATTCCATTTCCTGAGGCATCACATTCCACAATAAAGGTTTTCGTGAAGTCTGGCATAGCTAAGACCGGTGCTAGGCACATTGCCTCCTTAAGACGTTCAAAGGCCTTAGTTGCTTCAGGAGTCCATTAAAATGCATATTTCTTCAATAATGTTCTTAGAGGTGCAGCTATTCTCCCATAATTCTTAACAAAATTGCAATAATACCCTGTTAACCCGAGAAATCCTCACAGCTTCTTTATGGTTGTGGGGACTTTCCATTCCTTAATGGCTTTAATTTTGTTAGGGTCTACTTTAACACCCTCGTGAGATACAATATGACCCAGATATTCCACCTCTTGTACTCCGAAGAAACATTTGGATTTTTTTGCATATAATTGTTTCTCCTGCAATAGTTTGAGCACCCTGTCAACATGTTCAACATGATCCTTCCAAGACCTGCTGTAGATTAGTATATCATCAAAAAATACTAGCACAAATTTTCTAAGGAAGGGTTTGAAAATGGAATTCATCAACCCTTGAAATGTAGAAAGTGCATTGGTAAGGCCAAAAGGCATGACCAAAAATTCATAATGACCCTCATGAGTTCGAAATGTTGTTTTTGGAATATCTTCGGTCTTCATTCTAATTTGATGATATCCTGAACGAAGATCCAACTTGGTAAAATAAATTGCTCCATGTAATTCATCCAATAATTCATCAATCACAGGAATGGGAAATTTGTCTTTAATGGTGAGCTTATTGAACTCCCTATAATCGGACACATTCGCCATGATCCATCCTTCTTGTGTACCAATACTACAGGAGCAGAGAAAGAACTTTGACTAGGTTGAATTATACCCGCCTCTAACATTTCTGCAATCATACGTTCAATTTCGCTCTTTTGGAAGTAAGGATATCTATAAGGCTTGATGTTTGGAGGAACACTTCCTGAAATCAAATGAATAGCATGATCATGATCACAAATAGGTGGGAGTCCTTTGGGAGTTTCAAAAACCTTGGAATGATTGTCCAAGATTTGTTGGAGATCTGCAGAAATAGATGATTTTGATGTCGGAACTTCTAGTGAGCATAATTGTACAATTACGCCTCGTTGTTCTTTCTTTAGAAGCTTTGTAATGACATTAGAGATTATTATCCTTCCTAGCTTCCCTTCAATACTCCGTAATTCGACTTCCTTTCCTTCTGAAAAAAAATTCAAGAAAAGTTCTTGAAAATTAAAAGCTACCGTCCCCAAAGATTGTAACAATTGTACTCCTAGTACAACATCATCACCTCCCATAGGAATGGAAAGCATTGGACTAGTCAATACATATTCCCCCATGGTTAGCTTAATATTATGGCATTTTCCAGAGCAATTTATAGTTCCTCCATTTGCAACCATCACATGACATTCTGGTGTTGGGTATAGGAAACAATTTAATTCCTTGGCTACCTTACAATGAATAAAATTATGGGTGCTACCTGAATCAATCAACACTATTACCTTTTTCTTCTTCATTTGTCCTTGTATCTTGAGAGTTTGAGGAGTGGTAATTCCTGCCAGTGCATTACACGATATGGTCGGATTCATTTCTTCCTCTTCTAGGGTTGGTTCCTGGTGTATATCCTCTTCTTGTTCATTTTCTTCTTCCTCTTCACAATCTATGTAAAATAATTTCTTCTGAGCACACTTATGACCTTTAGTGTATTTGCTATCACAACTTTAGCAAAGCCCTTTTGCTCTTTTTTCTTCCAATTTTTGTGGTGTCAACCTTGTAGGTTGTGGAAATCTAGATGTAGCAACACTTCCTTCTTTATAGAATTGAGTGGTAGGCTTCCTTATCGCCATTATTTAACATTCAACTTTTCTTGCCAACTTGAATGCCTTCTCCAATGAATCTGGTTCCAAAACACGAACTTCATGTTGGATGCTATCCTTTAAAGTGTCTATGAAGAGATCGATCCTGTGTTCCTATGGAATATCAGTTACCCTTATATTCAATTTTTGGAAGTCCTAAATGTGCTGCCCCACTAAACCCTTTTGTTTGAGATTTATCAATTGGCTAAAGAAGTTGTTGCTCTTTGTATCCTCATAATGTGCTATCATTTCCTCCGTAAAAATTGACCAAGTGACAATTTTTTTACGGGAGCAAAGCCATCGATACCATACAAATATATTTTGTTCTAAATGTAAAGTTGCAATGCGTACCTTTTGTGTGTTTTGCACATTATGGAGATCAAAATATTGCTCCATCTGTAGTATCCATGTTAGAGGATCCTTTCCATCAAACTTCCTCATATCCATTTTTGGAATATGGTGGTTCTTCCCTCCAACAGTAGAGTTTATGAAATCATGATTAACATTTATTTTGTTCTCATCATGAGTTTCCTCTACTATATTTTCACGATTAGGAAACATTTCTTGTATCAACTTTCCCAAACCTTCGATGTCTACTTTTATATCTTTCTTCATGTTTTCCATGTTGTCTTTCATTTTTTCATCGATCTTAGCTTCCATGTCATCCATCTTAGCTTCCATGCCCACTTCCATGCCATCCATCTTAGCTTCCAAACCACTCATCTTAGCTTCCACGCCTTTCTTCAAACCATCCATCTTAGTTTCCATGCCCTTCTTCAAAACTTCCATTTCATTTTTTGTTGTTCTTTGCGAAGGCGAAATTTGTTGCACTTGCTCTTGTAATTTTGATATGTCATGTTGCCATTATTCATCTTCATGAGTCATAGTAGAGCCTTCTAAAGGCTTAATGGGTGTTGAATTCTTTTTAGGGGCCATTTTAGACTCCAATATTGATATCTATTGTACAATAGGCCCTTGCAATCAATTCAACTTGATTCTTCAAACAAGATTTATGCAATTCGGAAAAACAAAAATACACACATTTCACTTGCTTTGAGGAGCTCGATATTGAAATTTTATTATCTTTGTGATTGCGGATCTTCAATATCTAAAATTCAGCATTGAAGTATCCCTCTGAATTCTCTTTTGAATGCCGCAGGTCTGACCTGATTTGGATTCTCCAAGACAAAGTTGTGTCCAATCTCCCACAATGACCTAATTATGGACTGGTTCAGTAGAGCGAACTTGTACGACTTGCCACGTGTTAATGTTTCATCCTTTGTCTCTGAAATTGATAGCCAAGAAACTATAGTCTGTGTACTTGCAACTAATTTTTACGGCAATCCAATCCAATGCCCAGAGAGAGAGTTATTGAACTTTTCCCACGACAACCTCTTTGAGATGCAATTCAAGAGCATGAAAAAGCACTACCTTCCACAGATCATATCTCCAAAATTATTGCGAACCAAGCTCTGAAATTGTTTGACGAATTTCCTCAGGCTTTCAGCTTCGTACCATACAAATTTCTGATTCTGAACCTTCGTAGAAAAAAATATATAGCGAAAATGCCACGATGACCTGTTTAGGAGCCTGAAAAAACACCTAACTTCCACAAATCATATCTATGAAACTATTGCGAACCAGGCTCTGAAATGTTTAGAAAATATTCCTCAGGATTTCGGCTTTGCACCCTAAAAATTTCAGCTTCTGAAACTTCGTAGAAAATTTTTTTATAGCGCAAATGCCACGATGACCTGTTTGGAGTAGCAAAACCCTAGAATCCAAAGCTTTGATACCAAATGTTGTGTAACCAGCTCCAAAAAGATAATAAAAGAGATATCAACGCCTTAGAAATGAGCCACTTCGAGGGGGAAACCTTCGATACATTACATAAATGAACAATTCTTGGATGATACAATTTACAAAACCTCCTTTCTATATATAGGAGTCCATGGGGCCATAATGTAATCCTAGTGGGCCACAATGTAATCCTAGCCGACCTAACAATAATAATTTAAGGGCACAATAATAACAAAATGGGGGTTAGAAGGGTTAAATAATAACAATAAGGGGGTTACACTAACAATAATAAGGGACTATACTAGTGATATAGGGACCTAACACAAGGAGAAACTTTAGCCCTCTTAAATGAGGAAATAACACTCCTTATGTGAAAGGAGGATAAATAAGCAGCTGAAATAAACACCTAATGGTGTGAACATGATGAGGATCACCTTGAGTTGGCCTCTTTGACCAAGTCAACAACACTGTTTTAGAGGGTTGGTTTGCTTGAGAAAATAACGCAGCTTTTGGAGGGAAAAATTCAAAGTGAATGGAAACCCTAATTGTGGGGCCTATGGTTAAAGAGAGTTCATTTTCTTTATAAGAAAAAATGAGAAGCTCATTTGATTCATTCTTTGATTCAGAAATTTTGTAGTGAAGTCAAGGACTTGCACATCCGGGCTGTTTAGTAGGATTGCAGTGCTCTTGAGCACTGGGGGTGTTTCCGGTAGGGATCCCCCACCTCTTCCTCATGGGAGGAGAGGATTGAGATGCATTTCCTCATCCCGGAATTTGGCCAAGCTTACTCCTTCAGTTGCAGTGTTTTCCTGTAGTAGGTTGATGTGTAGCTGGGGTAGCAGCAGAGGAACTCATAGAGTTCTTCCCTACTTGCATTTTCAGAGGAGGATGGATTTCTTCTTTGGAGGAGCTATAGAAAGAGCTATTTCACTTCATTTCAGATCTATGGCATCAGGCCACTCATTCACCATCTCCCACTACACAGTCACCTGGAGAAACTACGTTATTCCATGAGGTCAGTGTTGAGGGAGATTCTTGTGCTCATTAGGAGGAGTGATTTTGAGATTAAGGGGATCAACCACTTTTTCCTTGAGGGAATTATCAGAGGAGGGCATTAGCATTTCATATCAGCCACAACCTCATATTCAATTGTTTTCAGTTGCAATGACAACTAGTTTGTCACTTTTGTATTTTATCTGGCATTTCTAGCAATCTCCCCGAGATTGGCTAGAAATCCCATATGGAGCCCATTTTCCTTTCTTGGGCCATTTTATTTGTATTCCTTTAGATACATTTCATTTTTATACATTAATCAGTTGAATATCCTATAGAGACTATTCAATTATGTTCTTCCGACATTCTATGTAGCTGTAGCTACTTCGGCATTGTATTGTATATTAATTGGAGGATTGGTTTTAATGCTTGAGGGTCTTATTCCTCATGATATTCCTGTACATTCATGCTGAAATATTAATGTAATGATGTCTGTGATATTTACCCTCACATGGTGCATTCATATTTGCAGAGCTCTAGATTTATGTTTTGCATATTGTTGTAAGCTCTTTCTTTGAGCATTGTTTTAGACACCTAGATTGGGGAGATCTGAATAACCCATCTAGAGTGATTTCTTTAAGCTCATTTTCTGCAGGTAATTTATATTAGAAGTGTTCTAGGGAATACCAATGTTGGATAGCCTTATTTATGCAGCATTTTCCTTATACAACGTCGTCATGGGCAGCTGTAGCAGAAATTCCTGAGGTAGAATGTTGCATATCCATAGGAAGAGTCTGAGAAGGGCCAGCTAGCCTCAGGATTTCTGCCTTCTTTGAAGGATTAGTATCCTGTAAATTCCCCATCAGTCAATATCTGAAATGGACTTGCAGTGTCTCACTAAAGAAGGAAAAATGGAACATCTAAGATGTTCCCGATTGAGCAGCAAGTTCTTGAAAAAGGGACATTACAAACAGTGTAGGGATGGAGTAGGTTTAGATGGTGAGATGGAGGGTTATGGATATAGGGAAAATTCTATAAAAAAAATAAGTAGATAGGGTGGCATGTTATCTCCATTTTGTAGGTGGAATGAAGTGAAATGGATATGAGGAAGGTGGTGAAATGATGAAAACACAGGAAATTTCCAAATTTTCACTATGAAAATAGCTAGAATTTAGGGTTTTATGAAAATTACTGTTAGGGATGATATGGATGGTGGGAGATGAAAGTGTGATGTATATGATAGGTGTAGGATAATGTTTAGGTACTAGGGTTAGGGTTTATCTAGCTGGAGTAGGTTAGGTTTTATCAAATAGAGTCTTTCATTGACATGGAGAAGTGATGATATGGTGTAATATGTAGTGAGCATGAAAATGATTTGAAAATCAATAACTTGATCAAGGGAGGGTATGAGAGTATTAAATTATGGTTTGTGAGAGGTCCAAGGAGTGATGGTCACAAGACTTGAGATTGTTTAAAGATATTTGAATCCAAAAACCTAATTCTTGACCCTTTCTAGAAATGAAAAACCAAATTAAAAAATCATAACAAAACTTCCTAGAAGTGCAGCAACACTTCTGAGAAGTGTAACAACTAATTCCAGAAACATAACAAAGGAATTTCCAAAAATATAGAATTTTCCAAAACAATTTCTGCAAAACTAGGGCTTAAATATGGATCAATATATCTATAAAAATAAAGTTTTTTGAAAAATTGAGAGAGTTTTTTTTTATTTGTCATGTTATGAAAAAAAATCTACATTTTTACAAAATACTTTCCCATTTGCTCATAATCCAAGTTTGAAGTGGATCAACCAAAATTTGCAGAAGCGTAGCACCTAATTTAAGATGGGGTTTGGAGGCCTTCCTAGAGGATTTTTGGGATGCAAGTGGTATGGTTGGAAATATTAAGATGTCTTCTACAAAATGGGTTCATCAAGCACTGAAAAAACCTGCTCCAAACCCCTGAAATTTTGATTTTAAGAAATCTTGTCTACAAGTGCAAAAAATGACCTGGAGCAAATGTATTTTAGGAATTTCTCTCAAACCATAACACTTGTGCATAAAATGAAGGAGTTTTTTGTTCTTTTTAATATTATTGAAAAAAAATATTTCATTTTTGTAAAATTCATCACCATTAGTTCAGAAAATGATTTTGAAGCCAAATTGTCCTTGTGTGCAATGTAAACCCTGGCTTGACCACGAAGCTCTAAAATGATGTCATGGCACTGAGTTGGCTCAAAATTGGAATGGTTACCTCCGTTATGGACCTTATTCTCACCCTCCATAACGTTTTTCAACAAGGAAATCCCTAGGTTGATATAGTGGATAGAGAACGTGGAAAATTAGGAAAAAGGGGATAGTGGTAAAGTAGATTTAGGGACAGAAATTAAGTCGAAGGAAGTTAGGGAAAAATACCTAAAATTTTGGGGAGGTGGGGTTATGATTTGGCTACAGGATGAGAGTGGAATTTTTTGGAATGGGCATGTGAAAGGTACCCAAAAGGTCAAAACACAAGGTTTCACTAGTTTTTCTGCCAAAATGTAGTGAAAATTAGGGTTTTAATGAAATTGATGGAAAAGAGGGCTATGAGTGATAGAAGATGTTAGGGTATGGTTTATGAAGGTTATATGCAGGTTATAGATGGTTATATTAGGCTTTTATCAGCTGAAACAAAAAAAATATGAAAACCACCAAAAATGTAGTGGAGGTAACCTAATGAAGGAAACCACTCATTTGCTGATGAATTTGACTTGAGAGAGGTATGGAGGGTGTAAAATTATTTTTCAGGAAGTTTATGAACCTTTATTTAGTAGTTAATAACCTTGGATAACTGATTTGGATCTCAAACACCAAAAGCGCAGCACCTGCGTAACACACCTAGAAGCATAACATAGGTAGTGTTGGCACAAATTTTCTTATTTTTCTTCAACATATGGAAAATATAGAGTGTGATGGTGAGACGAGAGGAGATATTTAGTTATTTCCCTATCTTTTCTAACTCCCTATGAAAATTACTTGTATGGTGAAAATGTAATTTTTCTCGCTTTCTTTTATGACATGATTGACTCTTATGGTGGCGAAACAAATGAGACCTAGACTTTGACCTGAATGAAGGTGTGGTGAATGAAATAAGACCCTAGATGATTGATGGATGGCATGACCTATGAAATAATTATGACCATGACTGGAGTGAAGGGAGTAGCATTTCAGACCTAGAGGTATTCAGTGAACAAAATTTTATTTGGAAACTGACTTGAAACATGAAATTTTGACCTAGGACCACTACTAAGTAAACCTGAAAGAGTACATTTGATCAATAAACATTTGGACACTAACATTGGCTCCAGTTATGGATGGAAGCTCCTTCAGGAGGTTTTAAGAAAACCATAGACCATGTAGCCTCATCCATTGGGAAATGGAGTCACTGTAGCTACAATGCTCACACTGATTCAAATCAAACTAAAAATTGAACTGTATATCATCAACTGCAAACTATACTAGAAACTAACACTAAAAAATATTCTCAGGATGTTTATCTTATTCATCGTACCTTACCTACTCTAAATAATCCATAGATCACTTGATCAAGTGAAGTCAAAGATCTCGTGCAACCATGAAAGAAAATGGCTATCTGATTTATTTCTCCTCCTACTTTCCTCAAAAGAAACACATTGTGGTAATGACAACCCAAACTAAAAACTTAACCTACTATATGTGTTGGTGAAGAAAACAAAATCCATGTTTTCTGATGCTTCCAAAAGACTACCCAAGGGGTCTTGAAAATCATGAAACATTACCTCTTGTTGATTAGCAAAAAGAACGGAAATTATTTCAGATATAATGGATGATTATTATTCTTCATTTCGTTGATACTTATTAAATAGAAATGCAATAATGTGTTCTTCCATATCATCCATATAAGAGAGAATATTTTTATGTTCTTGCAAATATTCAATTGAGGTAACCAAATCAACATCAACACAAATATCTACAAGTGGATTTTCATGTATATCAGAAATGGAATTGTCTTGGCTCTGAAAAAAATGTATATCTTTATCATTTCAAGGCTACTGAACATGTACATCAAACTCAAGAAAAAAAACCTATTGTACACTATTTTTTACCTCAATGGATAAATCATGACTCTAGAGTTTATTTACAAGCAAACTCAAAATTCTTATCTACACATATTTCTTGATGAATTAAAAAATCATAAGTGGATAGGGATGAAGGGTAGCTGGACATAACATCTTCATATATATCTTGATCATTTGAAGGTTGTTGAACATGTTCATCAAATTCAAGACAAAAAACTTGTCGTACAATGTTTTTGACCTCAACGGATAAATCATGACTCTTTCGAGTTTATTTACAAGAAAACTCAAAATTCTGATCTACACATATTTATTCCTGAATTAAAAACTCAAAAGAGGATAAGGATGAAGGGTAGTTGGACAAAAAATCTTCATGCATATCTTGATCACTTGAATATTGGCAAGACTGTTGAAAATGCTCATCAACTTCGAAAGATAGAAGATCAATGTAATCCTTTGAAGAATTATGCTCAATGTTTCCGTCATCCATGGAAGAATACATGATCTTCTCACAACGGTGAAAAGGGTTTTTATTCAAAGCATCCCAAATTTCATCATCCATAAACTCTTCATTGCCATAATAAATTTCTAGCTCTTGAATAAAATTCTCAAATTGATCACAACAATCCACAATCAAAAGCAAATAAGGATAGGTTTCTCTATACTTCTAAAAAAATATTGAGTGAAAATCCTTCAGAGAATAAATACAAGCAGGAGGCAAGCTTTCATACCAAAACTGTACTTTTTCTTCTAATTTGATCATGAACATCTTCATTAAACAATCTTCATGAAAATTAATCTCCAGCTTACACACATGCATATGAAATATTATTAAATGAAATGTAGCATCATCACCTTTTCCATCTCTGAATTTTGGCAAGTATGTTTTCCAATCTACTTGAGGCATAGTATTTGGAAAGCCTGGAACATGATCTCAATGCATATGAGCATACCTAGAATTCCTTCTTGTAGCTGAATCCATCTTGAAAATAGTGAAGTCACCAATAGTTCTTGAAGCTACCGATTTTTGAACATTGGAGTCACCTTGAACACTCTAAACTTTTGGATTCTTCGACACTTAAGTCACCAGGTGAAAGATGCAAAAACTTTTTTTGTTCCGGGTCACTTTTCACCACTAGCAATCAGAGCTAATATTTTTCGTTCTTTCCTAGGAAATATTTAACCTTCTCGCATTGGAAACAACACCAATAATTTTATCACTTCCTCTGCTTCCCAAGGCTGTGAATGGAGCTAAAGGAAGGTAACCATACACCAAGCTTTAGGTCAAGTAGCTAGCCCTATCAAGACTAGAGAGGGCTCTCTCGTTTTCACTTTTCAATAGATGGATTGACTGAATATCTATTGATCTTAGTCTAGGTATGTAAGCTCAGTCAATATGATTTTTTCTTTTATGTTTTAAGTGCTCGATAGAAAGGTGAGTGAGAAGGCCAAGTGTAGGGTTTTTAGGTCTGAATTTCAAGGTCAATTTGCAGAGAATGTGTGACGTTAGATAGGTAGTTTTAAAGAATTTTTAAGTGGTAATAAATTACAGGATGAATTAAGAGAGAGTATAAATGAGAACTGAGGTGAATTCATTCATTTAGAATTAAAAAGACATATCATGTAAACCTTGCCTTAAACAGAGCATGAACATACATGATTTATGCTTATAAACTTACAAGATAAACATATGGAAATATGTATCTGAAAGAATAATATATGTCATTTATCATGAATAGATAAACATACATAAGAAGAACAAATGCTCCAATGCATACCACAAGATTCTCAACACAAGTTATGGAAATTTTTCTCTCATTTCATTCCAAAATGCTGATTACAAAATCTCCACTGCAAAATAAGACGCTCCAACACAACTATCCAACCCAAAAAAAGACTAAAGAGAGACTACTTATAGAAAATATGAACTATGACACCTCATCAGGTCGAAATCCCATCCAAAATGGATCATAAATACACAATATGAGCCATTTCCTAGATTCTAGGGAGGTTAGAAACCATTCCTTGAATTTCAGCTATGAACTAGGAGTGTTTGTCCATTACATTAAATTACATATTCCCTCATGATAGGAGGCAAAAACCAACTTAATAATTATAATTCCAACTCATAGGACAAAAAACCTCAAATTTGTGACATTTTCTGAGCTTGACAAGTGTCCTGAGCAATCCAACGTTGATTTGTAACATTTACATGAGAAGGGTAACAAAATTGTGCAGAAGCATAACATAAGTTTATAGGAACTTTTTAGGCACTTTTAGGAGTCCAAATCCAGTTCTGAAGGAAAGGTCAACTAGAATTGTGTGTCTAGTTTCCATAACATCTTGAATTTTGCAAAATTACACATGAGAAGGCCTACAACAATATATTATCCCAAGGTTACTCCAATAGCGTAGCAGAGGCTCCAAAAAGGTGGCAGAAACATGAAAAATGAGTGATTTTTTGGCCTTTTCTTCAAAATTAAAGATTTTGATTCCAAGGGGGTTCTTGATCTATAATTTAATCATCAAAATGCATCCAACCATGTAAATAAATCATCATCTGGATGCCCCCAAAATAAGTGTAACAAAAGTTTTGTACGCTTCTGTGAGGAGGAATTTCCAAAATTGTGCAAAAATAAAATATAAAATACCAAAATTATTCAAAAATTCTCAAAATTGGTTTAGTAGCACTTGTGAGTGATGGGCTAAAAAACCAAGGAAGCTTCAGCCAACAAGTCCAATATATCCTTCTCTTTAAGCTTCATTTGATCTTCTCACAAAATCTCAAACATCTAGTCCTCTCAAAACATCTTTTGGCCATGGGTGAAGCATTGATTTCATGCATTGTGAAGGATTCTAACCTAAGGTGGTGCTCTCCCTTGAAATTATTCTTCTTACTCTCCATATTTTTTATCACTGAAAGGATGGAAACTGTTGTGTGTTGATGTGATGGGTATGTGTAGTGAAATCTGGAAAACACGGAGTGTAGGGATGGAGAAGGTTTAGAGGGTGATATGGATGGTTATGGAGCTAGGGAAAATTATACAAAAAATTAAGTAGATAGGGTGGAATGTTAGCTCCATGTTGTGGGTGTAATGAAGTGAAATGGATGTGAGGAAGGTGGTGAAATGATGAAAACACGGGAAATTTCCAAATTTTCACGACGAAAATAGCTAGAACTTAGGGTTTTATGAGAATGATTGGTAGGGATGATATGGATGGTGGGAGATGAAAGTGTGACGTATATGAAAGGTGTAGGATAGTGTTTAGGTACTAGGGTTAGGGAATATCTAGATGGAGTATGTTAGGGTTTACCAAATGGATTCTTTCATTGGCATGGAGAAGTGATGATATGGTGTAGTATGGAGTGAGCATTAAAATGATTTGAAAATCAATAACTTGAGCAAGGGAGGGTATGAGATTAATAGCTTACTATTTGTGAGAGTTCCAAGGAGTAATGGTCACAAGCCTTGAGCTTGTTTGAAGAGATTTGAAGCCAAAAACCTAGTTCTGGACCTTTCTAGAGATGAAAAACCAAATTACAGAAGCATAACAACACTTCCGAGAAGCATAACAACTAATTCTAGAAAGTAACAAAGGAGTTGCCAAAAATCCAGAATTTTCCAAAACAAATTCTACAAAAATAGGGATTAAATACGGATGAATATCTCTCTAACCGTAAGGGTTTTTTCAAAAATGAGAGAGCTTTTGTTCTTTGGTATGGTATGAACAAAAACCTCCTCCATTTGTCCAAAATACTTTCCCATTTGATTATAATCCAAATTTGAATTAGATCACCCAAAATTTGTAAAAGCATAGCGCACTCTAAGTAGAAGCATAACACCTAATTTGAGAGGGAGCTTGGAGGCTTTCCTAAAGGATTTTGGGGCTACAAGTGGTATGTTTGGAAATATTATGATGTCTTCTACAAAATGGAGTCATCAAGTGCTGCAAACCCCTGCTCCAAACTCCTTAAAATTTGATTTTAAGACAACTTGTCTAGAAGTGCAAAAATGGACCTAGAGAAACTGTCTTTTGAGTATTTCTCTCAAAAAATATTGCTTGTGTGTAAATAGAAGGGTTTTTTTGTTCTTTGGCATATTATTAACAAAAACCTCTTTCAAGTTTGTAAATTGCATCTCCATTACTTCAGAAACAGATTTTGAAGCCAAATTGTCCCAGTGTGCAATGTAAACCCTAGCTTTATCACAAAGCTCTTAAAATGATGCCATGGGTCTGAGTTGGCTCAAACCTGGAATTGTGACCTCCATTATCAACCTTCTTCTCACCCTCCATAATATTTTTCAACAAGGAAAGCTCTAGCTTGATGTATTGGATGGGGAAGGTGGAAAATTAGGAAAATGAGGGACAGTGGTAGAGTGGTTTTAGGGACAGAAATGAAGTAGAAGGAAGTTAGGGAAAAATACCTGAAATTTTAGGGAGGTAGGGTGATGAGTTGACTATGGGGTTCAAGTGGAATTTTTGGGAATGGGCATGTGAAAGGTACCCAAAAGGTCAAAACACAATCTTTCACTAGTTTTTCTAACAAACTATAGTGAAAATTAGGGTTTTAATGACGTTGATGGAAAATAGGGTTGTGAGTGATAGGAGATGTTAGGGTATGGTGTATGAAGGTTGTATATGGTTAGATTAGGGTTTTATCATCTGAAACAAACAAAATATCAAAAAAACCAAAAGTGTAGTGGAGGTAGCCTAATGAAGGAAAATACTCATTTCCTGATAAATTTTGACTTAAGAGAGGTATGGAGGGTGTCCAAATACTGTTTAGGATGTGTATGAGCCTTTATGCAGTGGTTTTGAACCTTCTAGAATTGATTTGGAGCTCAAACACCAAAATCGCCTCACCTGTGCCGCACACCCAAAAGCGTAGCAGAGGTAGTGTTGGCACAAATTTGCTTATTTTTTTTCAACCCATGGAAACTATGGAGTATGATGGTGAGAAGAGAGGAGATATTTAGTTATTTCCCTGTCTTTTCTAACTTCCTACGAAAATGACTTTTATGTTGAAAATGAGATTTTGTTCGCTTTTTTTATGACATGATTGACTCTTATGGTGGCGAAGCAAATGAGAGCTATAATCTAACCTAAATGAGGGTGTGGTGAATGACCTAATACCATAGATGATTGATGCATGACATGGCCTCTAGAAAAATGATGACCATTAATGGAGTGAAGGGAGTAGAATTTCAAACCTAGACATGTTCAGTGAACAAAATTTTATTTTAAAACTGGCTTGAAACATGAAATTTTGACCTAGGACCACTACTAAGTAAACCTGAAAGAATATATTTGATCACTGAACATTTGGACACTAACACTAGCCATGACATGAATTTTTTCAAACATGTCGCAAACATGAAAGCTACATGTATAAACAATAGAACAAAGCAAAGGGGTATCATACTTTGATAATCGCTAATAAGAATTTCTCCCCTACATCATTAGTCGTAATACAATTTATTTGACCATATATACATTGTGGATTCATTTACAAGTAAAAAAGCGGGGAGAGACATACATCTCCACTACTAAAATACATTCTTATAACCAACATAATAAAAACGGAATTACCATGGATATAACAATAATATAATCCACATATAAATCAGTACATTTGCATACTAAATACCAAAATGATTGAATTGCGCATTAATGAATGTAGAAACCAACCAGACATGGGACTACCACGTTCCACCTGACCATAGATTGGCCAAGCCAAATCTACCTTCTGCCAATCACCTCCATGCCATATTCCAAGCATGAATGTGGTATCTCATAAAACACATCAATCAAAACCAATCCAGTGCTTCTAGAGGCCAACCCACCTTAACCCTCAACCAATGATTCCACCTCACAGTCATAAATCACAACCATCACAGTTTGGTCTTTATTCAAGCTGTTGCAGAGCTCTAGAGTGTTTGTTTCAACCAAAGCTCCACGACTAGTAACTCAACCCGAGCTATTTCTGGGCTCTAGAGCGTTTATCCAACCAAGGCTCCAGGACTAGTAACTCAACCCACCTAGGGCTCCAGAGCGTTTGTCCATCCAAGGCTCGAGAACTAGTAACTCAACTGACCTAGGGATCCAGAGCATTTGTCTAGCCAAGGCTCTAGGACTAGTAACTCAACTGAAAAAATTTCCATCAGGATCCAAAGAATTTGTCCAACCAAGGCTCCAAGAACTAGTAACTCAACCGAGAGCTAAGGGAACATGAGAACCAACCAGAAAAAAAATCAATGAAAATAAACCCACAACACCATGGCTATCCATGAAATGGCAAGGCTAGGAAAATCCTCTATTGATTCAGGAAATCCTCCATGCCAATGACAGATCGTGACCAAAACAACACATGCATACACCATGCATTCTAAAACTAGTGAGGAAAACACACATGCAACTCAATATTTGTAATCAAAACCCACGATAGTTGTTGATCCCGATGTACGCTTATGCTTTCCTTCTATTACTTTACCTTCTTTCTCCAAATCACCAAGTATCCACACCCTCCAAGAGTGCTTCAAGAAAACTCTAAGTATCCAAGAGTATTAGAGAGAGAGATAATAAAGAGAGAGATCCAAAAATGCACTGGAAAAAGGTACAAACTGATCCTCAAGAGCCTTTTTATCAATGATGACTCTATTTTCTTCATTTTCCATTATTTTCCTTTATTTCCCTCTTCACATGCAACATGTGACCTTTCACCTCCCTTTTCTCCTAATTTCCATTATTTTCATAAATAAATGTGACAAAAATACTTTTTTCCTCTTTAATGCCTTAGCCATTTCCTTTTCCAATTTCCATAGTAATAATAAACCATGTGATCACCCACCCTAGGATGTTTTTCCCAACATTCCACTTGGAATATGTGTCCCATCAATCGTGGTTATTATTTTAACTTTATTACTTCACCAGAGTTGTGACACCTATGGTTCGAATAGAGATTCTTGGAGGTGAGATTATTGAGGCTTACGAGGAATACCTCAATTTTTTCTTGGAATCTAGATGGTGGGATTTTATTTAAATTTTTTAGGGTTATAAAAAAGATGTAGTGAAATTTTTTTCCTCCACTTAGAAAGGCTGAAAATCTAGATTTGGTGATATTGATATGTGGGTGGATGTAAGATTCATTTCTTAAGCGAAATGTCTTCCTAATGAGGGGAAAAAATACTCTAAAAATTGAGTTGCGCATGACATTTCTTGGGGATACTTTTTGGTCTCAAAGAACTGCACCTATAATGTGGAAGGTATGCGTGTCCAATCCATCAAAACCAAATTGAAGGACTTAATTTATTATTTTAGGCATTTTATTAATTGAAAGGGTAAATATGGACTCATATTTCTATATCATATAGACCTTTTTTTGGTGTTTCTCGACATCATGCTCAATATTTTATTTTATTTGCAAAAAATCCTTTCTAAAATGGCTAAGTTCTACTAAGGTGAGTAAAGAAACCTTGAAAAATCCTTGTTTCATCATGGGTTTATTTTTATTATATATAAAAATTATTTGGTTAAGTCTCGGGAGTCTTGTGAATCATTCCTTCCCCAAAATGGTTTTAAAAAACCTCCAGCTACTAACAATGAAGAAATCATTGTTAGGGTTTTTCTTATTTCTCTAGGAAACAATCTAGAACCTTCAATGTCTCATGTCCAAGACAATACAAGTCCTAATAACCCCTTCCATTCAAATTAATTTGATTCATGCAATGAAGCCATGGCTAAAAATCCTTGTTTGATGTGTGGTCGCATAACCCATGGCATGGCTAGGAAATTACTGTTCAAGCATGTGGAGCTTCAACTTGAGATAAATGACGATGACGATGATGAGCCTAGTCTGTAAGACCCCTACCAACATAATAATAATAATAATAATAATAATGTTGTTTAGCCATATACCAACCTTGAATATTGAATCAAAATTAAATTGTTGGCTCATAAAATATTCCGAGCACAAGGAAATAGAGGCATGAAGGTCCTTGTCAAATATGTTTTCATCGATGTCGATTTTCTTGAGGGGTCTGTATTGAAAAATAATAAGTCCTAAACAAATCATAATTCTAAATTTGTTAATGACAATACTCATAGTTATGATGGTGATAATAATTTTGATAGCCACACTAATAAATATTGAGACAATTTTCGACGGTTCTTTTTCATTCTTGGAATGATAGTTTATAGTTTCATAACTATAATGACAAAAGGAGATTTCATGAAACATCGTCTCCGATGAAATTATACTTTCGACCCACTTTTATCAAATTTATGATAAGAGGCATCCTTGAAGCGCCGACACTTGTTCGTCACAAAAACTTGTTGGAATTTCCCATGTTTCAATGTTGCTTCCATCGAAAGTGGCATCACTAGATCGACAGGAACGACATTTTTTTTAAATATGTTGCGACGAACCTATCATGGTTGCAATGTTTCTTTCGTGATAAGTGGCATCATAATATTGACGGGCTTTACAAATTTTCATAAGTGGCATCATAATATTGACGGGCTTTACAAATTTTCATAAGTGGCATCATAATATATTGCGATGAACCCATCATGGTTGCGACATTGGTGTTGTCGAGAAACGTGTCACAAGAACGACAGGCTCACCATTTTTTTTAAAATATATTGCAATGAAATCACCATGTTTGTGATGTTTCTATCGTTGGAAGTGGCATCGCAAGAATGATAAGATCAAAATTTCTTTCAAAAGATATTGTTACGAATCCACCAAGGTTACGACATTGCTGCTATCATAAGTGGTGTCGAAAGACCACCACGCTCACTATTTTTTTTTTCACAAACCTGACATATTTTCTGAATAAACCATGCAAAAGTGAGTCATAGTTCAATGAAAATTAAAAAATAAAAAGTGCACAAGCTGACACCGGATCATGGCCTATCAGCAAAATCTAGTGAAAAACAATTTTACGATGAGTTAACATGAATGAGATTTAAACGAGGAGCACCTGTCATGGAGTGGTATGATGGAAACCACTTATGAAGATATACAACTATCATTTAGGAAGATGGGTATCCACGCATTTACACAAACCACGAGAGACACCCGTTGTAAGAAGTAATTGGTTTAAAAATACCACCTAATGAAATAGAATTGGCGATCGGCAAGTCCAGTGAGCGAGTGTGATGTCAACCATTACCTGCTAACCCGCTAGTCCATGTCACCCTTTTAACATCATCAAACCATTATTTATCTTTCCTATCCAATCAAGGTTAAATGGGTTTTATTGGTCTTATCTTTTTCATCATTTGGTGTGTAAATTTGTAGCAACTGGCACCCCTACTACTAGTTGAATCCACATCTATATTCAGTTCCACATTATTATATGCACACGAGGTAACTCACATTTTCTCATTTCTTGGTTCCATTTTTTCTTTAATGTGTAAGTATGAAGAAAACCCGGAATATCATCTAAATCCCTATAACTATTTCACCATATGGTCCCATTCCATTAATGGCCTGATAATTTGAAATTTGTGACCCTCGTTGCTAGTTAAACTTTCTCGAAATTCAATAGGATTCCCTTGATCATTCTAAAAAGCTAATGACTTCCTCCACTTTTTCCAATCCGATCTTTACTATGACATTGTGCCAATTTTCTTCAATTTTCCAGAGTTTGTAATTTTTCTTATCTTTTCTCATGTTCCTCAAAGAAATTTCATTATGTCCTCTTTAGGTGAAAACATTCTTGAAGTGACATCAGAGTTAATAAAGGATGCCTTTAAGTTTCCTACAATTCAAAAACCTAAAATTTCTCCAATGATATGGTGTCCCTTACATAAAAATCGCTTTCTAAAGGTGTTAGAGAGAACTTGTTTAGATTGATTTTACCATCAAACTCCCAAATTCCTCCAGTTGTAGCTAATTTCCCTATAGCTCTACTTTTTGAGACTCCACAACAAGTCCCGGTAGTGGTTTTGGTCCTTCTAAGATAGGATGATACTAGGATAATCATTGAGCAATATTTAGAATTCTTAAGCCTAATGCTAACTCCCAATGTTGTTTTAGATATTCTCTCTTACTTAGCTAGTATAGTAATCTTCAATTTCAGAATTTTCATATAACTGGTTATTTTAGATATCCATTCATTTTGGTCCATTTGTTTCTATATGTACATGGAGATAAACTATTTAATATTGAATATGATTTATTCAAACATTAAAATGAGGCCAATGGTTGAATGGATGCATGTCATCAATGGAAAGAGAACAATGAGGGATTTTCTCAAATTTTGTCATATGTCATGGCTATCATATATTTTGTTTTCAACAATAAAAAACCTCCAAGGATTTTATTAAGGAAAAATAACTTCTGCAATTGAATACTGAATTGAGAGTGGGAGATTGGTATATATTTGAGGACTACATATAAATAAGAATATCCGAGTTGAGGTATAACCATATCACTTGCAAAAATTCTTTCCCATGAGACTATTTTCTATGGAATTTCTAAGACAAAGTATAAATGCAAACCAGATTCTTTTTCTTCTTGGATGTAGTGGATACATTTTTAAATTGGAGAGAGCTGTAGGACCATTCGTTGTAAATACTAGGCAAGATCTTACAAAAATTGAGGATATGTTGAAAAAATTTAATTTTGAGAAAAGGAAAGGAGGGAAATATGATCATCATCATATAATTTATGGTAAAATAGTTGAGGTTGGTTTAACCCCTTATTCACATGATATCAAACCAGAGCCAGAAAATCTGGAAAATCAAGAAACTTGGTGAGGTGACAAAGTAAAACAAAAGATGGATTGAAATCCCTTATGTAAAGGTGGAGTATTTGAAGAGGAATTCTCCTAGGAAAACATATAATGAAATGGAAGATTTAAAATCATGAAAGAAAGATAAAGTTAAAGGAGAAGAAAAGGAAGATTTGCAAGTCAAATTAACTAAAGCTCCCTCTAAATAGCTTGGTTTCCAAATGCAATTGGATAATACAAAGTACACAACTTCTTCCTCTATTTCTACTAATATTGCAACACTTACAACTAAAACAAATCCATCTCAAGTAGATTCCTTGCATAAAAACTACCAACAAATTAAAAAAAGAAGTCACAATATTAAAGGTGATATGACAACGTAACTATCATTAGTATCAACCTTGGTTTATCAAACTAGGTTGATTTTTACGAGGAATTTAAAAAGGTTGTCACTGCGACAACCTCACTCCAAAAATTTTCCTACACTCAAATTTTGGAGCCTACTGTGGATCTTGAGATCAATCGTTCGAAACTCACTTGTTGGTTAGTTGATGCTTTCGAGCTCCCTTCTTGGATTGGAAGTTTCTATGTCACTTGCTCCCACATGCCGAGTCCAGAACACGTTCATGAGCACATTTTTTCTACACAATATTCAACAAGCATAGCATGATCCATCAAGATTGTGCTTGCGCAATGTCCAAATCATTTCGACAGTCATGCACACTAACATTAACAATACCTCACTTTGTATGCAATCATATTTATATTTTGGTGAGTTTCTCCAACTATCATTTTTGTGCACTTTCACCATTGCAAGTGTTGTTCTCATGTTTACGAATGTCACTTTCGCCTACTTTCCCTTTAATTATTTTGATTTTCTTGTTATCTTCTCCCTCACATGTGTTGTTTTCACCGTCGTTGGCATATCGCAGTTGTTCATACCTTTATTTTCATATAGAAAGTGTTGTCTTTTGGCATGAGAATTTCCTCTTATCATGTAAATTGGGAGTTTGGTTTGATTTTTTCTTATCAAGGAGACATGTTTCACACTCATTTCCAAAGATTCATGCATTTTCGCACAAGTGTCTTCCTTGTCATCGAAAGTGTATCTTTAGTTTCGCACTTGGAATGGCTTGTCGCAAAGTTGTTGCATTGAAGAAACTATGATTGTTTAAGATTTTTTAGTGTTTTTTGTTGTGCCATCAAGTGAAATAAGTGTGTTATCATGTTCAAGAATTTATTTTATTCACCTCCCTCTCATTGATCCACAACTTAGTCAAAATTGAAAATTTTCTGACTCAACTGCGCAATCACCTAGACTCTTGTCCTACTGTGGATCTTGAGATCAATCGTTCGAAACTCACTTGTTGGTTAGTTGATGCTTTCGAGCTCCCTTCTTGGATTGGAAGTTTCTATGTCACTTGCTCCCACATGCCGAGTCCAGAACACGTTCATGAGCACATTTTTTCTACACAATATTCAACAAGCATAGCATGATCCATCAAGATTGTGCTTGCGCAATGTCCAAATCATTTCGACAGTCATGCACACTAACATTAACAATACCTCACTTTGTATGCAATCATATTTATATTTTGGTGAGTTTCTCCAACTATCATTTTTGTGCACTTTCACCATTGCAAGTGTTGTTCTCATGTTTACGAATGTCACTTTCGCCTACTTTCCCTTTAATTATTTTGATTTTCTTGTTATCTTCTCCCTCACATGTGTTGTTTTCACCGTCGTTGGCATATCGCAGTTGTTCATACCTTTATTTTCATATAGAAAGTGTTGTCTTTTGGCATGAGAATTTCCTCTTATCATGTAAATTGGGAGTTTGGTTTGATTTTTTCTTATCAAGGAGACATGTTTCACACTCATTTCCAAAGATTCATGCATTTTCGCACAAGTGTCTTCCTTGTCATCGAAAGTGTATCTTTAGTTTCGCACTTGGAATGGCTTGTCGCAAAGTTGTTGCATTGAAGAAACTATGATTGTTTAAGATTTTTTGGTGTTTTTTGTTGTGCCATCAAGTGAAATAAGTGTGTTATCATGTTCAAGAATTTATTTTATTCACCTCCCTCTCATTGATCCACAACTTAGTCAAAATTGAAAATTTTCTGACTCAGCTACTCAGACTCATATAGTCGTCGTGAACTATGCACTGCGTAGTCTCTGTCCTCAAGAAATAACCTTGTCTCTTGGCCCTGTGCAATGCACAGTCTCTACCTCAAAAAACTGTGCATTTCACAATCTCAGTGCTCAAGCCCAACCCCTCATTCCCATAACTATGCAATATTTCTCTCCAACCAAGCTAGCACTGCACATTGTGTAGTCTCAGTCATCAAGCCTAGGTCTTGGGCGCCTAAACTGCACAACTGCGCAATCACCTAGACTCTTGTCCTTCCAGTACTACACATTTCATAATCTCATTTCTTAAGCCTAGCCCATAAGCTGCAAAACTATGCATACCTTGTCACCTTCCTAGTAAGTACTGCTATTAGGAGAATTTTGAGGTCTAAAATGGGCCTCCTAAGGAAAATGTACAATCAAAATTCACTTTATGAGAACCAATCACATTTTAGGGGATGACATCATCCCTAATGGTTGAGGTGGCATTTCTTGAGTTAAAGGTACTTACTTTTCACATTCTCAATGGTGGATAAAAACACATGGTTAACCATGGTAGTGCTCTAAGTACTTTTAACGTCAAAGTAAAATACTCATAATAAATGTCACTTGACACTTTTTGAATAAAAATATATTATTGTTATTTCATATCTTTTGAAATAAACAATGCATATACCTATGCATTTATTATATTATATTATATTATATTATTTTTATGTTGTATATTAATTACATGTTATTATACAATTTAAATAATATAAATTTTAATTAATAGCATATAATATAATTAAGAATTTATAAAATTATATTTATATTTTATTTTAAGCTGTTTAAGTACAAAGGAAAGATGCATTATTTGTTCAATGGTAATGATTTTTTCTTGAAAAGCTCATTCTTATTTATAGTCACATCAATACAATTTTTTTTATTAATTTTATTTTGGTACAACTTTTGAATTGAATTTAACCATGGTTACATGCATTATGGTGCAAAAAGTGAATTAAAAATTCATAGATATTATTTTATTGGTTTAGATATTATTTTATTATTTCCTTAGTAGTCCCATTTTAGACCTCAAAATTCCCCTAATGACATTGCACAGTCTCAAGGCTCAAGCCTCAACCGCAAGCTCTTGAACTGCAGAATCACCTGGGATAATATGTCTTCCATAAATGTGCAGTGGGAAAAACCAGTACTCAAGCCCTCATCCTAGTTCATTGAGCTCCCCAACTGCGCAATATTTTTTCTTAGTTAAAGCTTTAATTGCACATTGTGCAGACTCAAGGTTAAAGAACAACCCTTAACTAACTAAGATGTGAAATTGTGCAGTCACTAAGCATCTCCCTCATCCTACCACCCAGTTATGTCTCAGTCTGTGGATCATCATTCAACATCTTATACTAGGGGTTTATCAGACTAATGTCGTCTTTCCATGAGTGGATTGCAGATGTAGATACTCTATCATGCCATGGAAATATGATCAATAAGGATATGAAGAAGGACGACATGCTAGAAGACACCTAAGGTGTTGAGGAGATAGGATGATCATCAAGAAAGAAGAAGAAAAAACATTGAACTATAAAAAAATATGGAAGATCCGGACCGCATGAATACTCCATCCGATTCACAACCCTTTGGAGGGTGGATATGAATAAAAAATTATATCTATCATGAAGACAAAGTATTAGATATATCTCTTATCGAAGAAAGAGAGAAAGAAGCAACAATTAGGATAACTTGGCACTACCACATCATCATGCAGTCCATGTCATTAGTTTCATGTCATCTCCTATCACGAGACATCATGTGCGACATCATTTGTGGGTTATATAAATCCTATATTGGAAAATTTAATGTAAAGTGGAAGTCCAAGATTCATCCATGTAAAGTTAAAATTCATGTGGGGGTTGAAAGGTCATAGAAAATTCAAACAATCATGGGGGTAGTACAAGAGTGACATGGGTGGTGAATGATCACCCCATTTGTTATATATACACCCTCGCTGTACAAGAAAATGAATTTTCACCTTGTCTCCTCCTACAAGGAATTAGAGCAGGAGATAGTTGTTTTGGAGGAGCAAGTGACTGCTCTAATACTCCGCTATTGGGGCTAGTGTTATTGATTGTCTTAATGGATCTTGGAAATTTTACTTAATTAAAAAGGTCGTTTAACTGACAAAATTTCATGGATATGTCATGAATATTGTAATATTGTTCTTTGAATGTTTGTGATATATGTTGTTTTCATTTTTACTAAGGAAATTGAACTATTTCGGTGGCTTTGGTACTTATCTTGTTGAAGGTGTGTTGCATTTTATTTAACAATCGTTGCTGCCTCATGAAATATTTCACTAGTTGATCATTGATTCACTATTATGTATGTAATTGTGTGCGTTGTCTATATTAGTACTATTAATTCTCTTTAAATGACCCACTTTTTTCCCCCCTTTCGGTATAAGGACCTTCATACTTTCTGCAGCTGAACATTTCACAAGGAATACTCACTTGTTGATCAGAAGAAAGTTATGTATTAATCTCTTGTGTTGAAATTTGTAGCCAAAGAAAATCTACAAGAATAAATGGAAATCAGGCTCATACTCTGGATGGGGTTCCTTTTCCAAATGGTGTTAGGTATAATTGGGACTTCAAATTGGGGAGACCCCTTGGTTGATGAATTTCTAGCACCGTTAACAATGGCACTAGAAGGAGGGCTAGATGAAAAGCTTTGCCTGTTGAGTCTGTTTTGAACTTCTTATCTAGAATGGGTCATCCTCAAATCTTACTCCCACAATGTTTCTCTAGTTTATCCATTTTTTAGTTTTCAATCCTTGATGAGCCTCTCTATCATTTTTCTTAGTTAAAGTTTGATGGTGAGGATGGAACATCCATAACCTATCACATTTTTTATTTTCTTAAATTTTGTGAATCTTACGAAATTGATGATAAAAATTTCGCTTGTGTGCTTTTCCCCTTCAACCTTGAAGGTCATGCTAATTGATGGTGACATACCTTACCACTTTCTTCCATCCATTATTTTCATTATTTCTTCAAGGAGCTTCATCAAGCCTATGATAGGTATGATTACCAAGATGTTTATATAAAAATCAACTGCCTTAGAATGAATCTGGATGAATCCGTTGAGGATTTTTCTAATCGATTCCTTCACCTTTGTTATCAATTTCCTAAAGAAGACACAAATTTCGATTTCTTGAAACAAAAGTTTGAGAATTTGGTTCATATCTCTTTGCACAGTTAATCCAAAACACCTGATGTATCTTTTTCCCCAACTCTTGTAAACCAAGAGAGACCTATAAATTCAGAGGTGGAATTTACCACTCCTTTTGTTCCTTTTCCTCCTCCTTTTCCAGTTCATATGAGGGTGCCTTCGTGAAATTATAATGAAGTTGAGAAATATGAAAATCAAATTCCAAATCCATATTGTCATCCTCCTTCTGCTTTTCATGATTTAGATTCAATCTAGGAAATCCCAGAATGACTCATGAAGCCTAGGGTGAAGAATAACTCCTTAATTCCGCAATACGATGTTACTATTCATAAATCTAGTCTCAAATATGATTTAGATTTCTATTATCCTCTATCATCTACATGTCATGACTCTTTGTACCATGATCTGCTTGATCAATTCGTTCCACCAACTAGTTTTTCACACTCTCTTGATTTTCAAGTTGCTAGTCCAAATTGCGATTAGGTTCAAGGTAGTCACATTACATAGGTAGAGGAGAAGGAAGGTGAGGATTGTTTCAATATTTTTCAAAATCCTATGTGCGAAGATGATTTTTCCTCATCCTTGGTTGAATTCTAATCTATTAATCTCAGTAGTGAATCTAATGAAATAATTTTTTTGAGATCTGTAGTCTTGGGAAACAATTATTTTGATGTTGATAATTATGTTGATGTATGGGATGAAGAATTCCAGCATCAACTAATATTTATTTTTCCCAAGAACATTTTAATTTAGATCTAGAATCTGATTTGGTTAAGGGATATATTCTTATAAAAACCCCCCCTTCATCTCACCATCCCTTGTACTTTATCGTTTGTGATGTATCTACTTGCAACAAAGAAAATCCATGTTCTTCAAGTTCTTCATCTTATGAGTCATCTTATCAATTAACACAAGGTAGTGAGATTATCCATGAAGAAAATGAAAATAGTCAAATCATTGAGTATACTTTCCATCGTGTATCATATCTTGTTTTGCATGAAGACAACTCTCCAAATCATCTTGCTCATGAAATTTCTCTTATTCATACATCTATAGATTTGTGATTATAAGAAATTTTCGACTAGATTAATCTGGTTGTCAAAGTTATGAAATCTGATAAAATCACTAAAAGAGATGGATTCTAGCTGGTTGATAGTGATATCATTCAAATAAGTGAAAGAAACTATCCCCACACCATGCATGAACTGGTCAAATATTAAAATTACGATTGTACAATCCTTGAAAGTTATGGGAGTTGTCACGGAGTCAAGGCACTTCAAATTCCATTAATGTTTATGTAATAACCTCGGAACTCTGGTAAGACCCCTAAACTGAGTCAGATATGGTTTGTCTCACAAAATATTTCTCTTTGCATGGTTTTACTAGCTGTAAATTCCTGCTTGAAAAATGTTTGGTATTGCAGATGTAGTCTTTTGAGATTTCAAGAATTTATTTTGGATAAGATTCATGAATCTTATTTAGTTGATTCATATTAATTCATATCTATGGTATCAAACTTTGGTTTGGAATGTGTATCTATCATAGAATCATGGAACTATAAAGTTTATTATTTTGAATATTATCTTTGGCCAAAGGAGTCATACCTACCAAATCCTTTTGAAAAAATAATCTCCTAATTCTTCTTGTGATTTTTCTGATGCTAAAATTTTTCTTCATCACAGCTAAAATCCTTTTCATCATCAATGAATACATGGAATATTTAACGAATCAATTTTTTCTTCACTCATTTCACCTCGAATGGTCTCATGTATTTGTTTGACTAGCATTCCTTTTTACTTGTTTTGATGATTATGATTCTAGTGAAGTATGTAACCCTTTACAAGAAAACAATTTGTTACACTTATCATGTGAGGAGATGATTCTATTATGTAAAGAATTTGTGAAACTGTTCAAATTGATTTACCCTTGTTAATTATAAACTAGAATTATGATGCCTTAATCGATACATATGATCATGGTTCTCTCTCTGATGACTGGCATCCAACTCACTATTTTCCCATTAACACATCCAATGAATTTTTTTTTACATCCTTTGATATTTGTGGTTTAATGTTTCACTATCTGGGTACTTGTCAAGTATTTGAGGCACTTTTCACTTGCTGATGGTTATTTCAAATCATCACCGTCTCAACATGTCTACTGAATATGATCAGATCAATTTTTCCCTCGCAAGATTCTCATCATAATCCCCTTCCTCTAATTGAAAATTTATATTTTCAAATATTTCATAGTTTTCAAGAGGGTTGTCATGAATTTTACGATCTGGTCATTGAATGGTTGGAGAAAATGGACCTGGCAAGCTCAAACGCAAATAACAAGTTTCTATATTTCCTCATCTTTGATGAGGAGTTTGGTGTAGATGAATACACATTCGCAAGAATGATGGCTTTCATAAAAAAGGTAAGAATGTGAAATGGTTAGAAATAGTGCTTGTGACCCATATTTCAACTCATAGAGAAGGGCTTTAGATTTTTTTGAAAGTTATTCAAGCTCTTATATTTTCTTTTTCACACTGCTTTATATCAATTTTAATTGTTCATATCTTTATGTATTTAGGCTGGGAGCAGCTATGGTGGCTTCATTTGAAATTTCATTGTATGTGACCCTAACCTTCTAGCTATTTAGGTTAGGATTAGGACCAGATGCATTCTAGTTTTCCCTCTCGTGCACTCATGCCCCACTTTTTATCTTTAGTATTTATTGTGTTTTCTTATTTTTGTTTTAAATAATATTTTGGTTTATCCCCCTTTTTCTTGTGCTTTCTTTATTCTTTCTTGGTGTACCATGCATTTCAATTTTGTTTTGTCAATAAGAATTTGCATGAAGGGTGTCATATTTGGGCCCGAAATAAAATATGATGAAATAGAAAAGGAATTTGTGACATTGCAATATTTGGATAACTCTCTACCCTTCTTCCTTTTCTTGGTTACACCTTTTAGTCGATGATGTTTTGATGGAAAACATGATCCTTGCATTAGGAAATCCTTGTGTCAAACCATGATATCCATGTCTATTATGAAAAACCCATGCCTACACTCAGGTTTTTTGTTTTGATGTTTTCAGTCTGATCCAATTAAGTGGAAAAGGAAAAGGGGGAAATCTAAATAGTCAAACTAATATGAGAGGTATTACATCTGATTCTTTGAAGGGGCATCATATTCTACTCTGAATAAGTCAATATCCCTCTTCCTCCCATGAAATAAATAAGTGTCTATGCACATTCATATATAAAATAAATAAATAAAGGTGAAAGAATAGAAAGTATTCTTGCCCAGAGAGGTGAATCAAGAAACTTTGTTGGGGTACTCTCCAGGCCTACTGGAAGAAGATAATTTTTTGTGTCCCTCAAGTGACTCATATAGGTAATATCTAGGCTTGCTAGTAGCAGAGCAACACCATATATGAAAAAATATAATCTGAAAACATAAATATTGTGAAATTCATTACCCTATTATGATTTGAAGCATTGTGTGATCACTAATCTTATTTCTATGTTTAACCGAGTAAAGGAATGAAGGGGACCATGTTTATGCATGGGGTAAGTGGGGAAGCCATGGTACTATGAACGATGAATAAATAATCCTTGGGGAACCAAAGATTGCACAAAATAATTGACCAAGGCAGAGAAAATGGAGTTCTACAAGTGTGTTGCCAAGTGTTGTCACTACGAAAAACACCCTCCAATTTTTTTCCTACACTCAAATTTTGGAGCCTACTATGGATCTTGTGATCGGTTGTTCTGCAGTCACTTTTGGGTCAGGTTATGATTTTGATCTCCCTTATTGGATTGGAAGTGTTGAAGTTGCTCACACATGCCCAGTACACAACAATTTCATGAGTGCATTTTTTCTACGCAATACTGAACAAGCATAACATTCTCCATCAAGACTATTCTTGTGTGATGTCTAAATCATGTTGAAAGTCCATGTGCACTAACATCAACAATCCCTCACTTTTTTTGTGGTAATACTTCTAATTTGGTGAGTTTCTACAACAATCTCTTTTACGCACTGTCGATGTCACAAGTGTTGTTCTTATGTTTACAACTATCACTTTTTCCTGCTTTCCCTTTAATTATTGTCGTTTCCATGTTATCTTTGCCCTAACATGTGTTTTTTTCACTGTCGTTTGCATATCACAAGTGTCTCTCGCAATTTTATTTTCATCTACAAAGTGTCATATTTTGGCATGAGAATTTCTACTTATTGTATAAATTGGGTGTTTTTTTTTTTTTATAATCATGTAGACATGATTCACACTCATTTCCAATTTTTCACACATTTTCATACAAGTTTCGTTATTTTCATCGTAAAGTGTATCTTTAGTGTCACACTTGGAATGGGTTGTCACAAATTTGTTGCATTGAGACAAGTGTGATTGTTCATGTGTTTTGAGTATTCTATGTTGTTTCATCAAGTGAACTAAGTGTATGATCATGTTCAAGTATTTATTTTCTTCAACTTCTTCTCACTGATCCAACACTTAGTCAAAATTAAAAAAATTCCCGACTAGGACACTCAGCCTCATCCAACCCCCCTGAACTATGAAATGCACAATCTAAGTCCTCATTAAGTAACCTAGTGCCTTGAAACTGTGCAATACATAGTTTTTTCCTTCCAAAACTATCCATTTCACAATCTCAGTGCTAAAGGCCAACCCCTGAGTCCTAGAAATGTGCAATATTTCTCTCTAGACAAGCTATAATTGTGCATTATGTAGTTTCAATGCTCAATCCTTCATCTTAAGCTCCTGAAATTATCAATTCTGCAATCACTTAGCCTTATGTCCTTCCATTACTACGCATTTTCACAATCTCAGTGCTCAAGGCTATCCCATGAGCTCCAAAACTATGAAGTCCTCGTCCCCTTCCCAATCAATATTTTGTATTGCGCAATCTCAAGGCTCAAGTGTAACCATGAGCTCTTAAACCACATAATTTTTAATATTCCCAATTAGCTGCTGCTAGTTGGGATATTATAAGTTTCTCTATTTTGCAGGCTACAAGAATAAATGGGGTAGAGAGACCCTTAAATCTCTTTAGTAGAAATAAAAAATTCCCAATGTGAAAAGGGGTTTGTGTAAGAAGGAAAATAAAGCCACCCTTGATGTGAAAAGGGGGCAATGCATGAGGACTAGAACCTTGTTGACCAAGTCAACAACGCTGCTAAAAGAGGAGGAAATCTAGTGGGAACATCGCAGTTTTGATGGGGAATTCTTTGTAATGAAGTAACCTCATGAATGTGTGGGGTCTAGGGTAAGGAGGCTCACCAAGAATAAAAAGGAAGGGAGACAAGCGATGAGATTTATTCATAATCTTGTTTATGTTTGATTCTTATGACTTCTTGCATGCTTCAGTTGTTTAGCTGGGTTTTCTGCACTGTTTAGTGCAAGGGATTCTCAGGCGGGAGTTCCACTTTCTTTCTTAGTTCATCTTGTTGAAGGGATCTAAGAGGAGAATTTTGAGCTAAATTTCTAAGATATGACTTGGGTTCAAGCATTAACTAACTCCTACATTGCAGTCTCTTGCAGAAACTACGTCATTTCTGAAGGTGATGCTGTGGTAGGGTTAAATACCTTGATTTGGTGCTAGTTTCTTGGAGAAGGAGGTTGTTTCTCTCCTGGAAGGCTAGTAGGGAGGATCTTCAGCAATTTCTATGTGCTCTAATTTATTATTCATCCATATCATATATATATTTGCAGTAAACTGCGTCATTTTATGCAGAGGTGTCATCTTGTACTTGTGCTCTTATGAAACCCTTGTCAGGTTGTCTCCATTTTCTGTAAAAGAGGCTAAACTTCCATTTTTCTTGGCTCTTTGATTAATGAAATATACAGATCTGTTATGACTCATGTTTTACTATAGAAACCCTCTTATAATAACGTTGTTATATGCTTCATAATTTCTGTTTGGTGAATTCAAGGGGTTTGGGTGTTTTTAAGGTGCATTGGCATGGGGAGATATGTTTAACATAGCTAGAGTGATTTGTTTCTTCTCCCATTCTGTATGCAAGGGTTATTAAGTATCATATAAATGATCCAAGTCCTATTTTTCAGTACTGTAATTTAATTTTCTGGAAACAACATTTTTACTTTCCATAGTGCAGAATTTCCTACGAAGGAATATTACAGTGGTATTGGAGATGTGCTCTTGGCTCAGTTTGTGGGGAAAATATATCTACAGTATGGAGGAGAAATATATTTCAAAGCTACTTCTTCAAACCATGCATAACATTGCAAGAGATCTCAAGGAGATAAGGCACAAAGAAGGCCCTAGGGGGTTTTACCATGAAGCAAGCACTAGAACCTCACCTTGTGTGGGGAAATAAACCACACATCCTTCACTACAATGCTCCACTATGCCCTCATTCCTATCTAAAGACAGGGAGGAAGAAACCCTTGGTGATTATTTTGTGGAGTATGATTCCCAATCCCGAAGGTTCAAAGAACACTTGAGATTTCAGGAATTCTGTCGGATCAAGGAAGGGAGGAGAAATTGATATCACCATAAGAGGGGAGGATTTATGCAGGAATCAGACCTACAACATAGTATGGGGAGATTATTCTTTCCTATATATGATGGATCACCTAAGTGCAGAATGAAGACTTGGGTGGAGAAGCTAGATACTTACTTTCAACTCAATAGAGTTTCTAAAATAGAGGCTATCAAAATAGCTATGTTGCACTTAGAAGGGGAGGCTAATGAATGGTGGTGCCATGGGCTAACTACACTTGGACATGCTCATATCACTTCATCTTTAGTCTTCACCAAGATGCTAGTAGAGATATTTGATCCAAGGGATCTAGAGGCCCTCTTTGTTGAGCTAACCAAGCTCAAACAAAAGGGAGAGCTAGAAGATTATATTGTTGCATATTTGAAGCTTTTAGTAGTGGTGTCCAACCTCACTATGAGCAGAAGGGTGTGTATGTTTATTGATGGGATGGCTGAACCATTGCATGGGTTGGTAAGATCCACTAAACCAAGTACACTCCTAGAGGCTGTGGAGAAGGCTAGATATTTGCAACATGCTTTGCCCAAGGCAAGGGCATTACTGTAGTAGGAGAAATCCTCATGTCCAAAGGAGACACCTCTTGATCATAACCAGAGGAGATTGAAGAAGGAGAAAAATTTCCTTACTTGTTAGAAACCATGGGTGCCAAACCATGAATGTATTGCAGGGAGAGCTCATTATATTGAGATATTTTTTGATGAACAAGAGAGGACCAATGTTTTACCACCTACAAAAGATGCAGTAAAAACGTTTTCCCTGAGGGGAGGAAATATTGTAGTGTTAAGAGGAGTTCCTAAATATCTAACTTTAAGAGTCAGAGGTACTATTATAGGGCAGAGAGTATCAGTGCTAGTGGACAGTGGAGCTACTCATAACTTCATTTATTCACAACTAGTAAAGAAGAGGGGCATCCATATGGAAAAATTTGAAGGGTTTTCAGTCTTGGTCTCAAGAGATAGAACCTTGCAGTGTGTCAAGTATGTTTCGAAATTGTCTATCACTATGGGAACCTACACTATGACAGACCACTTCTTTGTGGTTGATATTCCTGACACCAATGTTATATTGGGTGTCCAATGGCTGATCACTCTTGGGAGAGTCACCATTGATTGGGAGACTCTAGAGATGGAATGGACAGGGAAGGAGGATGGTAAGCATAAAAAAATAAAAGTTATGCACACTTACCCACCTCAGATTGTTTCAGCTCACAAGATGGAGGTAGAATTACGCATAGGAGACATATAATGGGTAGTAGAACTACGTTTATCTGAAGCTGGAGTCAAGGATTCACCAGTGCACCCTGATGTGTAAGCTCTCTTAGACCAGTATTCTGTAGTATTTAGGTATATTCCACTGGGGAGACCTCTTGATAGGGAATTTGAGAACACTATTGAGCTAGAACAAGGAATTCAAGCTGTGATTACCACCCCTTATAGGCATCCCAAAGCTTATAGGGATGAAATTGAAAGGATCATTCAAGAACTACTAGCCCTAGGTCATATCCGGCGTAGAACTAACCCTTTTTCATCTTCAGTGGTCTTGGTTAAGAAGAAGGATGGCACATTGAGGATGTGCATTGACTATAGAGCACTACATAAAAAGACCATGAAGAATAGATACCCAATTCCTAGGATTGATGAGCTTATGGATGAGCTAAGAGGATCCAAGTATTTCTCCATGATTGACTTCAGATTCAGATATCACCAAATCAGGGTGAGGGATCAAGACATTCCCAAAAAAACATTCAGGTGTCACTATGTGCATTTCGAGTTCTTAGTAATGCCATTTGGTTTGACCAATGCCCTAGCAAAATTTCAGTCTTGCATGAACCACATATTTTGTGGTCATCTATGAAAGTTTGTATTGGTCTTCTTTGATGATATTATTATTTACAGTCGCACATGGTAGGAACATTTGCAACATATTGAGACAGTGTTGCATATTCTCAAGGAGCAACAATTCTATGATAAACTCTCGAAATGTGAGTTTGGCCTCACTGATATGCTCTACTTAGGCCACATCATTGGAGTGGATGGAGTAAGGGTGCATGAAGAAAAGATCCGGGTAATAAAGGATTTGTCCAAGCCAAGGAATGTTACAGAACTCCAGGGATTTGTAGGCATATGCACATATTACCAGAATTTTGTCAAAGGGTTCTCTCAACTTGCAACACCACTTACAGACTTGACCAAGAAGGGAGCTTTTAGTTGGACACCTACAATGCAGAGGGATTTTGATAAGCTCAAAGAGGTAATGAGTAGTTGTCCAGTATTAGTTTTACCTGATTTCTCTCAACCTTTTGTGTTAGAATGTGATGCATCAGGTGAAGGGATTGGAACAATCTTGATGCAAGGAGGGCATCCTATAGCCTTTGAGAGAAGGAAGCTGCTACCACATGAAAGTATATACCCCATCTATGATAAATAAATGTTTTATATCATGCATGCCTTAGCCAAATTCCGACAATAATTGGTGGGGAATAAATTCAGGGTGAAAACCGATCATAACAGTCTTAGATTATTTCTTGAACAAAAGAAACTCCAAGAAAGACAACAAAAATGGGTAAGCAAGATCCAATCTTATGACTTTGACCTAGATTATTGCAAGGGGAAGAGCAGTATAGTGGTTGATGATCTATCCAGGAGACCAACAACGTCATCCTTGAAGAGCATGGATGTAGATTGGAAGGCTGAACTGTTGGTTGAGTACTCCAAGGATAACTTTGCATGTGAGATACTTGATGGGGTGATAGCTGATGAGAGGTATAGAGTAATGGATGAAATCATATATTACTGGGACTGGGTATTTTTGGCTAAAAATTATAAGCTCAAAGAGAAGTTCTTGCAAGCATCACATGATTCCCCACTTTCAGGGCATCAAGGATTCACAAAGACTTACCGGGCCATAAGGGAGAGATTTTGATGGAAGGGTATCAAGGAGGATGTGCTCCAACATATCAAGGAGTGCATAGTTTGTTAGCAAAATAAGGGATAACACACTCATCCTGCCAAATTATTGTAGCCACTTCCTATTCTAGATGGAAAATGGGAAAGCATCTCCATGGACTTCATCACCAGTCTACCTATTGTTTAGGGTAAGAATTGTATATTTGTAGTTTTTGATAGACTAACAAAGTATTCACACTTATTTTCCATTTCTGCACATTATACTACTTCACAGGTGGCTAAGCTCTTCCTTAGAGATGTGTTTAGACTCCATGGTCTCCCAAAGACCATAGTGAGTGATCGGGACAGCCACTTCATGGGTGGATTTTGGCAATAAATTTTCCGATTAGTGGGGAATGAATTGACACCAAGTACCAACTACCATCCACAGACCGATGGACATACTAAAATAATGAACAAGTGGCTGGAAGGCTACTTGATAAACTATGTTGCAGGGCAGCAGAAGGCATGGCTACGTTGGCTCCATTTTGGGGAGTATTGTTACAACACCACTTACCATATGTCCATTGGTATGACCCGATTTCGAGCTCTCTATGGGTATGATGCACTCTCATTTGTTGATGTCATGTTTGGAGCAAGAAAAGATCCTAGATAAAAGGAGTGGATTCAAGAGAGTCAAGACATACTTCGGGCCCTTAAAGACAACATTTCTACTGCCCAAAATCAGCAAAAGATATATGCAGACCCTGGTCAGATAGAGAGACATTTTGAGGTATATGATCTAGACTATCTTCGCCTTCAGCCTTATAGAAAATCTACACTCAAGGAAAAAATGGATGAAAAGCTCCAACCACATTTCTATGGGCCATATAAGGTGATCTGTTTGGTTGGAGAAGTTGCAAATGAGTTGGAGCTTCCCAAGGGGAGCAAGATCCACAATATCTTTCATGTATCATACCTCAAGAAGGCCATTGGATAGAATATAGTTGCCAACATGGACCTCCCACCTATTGATGATGAGGGCCATCTAGTTTTGCAACCTGAGGTAATTCTGGATACACGGGAGAGGTAGCTAAGGAGCAGGGTAATAAAAGAATATCTGATTCGATGGAGGAATCTTCCTGATGAGGATGCCACTTGGGAAGGAGAGAAGATCTTACAGCATCCTTATTTTTTGTTTCTTGAGGACAAGAAACTTTTGAGAGGGGAGGAATTTAATATTCCCCATTAGCTGCTGCTAGTTGGAATATTATATGTTGCTCTATTTTGTAGGCTAGAAGAATAAATGGGGTAGACAGACCCTTAAATATATTTAGTAGAAATAAAAAATTCCCAATGTGAAGAGAGGTTTGCGTAAGAAGGAAAATAAATCCACCCTTGGTGTGAAAAGGTGGAAATGCATGAGGACTAGAACCTTGTTGACCAAGTCAACAACGATTCTAAAAGAGGAGGAAACCTAATGCGAACAACACAGTTTTGATGGAGGATTCCTTGCAATGAAGTAACCTCATGAATGTGTGGGGTCCAGGGTAAGGAGGCTCACCAAGAATGAAAAGGAATGGAGAGCATCCATTAAATTCATTCAGAATCTTCTTTATGTTTGAGTCTTATGACTTATTTCATGCTTCAATTGTTTAGATGGGTTTTCTGCACTGTTTAGTGCAAGGGATTATCAGGCGGTAGTTCGACTCTCTTCCTTGGTTCAGATTTTTGAAGGGATCTAAGAGGAGAATTATGAGCTATATTTCCACTATCTTACCTGGGGTCAAGCAGTCACCAACTCCTATAGTGTAGTCTCTTGAATAAACTGCGTCATTTTTGAAGGTGATACCGTGGTAGGGTTAAATCCCTTGATTTGGTGCTAGTTTCGTGGATAAGGAGGCTTTTTCTCTCCTGGAAGGCTAGTAGGGAGGATCTTCAGCCATTTTATGTTCTCTAATTTATTATTCAACTAGATCATATAAAAATATGCAGTAAACTGCATTATTTTTTGCAGAGGTGTCATATTGTACTTGTGCTCTTAGGAAACCCTTGCCAGGTTGTCTCCATTTTCTGTAAAAGAAGCTAAACCTCCATTTTTCTTGGCTCTTTGATTAATGAAATCTCTAGATATTTTATGAATCATTTTTTTCTGTACAAACCCTCTTAGAATAATGTCCTTACATGCTTCATAATTTCTGTTTGGCGAAGTCGTGGCTTTTGGGTGTTTTTAAGGTGTATTGGCATGGGGAGATCTGTTTAACATAGCTAGAGTGATTTTTTTGTGCTCCCATTTTTTATGTAAGGGTTATTAAGTATAATCTAAAGGATCGAAGTCCTATTTCCAGTTCCGTAATGTAATTTTCTAAAAACAACGTTTTTACTCTCCATAGTGCATAAATTCCTAAGAAGGAATATTACATAATTGAACAATCACATGGGATCCTTTGCCTTATAGAACTATGCAGTTGAAAAAATCAGTGCTCAAGCCCTCAACCTAGCTCCCTGAGCTCCCCAAATATGCAATTTTTTTTCTCAGTCTAAGCCTAAACAGTGCATTGCATAGTTTCAAGGCTCAAGCCTTACCCTTGACTACCTGAGATGTGGAATTTCATAGTGACTTAGCCTCTGCCCCAGTCTGCCATCCAATTCTAGCTTAGTTAGTGGATCATCATGAAACATATTAGATTATGGGTTTATGGGACTTATGTCATCTTGTCATGAGTCGATTGCAAATTCAGATACTATATCATGCTATGGCAAGCTAATGAAGAAGTAGATGGGGAAGGAGAACATGCTAGAACACACTCAAGGAGGCGAGGAGATAATATTATCATCAGGAAAGAATATGAAAGAACATTTAACTCTAACAGAATATGGAAGATCAAGAACACATGAAGCCTCCATATGATACACAATTATTTGGAGGGTGGATATTAAGAAAAAATCATATTTATCATGAAGATGAATTATTATATACATCTCTTATTGAAGACATAAAGAAATAAGTAGCAAGTAGGATAGCCTCGACCTGCCACCTCATAATGCAGTCCATGTCATTAATTTCATGTTATGTCTTGTCATAATTCATCATGTTCCATATAATTTGTGGGCTATGTAAATCCTATATTGAAAAATGTAATCTAAAGTGGAAGTCCAAGGGTTGTCCACGTAATTTGAAAAGTCATGTGGGATTTTAAAGGTCATAGAGAAGTCAGACAGTCATGAGGGTAGTCCAAGAGTCACATGGTAGGTGAATGATAACCCCATTTTTTATATATACATCCTCATTGTACATGCAAATAAATTTTCACCTTGGCTCCTCCTACTAGACATTAGAGAGGAAGATATTTGTTTTGAAGGAGAAAGTGACTGCTCTAATGATCCAATATTGGGGCTAGTGGTGTTCATTTTCTTGGTGTATCTTGGAACTTTCACTTAATTTAGAAGCTCATTGAGCCTACACACTTTCATGCATATGTCATTAATATTGTAAGATTGTTCTTTCAATGTTTGTGATGCATGTTTTTTTTTTTTTTTTTACTAAGGAAATTGAACTATTTCAGTGGCTTTAGTGCTTATCTTATTTAAGGTGTGTTGTATTTTCTTTAACAATCATTGCTACCTCATGAACTATTATATTGGTTGATCATTGATTCATTCTTATGTATGTGCACGTGGTCCTTTTCTAGATTAGGACTATTACTTGTATTTACAGGGTCCACTTTTTTCTCCCCTTTCGGTAGAAGGAGCTTGATACTTTCCGGCGTTGAAAATTTCACAAGGCATACTCACTTGTTGATCCAAAAATACCTATGTGTTACTCTCTTGTGTTGAAACTTGTAGCCAAAGAGAATATACAAGAATGCATGGAGATCAGGCTGATACTCCAGATGGGGTTCCTATTCCAAACGATGTGAGGTATAATTGGGACTTAACATTGGGGAGATACCTTGGTTGACACATTTCTAGCACCATCAACAGAATAATTTAAAACTCTCCCTTGTGCATCTTGCTACTCAATCCCTCCCTACAGGACCTGATTTTAAAACGATGAATTTGTCTATAAATGTAAGTAATATGCCTCTTCTCAACGAAATAATTTTTCATAAACAAAATGGGGAAAATCTATATAGTTATATAGGAAAGAGTTATTTAATAACATCTAAAGCGGAGAATCTCCTTGTAAATGTTTCTAATAAATTAATACAAGAAAAATAAAAGTCAAGAGATAAAATTATATAATATGAAGAATATAAGAAACTAATTATCAAGATAGGAGTATATCTAGAAGACAGAGAAGCAATCAAAGTGATACTATAACATATTGAATCTAAAATGTATTCCTTCAGGAAGAAACTAAAGATGTGTGGGTTTGAACATGCCCAAATAGGTGAGCTTATATAGGACAAAAAAGAAAAAAATAGCTACTAGAAGAATTTATTAATAAAAGGAAATAAATTGTTATTTTGTAGGAGAAAGTCCAGAGTTTAGAACAATTAGTTAAAGATCATGTTTGTACCATAGTTGTTCCAACTCATTTATATTCCCATAATCCTATATAAAATTGAGCACAAGTAATGGCATATTTAATAATTTCAGAGGTCGAGTTAAAAAATATCCAAGGTACTTTTTCCCAGACACAGAATCAGTTGAGTATAAAAGAAAGAGCTTTTAAAATGGAAAATGAAAGAAATGAAAACACTAAAATCAAATCTAAAGGGTAAAATTTATCTTCTTAAATACAAAAACATTGTGAGGGATGAATTATCCAGTAAATTCATCCAGTTTGGGAATACATTGAAATGGTTTCTAAGAAGAAAACCTTGTTGAAGAAGTCTGAGCCAGTTATCAAAAGAATCAAGAAAGAAATAGACAAACATGTGCCAAAGGGAAGGAAAATGATTAAATACTTGAATGATGTGGCTCTAAAATATCTCAACACCCTAGGAGTGACAAACAAAACCAAATTTACCATGTAAACCAATAAAGTAATAATTAAGATTCTTTTTATAATTCAAGCTCAAAGGATGTCCCGAAGGTATTATCAATGTTTAACAACAACTTTGATGAAAGGTTGAGGGATGGTTTATCTAGTTGCTGGAACCAACAAGGAGAATTACTTTCGTAGGAAGATTATGAAAAAAATTAGTAAAGGTAGAAAGAAAAGCAGACAAGACACATGAAAATAGTGTGCCAGCATAGTTTCCCCAGTAGATGTGATGGGTGAGTATGAAGAGCACTTACATAGAAAATAAGACCTCACAAGCTTTCAAAGTGATAAAAATATAGTAGAAAAGAATGAATATCTCGGTGTGACAAAAATATGGCATTCTAGGCTCTCCAGACTAGCGTGACCCTCTCAAAAAATGTAGTATAAATAGGTAAATGACAGGTCCAGGGAGGATGAATTTGGATGCTTAGGACGATGAGAAGTTAGAGAAAATTCTAATGGATGAGTCCTGGAAAACTCAAATCAATGAATAATCAAGGCAATCTCCGAGGGATTGAGTCATTTAGGAAAGTTTCCTTGACCGCGGGCTCAAAAATGAGGAATGTGGGCCTTAAACTCATGCATAATATTCCATGGTTGTGGTTGAAGGACCTTAAGCATGGTAAACAGCCTACTAGGCCACTATTAAGGGTCAAACTAGAAAAAAAGTCACCCCATGTTAGGAAAAAGGAAAATAATCATGAGGGATAAGGTTCAGTTATGTAGGGGTAGTGGGGAAACAAAGCCAAGAACATAGATGAGGAAACATTGAAGATGAATTCTCAATTGTGATGATGAAATCCCTGAGGTGGGCATACCCATGCTCGATTAGAAGAAGATACTGAACATGGTTGCCAAACATACAGTATGGATCTATGATATAAAGGAATAAAGCATGGCCACGATAGGCAAACACAGTGGATCCATGTGATTCAATGAACAAATAATAACCACTAAAGAATACAACTGTGGATCTATATCACAATATCTACTAGTAGGAATATGGACACATGAGCGACAGAGGAGTGCCCCCTATAGCCCTCAAAGTACATAAATGATACATAACTCCAATGCAGCCTCGAAAGGATACCATATAAGAGTGATATGTCTCTAACGTAGGGTCTTCGACATAAACCCGATGGTATGAAACTACTCATGAGAATATATGAGCTCAATTCGAGCACTAGTACAAACTACCTGATAACCAGTTAATGTGGTAAACTAGTAACAAGCACGAGGGAATCCACCAATGAGGAAAATGGACCCCAAGGTACCTAGTACAATCCACTAAATGTGAATATATGAGATGATATAAAACAAAAATTAACATGACCAATCAAGAGCGAATGATGTAAACCCATTGTTGATCACAAGGAAGCCTAACACTGAGATACACAAGCTTGAAGGTATTATCAGTTTCTAGAATAAGCTCCTAGATACTGAGCTGAAGGCGACAGGAGAATATCTATCGAAGGAGGGCCTTAATGTATCCCCCATCAATCAACATGGAACAAACTAAGATGATGTGGTGTATGGAATAATTCATGAAGCGATGTGTTAGCCTCCTATACCAATAGGTTTCATCTTTCATGATTGTCTTGATTGAACTATGGAATATGTTCAAACCTTCTTTCTTGAGCAAAGGTGTTCCATATTCTTAAAAAACCAAAAAATCAAAAAAATTAAAAAATGTAAAGAGGGTATACCCTAAAAGAAAGATCAAAGGGTAAAAAGAATAAAATGGTCAAAAAAGTGAAAGAAATGAACCCCAAGCAAAAAAATAGACCAAGGAAAGTGTGCAAATCCAAATGCCACTGCTATTTCATTTTTGTAATAAATCAATTGTGTGCAGCTTGTCAAACTTTTGCCACAATTTATGAATAAGTCAAACTATTTAAACTTGGCTTACTCATATTTCAATTTCATGTTATAGATTAGAGAATAAATATCTGACTAAACAGTTTAATCTTGGCAGATAAGTAGATAGGTAGAGTGAATAAAAGGTGCTCAACAGTTTAATCTGAGCCCTTGGATGTAATAAGGGTAGAAATAGATAGATTCATCATGTAAAAAGAAAAGATTGAAAAGGGTTTGCAAGTCTAAATGCACCCTAATAAAGAAGAGAAAATGGTAGTGTTAAGTAGATAGGGTAGGTAGATGGTGCTACAAAGTGTTATCTGATGAATGTTGCTGCTACATATTGTTGATCCTTTACTTTCATCATAAGTACTGAAGCAGGAAATACACTGGAAGATTACAGCGAGAAAAGCTAAAAATCATTAACTTCCCTCATCACTTTTTCCCTTAAAAGTTTTACTAATTTCCCCCAAAGTACTAAGGTATTTGGAGATCAAAAGGGCTCAAGGCATTTCCTTGACTTCTGGAGGGACCGGATGTTAAGTCCCTATATTAATAGTGTAGCCCCTTAGTATGTTAGTGTAGCCCCCCTTATTGTTATTATTGTACCCTTGTAACCCCCATTTTGTTATTATTGTGCCCTTAAATTATTATTGTTAGGTCGGCTAGGATTACATTGTGGCCCACTAGGATTACATTATGGCCCCATGGACTCCTATATATAGAAAGGAGGTTTTGTAAATTGTATCATCCAAGAATTGTTCATTTATGTAATGTATTGGAGGTTGCCCCCTCGAAGTGGCTTATTTCTAAGGTGTTGATATCTCTTTTCTTCTATATTTGGAGCTGGTTACACAACATTTGGTATCAGAGCTTTGGATTCTAGGGTTTCGCTGCTGCAAACAGGTCATCGTGGCATTTGCGCTCTAATTTTTTTTCTACAAAGTTTCAGAAGCTGAAATTGTTAGGGTGCGAAGCCGAAATCCTGAGGAAGCTTGTATAAAAATTTCAGAGCTTGGTTCGCAATATTTTCGGAGATATCATCTGTGAAAGTTAGGTCTGTTTTCAAGCTCCTAAACAGGTCATCATGGAATTTTCGCTATAAATTTTTTTCTACGAAGTTTCAGAATCTGAAATTCATATGGTGCGAAGCTAAAATCCTGAGGAAATTCTTCAAAAAAGTTCAGAGCTTGGTTCGCAATATTTTTGGAGATATGATCTGTGGAAGGTAGTGCTTTTTCAGGCTCCTGAATTGCATCTCAAAGAGGTGATCGTGGGAAAAGTTCAATAACTCTCTCTCTGGGCATCGGATTGGAGTGCCGTAAAAAGTGGTCGCAAGTACATAGACTGTAGTTTATTAGCTATCAATTTCAGAGACAAATGATGAAACAATGACACATGGAAAGTCGTACAAGTTCACTCTACTGAACCAGTCCATAATTAGGTCATTGTGGGAGATTGGACACAAATTTGTCTTGGAGAATCCAAATCAGGTCATACCTGTGGCATTCAAAAGAAAATTCAGAGGGATACTACAGTTCTGAATTTCAGATATTGAAGATCTACAATCACAGAGATAATAGAATTTCAATATCGAGCTCCTCAAAGCAAGAAAAAGGTGTGTATTTTTTTCAAAATTGCACAAGTCTTGTTTGAATAAAAAAGTTAAATTGATCCCAAGGGAATATTGTAGAATAGATATCAGTATTGAATTCTAAAATATGCCTCCAAAAAATAATTCCATACCCATTAAGCCCTCAGAAAGCTTTACTATGACACATGAGGAGGAAGAATTGCAATATGAGATATCAAAATTACGGTACCAAGTGCAACAAATTTCGATCTTACGAAGAGCAACCGAAGATGAAATAGATGGTTTAAAATAAGAAATGGAGGCTAAGTTGGATGATTTGAAGGATCAAATAATAGCTAATATGGATGATAAATTAGTGGAAGATCAAAGCGAGCATCAACAACAAGTTCTCAAACTCTCAAAGGATAACCCAACTTTGGTGCAGAATCTAATGAAACAACAGGAATATCAACATCATATTGAAAGAATTTATGAAGCAGTCATAGAAACAAGAAATAAACAAGTACGATCAATTTCAGAGTATCTCAGCAAGTGGAAGAACTTTCCTGTAGAATATTTCACATGGGAGGATGAGAATTTTATACAGAAGCATCAAGAAATAATCAAGCGTTGAGGACAACACTTGTTGAAGGAGAGGGGCATGTTAAGTCCCTATATTAATAGTGTAGCCCCTTATTATGTTAGTGTATCCCCCCTTATTGTTATTATTGTACCCTTGTAATCCCCATTTTGTTATTATTGTGCCCTTAAATTATTATTGTTAGGTCGGCTAGGATTACATTGTGGCCCACTAGGATTACATTATGGCCCCATGGACTCCTATATATAGAAAGGAGGTTTTGTGAATTGTATCATCCAAGAATTGTTCATTTATGTAATGTATTGGAGGTTGCCCCCTCGAAGTGGCTTATTTCTAAGGTGTTGATATAGATTAGAGAATAAATATCTGACCAAACAGTTTAATCTTGGCAGATAAGTAGATAGGTAGAGTTAATAAAAGGTGCTCAACAGTTTAATCTGAGCACTTGGATGTAATAAGGGTAGAAATAGATAGATTTATCATGTAAAAAATAAAAAAGGTTGATAAGGGTTTGCAAGTCTAAATGCACCCTAATAAAGAAGAGAAAATGGTAGTGTCAAGTAGATAGGGTAGGTAGATGATGTTGCAAAGTTTTATCTGATGAATGATGCTGCTACATGTTTTTGATCCTTTACTATCATCACAAATGCTGAAGAAGGAAATACACTGGAAAATCACAACAAGCAAAGTCAAAATCATTAACTTCCCTCATCACTTTCCCCTTAAAAGTTTTACTAATTTCCCCCGAAAGTACTAAGGTATTTGGAGATCAAAAGGGCTCAAGGCATTTCCTTGACTTTTGGAGGGACCGGACCCTCGGCCTGATGATCAAAAAGACCTAAGTACTTGAAGTTATTCATTATCAGTAACTCTCAATCTTTTCCTAAGTAAAATCCTATTTTACTTAGGCAAATTATGCAAAATTCCATAAAAATCCCTCAAGATAACTTACTATTCTAAGTTTAAGTGTTGAAGTTGAAAGATTGTAAATTACTTCAGAAATCTTCACTTTGTTAGATATGTTAAGTGTTTTGAGTTCCCTTGTCCCTTTTTCATATTAATGTTTAACTCTAATTATTAAATCCCTAGTGAAATTCCTTATCCTAAGTATAATAACTCCTTTTATATAAATATCCAAGTGTTATCTGATGAATGTTGCTGCTACATATTGTTGATCCTTTACTTTCATCATAAGTACTGAAGCAGGAAATACACTGGAAGATTACAGCGAGAAAAGCTAAAAATCATTAACTTCCCTCATCACTTTTTCCCTTAAAAGTTTTACTAATTTCCCCCAAAGTACTAAGGTATTTGGAGATCAAAAGGGCTCAAGGCATTTCCTTGACTTCTGGAGGGACCGGACCCTCGGCCTAATGATCAAAAAGACCTAAGTACTTGAGATAATCATCATTATAATCATCCATCTTTAACCTGGTCCTAAGTAAAATCCCATTTTACTTAGGAACATCATGCAAAATTCCATAAAAATCCCTCAAGATAACTTGCTATTCTAAGTTTAAGTGTTGGAGATCAGATATTGCAATTTACTTCAAAAGTTTTCACTTTCTTGGATGTGAAAAAATGTTTTGAGTTTCCCTGTCCCTTTGTCATATTAATGTTTAACTTTATTTACTAAATCCCTAGTCAAATACCCTATCCTAAGTATATAAATCCCTTTTTATAAATAACCCAAAAAACCCCCATATTATAAAGTTTAACCAAAGTATTTTATATCCCCGAGCATTTATAATAAAAACCCATTATATGCCCTTTGGTTAAAATTATCAATATATTATAATCCCGCCCTTATGGTAATTAAATAATATTTGTTTGTTACCATATAAATAAAATATATATATAAAAACTTTAAACATGCGATATGTATGTTTAAAACACAAAAATATGAATAAAACTTCGGAGAAGTCTTGTGCCACCGTGGTTTGTCCACCTGAAAATCCACTTAATCAAACCCCGCCGCAACCCCTTTCTTTACGCATCCGGGATTAATTAGTCATCAGGACTAATTAATAACCTTTTCCGCCTATGAAATATCTCCCGGGATGATTAGATTAAACGTTAAACTGATTTAAAACCCGACGGGCCCACACCTGAATCCTCTGCATGTTCCCCCATCTCTTCAGCCGTTGGATCACCCCCTCGTAGATCAACGGCCAGTGTTCACCCCGCTGCCCATCCCTTGTCAGCATTTTAACCAGCGGGGGATGGGTGGTTTTTGAATAGTCTACCGTCCACGTGGCGATCATCCTGTGGAATCGCTGCCCTTCCGATATAAACCACCATCGACCAAAAGCGGTGCGGGCGCTTACCGCTTACCGCTTATCACCCGACTTTGCATACGTCACCCCGTACGTCAATGACGTCACACCTCGAAAAAATAAAAACCCTTTTGACTTGCAAATAAAGCCATTTTTTCATGTTTTTCCTGTTATTTTCGTTATTCTGAAAACGATAGAGCTCCCGCTGCGATTTTCAAATTTCCACTGCAATTGACCAATTCACTCCAAGATTCCGCTGCGCCCGTGTTGAAGAACAGTCCCGCCATTACCTGTTACCTATTAAAGAACCAGCTTCCGTCTAAAAGCAGGTATTTATCCTTTTCCGCCCCGACTGCAAATAAAGCTCAGTGTTCTTTGTTTTTCGAGGAAATAGTGATTAAAAATCGTCACTGAGCCCTTCCCCAGAGGTTTTAAAACTGTGCAATCGCTCCCTGAGTCAACAAGTTGTGCCAATTTCCTTCATTTTTAGAAATTCCGCCCGGCCTGTAAGGAAAACCAAAACCTCCATTTTGAATCCACAAGAACCAAAATGGAGGCCCCGGCAGCTCTGAATATCACTCCATTGAATGCTCCTCACCGTGAATTGGACTATTTACCTTTGATAGATGAAGATTTCCAAATTAAAGACTTGCATTTTGATGAAAGTCCCCTATTGAGCTATTGTCGCTGCAGAGACGAATACTCAAAGGGGCAAGATCTTATAGGGTTGTGGGAATCCAATCTCCCAAGGTATCTCATTCCTTCAGTCCTTATTTTCCCAGAAATCATTCATTACTGTCATTCAAACTATTATCCCACACAGAGGGTTGTAATAGCTCCTGATCAAAGTGTTCTGTTTCCCATCACTCCCCAGGCTATCAATGCCATGTTACACTTTGAACCAGACCAAGAATTAGCACCATTTTCCATGGAAGGATTGATTGAGAAAACTAGGCAATTAACCCCAGAAAAGCTAAAATCCATGTGTCAGCATTTCATGTTACCTGAGCATCGGCCAAAAGGGTCTCCCCCCTATGGTTTTTACTATTTCAATACATTGGGAAGGCTCATTGTAAATATAATATCTTTTGTCTTAGGATTCAACACCAGTGAATATGTGGATGAGATAACCTTGGCTTTGCTATCCATTTTTACTCTTGGGGAACCTCCTGAGATTAAATATGACTTTGCTTCCTTCATAGCCAACAAGATCCATGATCAATTCATAAGGCTAGGTACTGAAAAAGTTTTTAAGTACTCCTCCGTTATCTATCATCTTATGATCTATTATCAGTCATAAAGGTTCCCTTTCCCTGTTCAAAAACTTGATGCCAAGGGAAATCCCAGGTCAGTCATATTTTGGTCCCCCATCATTCATTTTTCCACTGATTCTCCCTACTCCTACTCAGAATTCATTGATCAGTTTGTATATCCTGCAACAACTTTGTTAACTGGAATTCCTCCCCCAAGACTCAGCAATGAAATTAGAAAGACCTTGCAATTGTCAAAGAGTTATAAGGTTGGGGATTGGTATTTGTATCAAAACCATACAGTCATCAGGATTTATGGATGTGAATTACATCCATTCAAGTTACCCAGATATGTACCAATGAGGATTTTTGCCTTGGAATACTTCAAGCAAATGAACAATTCAGATGTGATCCATTTTTGTAATGTAAAGAAGAAAGCTCAGTTAAGGATCAAAAGCCAATTAGGTCCTTTCATCTGCAATTCTAGGGAGGCTGAGAGAGAAGCAGAAAATCTATTAGAGAAAAAGTTCCAGACATATTTCCGTTGGGTTCCTTATGACCCCTTTGGTTTTATTTGTGAAAAGAGATTAAAGAATAAATCATCTCCTTATATACACCACAAGATTCCTGATCTAGAACAGTATGCAAATCAAGATGAATGGGTTGAAGGAACACTTGTTGAGGAAGAAAGTGAAGCAGATAAAATGAATAAAATTATGAAAGATGTTGAGAAGAAATTTGACCTAGAAACGTGTGGTCAAATGCAGGTACCCTACATTGGCACATCTTCAGCAGCCACTCTACAGCAAGCATTACAGGAAAGCAGTCCATCAGTTGCAACAGAACCCAAGGGTAAAGGAAAGGAACCTGTAATCTAGGTTATTGAAACTTTGGTCATGGCGGAAAAACCACAGACTTCCAAAGCACCGGAACAATCACAGGCTTCTCCCACACCAGCAAAGCACATCCAAGTTCCAGGGTTGCAAACTCCATTAAATGTGGAAATAGGGAAAAAGAGGCAGGCTCCAGATACCACACCTCCAAAAGGGGCCTCACAGGTACATCAGACTAAAAAACACAAATCTGATCCACCTCCAGATGTAGAAATTATAGATGAAGTATTTGATGATGGAAGGGAAGATAGTCAGCAAACTGGCACAACAAGTGAAACAAACATAAGCCAGAAAGGGAAAGCTTCACAAAAGCAATTAAGCACTGAAGTATCTTCTTTCAGACCGCCAAAGACAGACACTGGAGATATTAAAAGAACCTTCATTAATATTAAAACAAAGAATGATCCATTGAAAATGAAGGTATATGATCAATATATGAAGATGGCTCCCCATAATCAAGAAAGGCTAATGTCAGCGTTTGACCTTTCACAAGGTAAAATGCTGATGAGCCACTTCAAAGCAAAAGTGCCAAAGTCAACTACAGCAACAGATTACATGAGAACAAATTTTGAAGTTTTAGCAAAGGATATCCATCCCCTGGACCAGATAGAGCTTCACAGACAAACTGGGGAAATGGTCTATTCTACTCTCACCAACAAGGCCATGGAAGCTATAACGCTGCAGGATTCTTTGAATAACACTACTGCATAATTGAAAATTGAGAAGGCCTCCTCACAGGCCAAAGATAATAGAATAAAGTCTTTAGAAGAGATAATCATTGGTTTGGGTCACAATCCCAAAGACATTAAAGGTATTGAGGCATTGATAAAGAAGAAAGAGGATGATATAGCTGCACTCAGAAAATAGCTAAAACTACCAGCCTTGAGGCACCCTCAGACCCAAGAAGTTATAAAAGGGAATTCACAGGAAGAAATGATGGAGTTGCTCCTAAATATGACCGAGCGACTAAATGAAACAGAGAAGGAATTGGAAAAAGCATTGCAGGAACAGGAAACTATCAGGCAGACTTCAACAACAGGTACTACAACAACAGGGCAGCAGATACAGCCATCTCAAGTGAATACTTTTGGCTTGAGTTCTGAGGACTTAATAAAACAAATGGAGAGTTTGCAACTGAGGGTCACAGAACTCCAAGAAACTAAATTGCAATTAGTAAAATTGGAGGAAAAATATGACACATCTAAAAAGACAGCTGCTGATAACACCAGGGAGATAAAAAGGTTGGAAAATTTGGTTCAGGCTTTGGAAAAAGATCTTTCATTGGAGAAGCCTTTAAACGAAATAAATGACATTCTTTGGGGTAACATCATTGAATTAATAAAGGGTATTTGGCCCTCTATTCAAGCTATTTTTGAGCAAAATGAGTTGGTTAAAATCGCCCAAGAAGAAATAAACAGAACCAGAAATGAATTGATAGGCAGGCCTGAGCAGGCCAATCAGCTCATTCAATTTTTAAATTCCAGAACAAAGCAACAGCTTGCATTGTTAGGAATTGATGATAGGACGGGCACAGTTTTGGAAGCAAAGAGAGTTTTCACCAAAAGGACTTTCATGCAAAATTTAGAAAGGAAGTGCACAGACATTTTGGTTGACATCAACATTTTCAGAGAGAAATTTCAAGCTTTGTTGGATAGTGGGTTACCAAGTCCCATGCTCACAGGAGATAAAATAATAGACTTGGAAACCTATGAGAAGAGAATAAAGGCTCATGCTAAAAATACAGCTGCTTGTTCTACTAGCTCGTCAGAATCGGCATTACCAACCGGGAAAAGTATCTATGATAAAGTGAGGAATTTATTTCATCTGGAACATGAAATAAAGTATCTATTTCCGTATGAGCCCACCTTTTATAAACTTACTGAAGCAGATGAAACTTTAAGAAAGCTCAGAAGAACTATGATACCAGATGATCAATGCTGGAAGGAAATGTTGGAAATTCTATAAAAGTTGTTTTCAAGATGAGAATTTATCTTTACTATCAAGTAAATGGTAAAAACAGGAAAACAGATGAAAGAGTATCAGGTGAAAAGGTTAAAGAGTATCCGTGAGAATAAAGAGTTTCCAACAAGCCAAAGAAATACTGCAAGGGACAACACATAGCCCTATTTCAGCACTTACCTCCAGCACATCCACGGAAAAAGGAACAGCACATCGGCAGTTGCCCATTATTCTATCCACGAGACCCTTTGTCTCTTGTTTGTTTGTAAATTAGGCTTTAAGTCAGCCTAGATTATTGGCTAAGATAGTGTAAGATTGTTTAAGATTATTTTGTGTATAAATAAACCCTCAAAGAGAGTGTTGAGGGTGGATTCTATTACTCTGCTGTAACATTGAGATTTTCGGAATAAAAGCTTTTGGGGAAATTTACTTGTGGCTTACTGGATGACGATTTGAAGCACTGGACTTGTTGTAGGATTCATGTGTTGGACTACAGTTCAATAAGTGTTTCTACCCTTTGTCTGAAATTTTATATTAGTTTATAATACCATCATATCCATTTCTGAATAATTTACATAAAGGATTGAAACATAATTTGCTTAATTGTACTCTGTTTTCAAATGTGATTGTTCTTAATTTTTTCTTCTAAATTAGCTATAAGCATGAATTCTTAAATGCTCCTGCTTTGCTAATTTAAACATTGTTGATTACTATAATAAAGAATCCTTCATTGCTCTTTGTTTGTAGTCATTCCACTTCTTTCTTCTGAACATGGTGAAATATTCTTAGCTGCCTTTCATCCCTTCAAGATCATCCCATCCACTTTAAATTTTAAGGATTGTTCTCTGTCTAGCTATCTTGCCCTGTAATACCATCTTGTGCTTAGAATAGAAATCCAGTAAAGCCATCCTTTGACTCCATAGCCCAATGGACTGAAAGCCCTCAACCTTGCCCTTAGTTTGTGGACTCCACCATTTTCCCAAAACAAACTCTTAAAACTATAACTAGCCTAAAACCTTCCAAGAACAAAGATAAATCATAAAGAGAGAGCCCTCTCTGGATGCAGATTGGCTAGATTCTGCATCTAAAAGGTTGGTTTGTGGTTACCTCGAGTATACTTTCCTCTTACACAACTTCTAGGAAAACCTGAGTGATAACATAGTGGCGACCATACTGGGGACCTGAATCATTTTATTGATACTATTGTTTGATTTATAAGCTATAGACAGAGTCTGAAGATCAGCCAGGAAGCCTTTGAAATTGCTTTTGCTTTGCAAATGCAAAAGTAAATAAAAGCTGCTTCAGTCTAACTCTGATTTAGCTTGTATACTGAACCTTACTTTCCAAAATTTTCAATCAGATTCTCTAGTTTAACAGATCTTTGAGAAAATTTTAATCATACATCATTATTTCTTGAAGAATTTGTAGAAGTTGTATTTATTTTTTCAATTAAGATAAAAAAATCCAAAAAACACATAGTCTAGGAAAACTGGCTTCAGAAAGGATTCGACATACTAGGTCAAACCCTGACCCCAATCCACCACCAATATTTGAAAATCCAAATCTGATTCCCAGGATTCTTAGAAGACAAGGAAGTCAAGAAAGTTCTGAAAGAGGAAGTCAGGAGAGTACAGGAAGTTCTAGACCACTTTCTAGATCTGCATCTTGTCCTGTGAAAATTATATATATTGATGACATTCCTTTTGATGCACGATTTGAAACATCTTTGTTTGTGAATTTTTCTGAAACTGAATTATCTAGATTAGTTCCAGTTCCATTGTTCTTTGAAGATTTGCAATACATATTTGTTTCACATCATCTTGACAGAGAATTGTATAACTCTATTCAGTCTGAGCAAACCTTTGAAGAAAGTTCAAACATCTCTGTAATTACTGAAGCTTCTGCAAGTTCAGTTGTTTTTTCCCACGCTTTTCAAACACCTGTTGCACCCCCTACTCCTCCATCTCCTCCTACTAGACCATCTTCTCCTCCTGCTAGACCATCTACTCCTGTTATCCTACTTTATCTTCCAATGGCTAATCGATATGCCCCTTTACAGTTACCAGCCAACCCTCCAGCTTTACCTCAGGACTACCAGAGTAAGATCACACCTTTCGATGGATCAGGTACTTACACAACTCAAGAACACACCAAAAGGATGACTGATTAATTTGAGTTTTATGAGATTGATACTGATAATATCCGAATGAGAATTTTCGTTCAGAGTCTTACTGGAGAAGTTAGAACTTGGTTTAGGGATCTTACCCCGAACAGTATTGCTGATTTAGAAGCTTTGTATAGGGAATTCTTGAACAGATGGGAGAAAAAGAAGGATCCTCTTCAGATCCTTTCAGAATTTGAAAAATTAAGAAGAAGACCAAACGAAACCGTACAAGATTACATCATAAGATTCAATGAATCATATAATGCAGTTCCTCAAAACCTAAGACCCCCACCCAACAACGTGTTGGTTAAATTTCCAGATGGTTTTGACTCCGATATAGCTTATTCCCTTAGGGAAAGAGCTCCTCAAACACTAGAGGAAATGCAAAGCATTGTGGTGAGTGTAGAAGCAAATCTGATAGAAAAACGGGCCAGAGCTAGGGCAGAGAGAAGAATGCCTATGAATGAAGAACCTTCAGCTTTTGAAAAGAAGCTGGATGTAATCATTAAAGGTATGGAAAGATTAGGAGATAGAGTGGAAACCATTGAAATAAAGTCTTCTACTGACAATCAGAATGTTGCAAGAAACCCGAACTTTAGGAGGAATCTGAATCAAAATAGTGGAAAGAATGTTCCTGATCAGAACATTAGGCCACCCTTCCAAGAAAATTTTGTTGAAGGCTCAACTTCTGAAGAACCTACAGAAGATGTAGAGATAAAAAATGTAACAGATGAAAAAAATGAACCAGAGGTCTTCCTATCCCAGGATGATCAAGAGAATCACGTCCTTGAAACTTTCCAAACTCATTCAGGTGAGACTTTTGATTTCAAGGAAGGCTATGACACAGCAATTTATGAGGTTCATAAACAGTACAACTTGAGAAGTAGACGGATTGATGTACCAGAGAACAGCAAACAGAAAACCACAAAAAAAAATGTCAAAGGTAAACAAAACATTCCCCCTGTACAAAACAGTCCCCAAGTACAAATTTTGTCTAGAATAACTCCAAACCCTTCGAATCCAATAATTGAAGATGTCTCGGACAACCAACCAAACAACAAACAACAATCCAATACATATCCTCATGTAGGAAATGTAGAAGAAACAGTAGAAGTTAGTCCTGAAACATCTTCAAAACAAAACTTCATTCATGAAAAACAGAAAAACACTGAAGACCCAAAAAACAGAGAAAACCCAACTATGCAAAACACTAAAACTCAAACAGAAAAACCTTTTAATCTAGAGGCTGAAATAGGCAAACTCAAGATAGCTGTTCCTTTATCAGAATTGGCTAAACATGATGTCTATAGGAGTCAGATTACCAAGTCCCTAAACATTAACATTACTGGATTGGATGATTCAGTAAACATTCTTGATGATCAACCCAAACTTCTTTTTGGCCCTGAGGTTAATGGTAAACCAGAAAGTGGAGGAAATCCTCCATTTTATGTAAGCCTGAATGTTCATGACAAGATACTCCATAATGCAATGCTAGATTCTGGAGCATCTCACAATTTGATGCCAAAAGCAGTAATGGAAAGATTAAATCTAGATATTACCAGACCGTACAAAGATTTGTTTTCATTTGATTCTAGTCAGGTAAAATGTTTAGGTTTGATTAAAGATCTGTGTGTTACTTTGGTACAATACCCTGCTAAGTCTGTTTTAATGGACATAGTAGTTGTTGATATTCCACCTAAATATGGTATGTTATTGTCTAGATCGTGGGGTGCTAAACTTGGAGGGTCTATTCAACTAGACATGTCATATGCAACTATTTCAGTATTTGGTCAGCCTAAAAGGTTATATAGAGAAACCTTGATGAAGTACTTAGTGAGTAGCCATGAGAAGCTTGAAAACTTCCCTGTTTACTCTGTACATTATGACATGGATTCTTTTATTTTATACAATGCTGAGTCAGATCTTCCTACTGAAATAGAAGCTCCAGAATTGGAAATCATAAACAAAACCACTGTTAAAATTGAAGAAATCTCTGAAAACAAAGAAACAACAGATGATCAAGAAATACCTGAAGAAACTAAACAACTAGCTCCTGTCAAGAAACACTTTAAAACAATCGATGAAGATTATGAACATGAAATTCTATGGCATTTAGAGTTTGATGGCTCAGTAAACAGACTAGGGGCAGGAGTTGGGATTTGATTACATAATGTTGAGAACAATTATGCAGAAGGTCATGCTTATAGGTTGAATTTCAAATGCACTAACAACATGGCAGAGTATGAAGCTCTTTTATTAGGGCTTAAACATGTCAAGAAGTTAGGAGCTATTAGGGTATCAATCATAGGAGACTCCGAACTAATCATTCAACAGATTAAAGGAGAATGTTCAACAAAAGACATGAGATCGAAACAATACAGAGAGACAGTTGTAGAGATTCTCAACACATTTTTACAAGCCCAACTTGCCAAGATTCCCAGGAAACAAAATTTGCATGCTCACAGTTTAGCAATGTTTGCTAGTACATGCAAGTTACCTTTCGACCCTAATCATCAGTTTTCAGCTGAGATTAGACACAGGCCTGCAATACCAGACAATCTTTTGAATTGGCAAGTATTTGTGAATAACAATCAAATCAATAATTTTTTGACACTTCAGAATGAGTTTTCTAACTGTAATATAGATGAAGACATAACTATTGATGAATTTGATCAAGAAAAAGAACAAAAAATAGAAATATCAAGACAAAATGCAATTCATATGCTGCATCCAACCACATTCACTGAAAAAGACATGCAAAATTTGAAACACATGGAATCTGATGAGATCATAGATGATGAAACAGAAATCATCAATTTAAAAGATAATCAATTACCCAAAGGATTAACACCTTTGGAAGATCTGTTTGACTCAAATGATATTCCATTCAGACCTAAAATGGAACCTGTTAAGGCCGATATGGAAGAATGCAACTTAGGAACCCCAGAAAATCCCAAAATGGTCAAGTTGTCCAAATCTCTTCCAAAAGATCAAAAGGTTAAATATGTTGAACTATTAAAATAATTCCAGGATGTTTTTGCCTGGAGTTATGAAGACCTCAAATCTTATGATACATCTATCATTCAACACACCATACCTTTAAAACCAGACCAGAAACCTTTTAAACAAAAGCTTAGGAGAATAAATCCTGTTTTATTACCCTCAATTGAAAAGGAAACCAAAAGGATGTTTGAAGCAGGGATTATAGCTCCTATTAGATTCTCAGAATGGGTTTCTAACCTGGTACCAACAAGAAAGAAGACAGGAGAAATTAGATTGTGTGTCGACTTAAGAAATTTGAATAAAGTTTCTTTAAAAGACAACTATCCTCTGCCGAAAATGGACCACATTCTGCAAAGGGTTGCAGGATCTTCGAAAATATCACTACTGGATGGATTTTCAGGGTACAACCAGATTTTGGTTCATCCTGATGATCAGGATAAAATAGCATTCACAACACCATGGGGTACGTTTAAATATGTCAAAATGCCATTTGGGCTCAAGAATGCAGGAGCTACATTTCAAAGAGCAATGGATATTGCTTTTGCTAAAGAGATACATGATTTTCTGGTAATTTACCTAGATGATTTGACTGTTTTTTCTAAAACAGATCAGGAACATTTAGATCACTTAAGGCAAGTATTTATAAAGTGCAGAAAATATGGAATTTCTTTAAACCCTAAGAAATCATTGTTTGGTTTGGAAGAAGGAAAGCTCTTAGGACACATTATTTCTAAAGATGGCATTAGGATTGATCCAGAAAGAATTCAAGCAATTTTGCAAATACCCCACCCCAGAAACATAAAAGAGTTGCAAGCATTCATAGGAAAAATTAATTTCTTGAGAAGATTTATTTCTAGTCTAGCAGAGTTACTTAGATTACTAACTAACATGTCGAGGAAAGATTCAAGCATTGACTGGACTGTAGAAGCCAAACAATCATTCGAGGAAATTAAAATGGCTTTAACAAGGACACCAGTTCTGACCAGTCCTAAATTTGATAGAGACTTTATTATTTTTTCATTTGCTTCTGAACATACTGTTGCAGCCGTTTTACTTCAAAAAGATGACCAAGGGTGTGAAAAGCCAATAGCATTTTTTAGTAAAGCACTGAGGGATGCATCTCTAAAATACAATATTATGGAAAAACAGGCTTTTGCATTGGTAAAAGCAATCAAAGATTTCAGAATTTACATATTATATTCTCATGTGATAGCTTATGTGCCTAATGCAGTAGTTAAAGATATTTTGACTCAAGATGGCATTGAAGGTAAACGAGGTAAGTGGATAGCTACCATTTTGGAATATTATATTGAGATCAAGCCAACAAAACTTATAAAGGGCCAAGGTTTAGCACAACTCATGACAGAAACCAATTGCCAAGCCTTAGACATCAATGAACTGGATAACGAGTAGGAGATGGCGACTCCTCAGATCAGTCAAGATTTCTTAGATTCACCCTGGTACACTGATATAATTCATGTTTTATTAAACCTGCAAGCTCCTCCAGGGTTGTCCAGAACCAAAAGAAGATTTTTAAAAATGACATCTTTGAATTATTGTATTTTAGATAGCACTCTATTTTGGAAAAATCATGAAGGAATCTTGTTGAATTGTCTCTTAAAAGATGAAGCTGATAAAGTGCTTAATGAATTTCATGCAGGAGATTGTGGAGGACATCTCTACTGGAAATCTACTGCAGACAAAATTTTGAGGGCTGGGTTTTACTGGCCAACATTATTTTCTGATGTTAAGAAATTTGTAACAAGTTGTCACAAGTGTCAGATATTTGAGGGTAAAAGAAAGTTGTTACCATTGCCTTTAAAACCAGTTTCCACAGAAAGACCTTTTCAACAATGGGGTTTAGATTTTATTGGAGAAATTCATCCCCCTTCTTCAGGGCAACACAGATGGATTTTAACTGCCACAGACTACTTCACCAAATGGATTGAAGCCATCCCATGTAGACAGTCCAATGATTCTTTAATCATAGGGTTTTTAGAAAGAAACATACTTTCAAGATTTGGATGTCCAGAAAAGATTATAACAGATAATGTTGCTGCATTTAAATCAAAGAAAATGATTAGTTTCTGCCATAAATATCATATTACTTTAGGCCATTCAACAGCCTATTACCCTCAGGGTAATGGACTAGCAGAATTCTCCAATAAAAGCTTGATCAATATCATTAAGAAATTGTTGGAGGAAAATAAAAAGAACTGGCACAAGAAACTGACCAATGCATTGTGGGCAGACAGACTTACAACTAAGAAATCTATTGGGACTAGTCCATATGAGTTAGTTTATGGTCTGGAAGCAAGATTCCCATCATCTTTAGGAATTCCTGTTATGAAATTACTTCAGGAGGCTCATGTAGAGCCAAATGACATTCAAAGAAGAATTAATCAAACAATCCACCTGCAACAAACCAGGGAAGAGGTATACCAAAGATCACAAGTCTTGCAGGAAAAGCTAAAGAATTTTTTTGATAAGAGGACTAAATCAGAAGATTTTCAACTAGGTGATAAAGTCCTGAGATGGGATTCTAGAAGAGAAGAAAAAGGGAAACATGGAAAGTTTGATTTCTTGTGGAAAGGGCCTTATATCATTCATGCCTTGCAGGGAAACAATACTTACTTTTTGAAGGAGTTGGATAATTCAGAAGTTGAAGAAGGACCAGTCAATGGTCGAATGCTCAAGCATTATTTTGATCCCATTTACTAGAATGTTTGATTTTTCTAACTTGCACATAATATATTGTTTCTTGTTTTGTTTTTGTTAATGCAGTTTGGATTGGATGGTGACTTCTGGAAGTTGAAGCCCGAAGTGAAGGCCCTAAGCTTCAAGAGTTTCACTATCATATGTAAAATAAAGCTACCAGAAGAAGGAAGATTTCATACTTTCAGTTAAAAGACATTTCGAGGCATCTGACCTGCTGTTCTTGACTTTTCGCAAGGAAAAGCCATCCCCAAGTGGAGCCAGTGTTAGCCTCCTATACCAATAGGTTTCATCTTTCATGATTGTCTTGATTGAACTATGGAATATGTTCAAACCTTCTTTCTTGAGCAAAGGTGTTCCATATTCTTAAAAAACCAAAAAATCAAAAAAATTAAAAAATGTAAAGAGGGTATACCCTAAAAGAAAGATCAAAGGGTAAAAAGAATAAAATGGTCAAAAAAGTGAAAGAAATGAACCCCAAGCAAAAAATAGACCAAGGAAAGTGTGCAAATCCAAATGCCACTACTATTTCATTTTTTTAATAAATCAATTGTGTGCAGCTTGTCAAACTTTTGCCACAATTTATGAATAAGTCAAACTGTTTAAACTTGGCTTACTCATATTTCAATTTCATGTTATAGATTAGAGAATAAATATCTGACCAAACAGTTTAATCTTGGCAGATAGGTAGATAGGTAGAGTGAATAAAAGGTGCTCAACAGTTTAATCTGAGCCCTTGGATGTAATAAGGGTAGAAATAGAAAGATTTATCATGTAAAAAAGAAAAGATTGAAAAGGGTTTGCAAGTCTAAATGCACCCTAATAAAGAAGAGAAAATGGTAGTGTTAAGTAGATAGGGTAGGTAGATGGTGCTGCAAAGTGTTATCTGATGAATGTTGCTGCTACATATTGTTGATCCTTTACTTTCATCATAAGTACTGAAGCAGGAAATACACTGGAAGATTACAGCGAGCAAAGCTAAAAATCATTAACTTCCCTCATCACTTTTTCCCTTAAAGTTTTACTAATTTCCCCCAAAGTACTAGGGTACTTAGAGGTCAAAAGGGCTCAAGGCATTTCCTTGACTTCTGGAGGGACCGGACCCTCGGCCTAATGATCAAAAAGACCTAAGTACTTGAGATAATTCATCATTATAATCATCCATCTTTAACCTGGTCCTAAGTAAAATCCCATTTTACTTAGGAACATCATGCAAAATTCCATAAAAATCCCTCAAGATAACTTGCTATTCTAAGTTTAAGTGTTGGAGATCAGATATTGCAATTTACTTCAAAAATTTTCACTTTCTTGGATGTGCAAAAATGTTTTGAGTTTCCCTATCCCTTTGTCATATTAATGTTTAACTTTATTTACTAAATCCCTAGTCAAATACCCTATCCTAAGTATATAAATCCCTTTTTATAAATAACCCAAAAAACCCCCCTATTATAAAGTTTAACCAAAGTATTTTATATCCCCGAGCATTTATAATAAAAACCCATTATATGCCCTTTGGTTAAAATTATCAATATATTATAATCCCACCCTTATGGTAATTAAATAATATTTTTTTGTTACCATATAAATAATATATATATATATAAACTTTAAACATGCGATATGTATGTTTAAAACGCAAAAATATGAATAAAACTTCGGAGAAGTCTTGCGCCACCGTGGTTTGTCCACATGGAATTCCACTTAATCAAACCCCCGCCGCAACCCCTTTCATTATGCACATGGGATTAATTAGTCATCAGGACTAGTTAATAACCTTTCCGCCTATTAAAAATCTTCCGGGGTGATTAAATTACACGTTAAACTGTTTTAAAACCCAACGGGCCCACACCTGAACCCTCCGCATGTTCCCCCATCTCTTCCAGCCGTCGGATCACCCCTTCGTAGATCAACGGCCAGTGTTCACCCCGCTGCCCATCCCTTGTCAGCATTTTAACCAGCGGGGGATGGGTGGTTTTTGAATAGTCTACTGTCCACGTGGCGATCATCCTGTGGAATCGCTGCCCTTCCAATATAAACCACCCTCGACCAAAAGCGGTGCGGGCGCTTACCGCTTACTGCTTACCGCCCAACCTTGCATACGTCAGCCCGTACGTCGATGACGTCACACCTTGAAAAAATAAAAAACCCTTTAACTTGTAAATAAAGCCATTTTTTCGTATTTTCCTGTTATTTTTGTTATTCTGAAAACGACAGAGTTCTCGCTGCGATTTTCAAAATTCCACTGCAATTGACCGATTCACTCCAAGATTCCGCTACGCCCGTGTTGAAGAACAGTCCCGCCATTACCTGTTACCTGTTAAAGAACCAGCTTCCTTCTAAAAACAGGTATTTATCCTTTTCCGCCCCGACTGCAAATAAAACTCAGTGTTCTTTGTTTTTCGCTGAAATAGTGATTAAAAATCGTCACTGAGTCCTTCCCAGAGGTTAAAAAAATTGTGTAATTGCTCCCTGAACCACCAAATTGTGCTAATTTCCTCCATTTCAGAAATCCCGCCCGGTCTGTAAGGAAAACCAAAAACCTCCATTTTGAATCCACAAGAACCAAAATGGAGGTCCCGACAGCTCTGAATATCACTCCATTGAATGCTCCTCACCGTGAATTGGACTATTTACCTTTGATAGATGAAGATTTCCAAATTAAAGACCTGCATTTTGATGAAAGTCCCCTATTGAGCTATTGTCGCTGTAGAGACGAATACTCAAAGGGGAAAGATCTTATAGGGTTGTGGGAATCCAATCTCCCAAGGTATCTCATTCCTTCAGTCCTTATTTTCCCAGAAATCATTCATTACTGTCATTCAAACTATGATCCCACACAGAGGGCTGTAATAGCTCCTGATCAAAGTGTTATGTTTCCCATCACTCCCCAGGCTATCAATGCCATGTTACACTTTGAACCAGACCAAGAATTAGCACCATTGTCCATGTAAGGATTGATTGAGAAAACCAGGCAATTAACCCCAGAAAAGCTAAAATCCATGTGTCAGCATTTCATGTTACCTGAGCATCAGCCAAAAGGGTCTCCCCCCTATGGTTTTTACTATTTCAATACATTGGGAAGGCTCATTGTAAATATAATATCTTTTGTCTTAGGATTCAACACCAGTGAATATGTGGATGAGATAACCTTGGCTTTGCTATCCATTTTTACTCCTGGGCAACCTCCTGAGATTAAATATGACTTCGCTTCCTTCATAGCCAACAAGATCCATGATCAATTCATAAGGCTAGGTACTGAAAAAGTTTTTAAGTACTCCTCCGTTATCTATCATCTTATGATCTATTATCATTCAGAAAGGCTCCCTTTCCCTGTTCAAAAACTTGATGCCAAGGGAAATCCCAGGTCAGTCATATTTTGGTCCCCCATCATTCATTTTTCCTCTGATTCTCCCTACTCCTACTCAGAATTCATTGATCAGTTTGTATATCCTGCAACAACTTTGTTAACAGGAATTCCTCCCCCAAGACTCAGCAATGAAATTAGAAAGACCTTGCAACTGTCAAAGAGTTATAAGGCCGGGGATTGGTATTTGTATCAAAACCATACAGTCATCAGGATTTATGGATGTGAATTACATCCATTCAGGTTACCCAGATATGTACCAATGAGGATTTTTGCCTTGGAATACTTCAGGCAAATGAACAATTCAGATGTAATCCATTTTTGTAATGTAAAGAAGAAAGCTCAGTTAAGGATCAAAAGCCAATTAGGTCCTTTCATCTGCAATTCTAGGGAGGCTGAGAGAGAAGCAGAAAATCTATTAGAGAAAAAGTTCCAGACATCTTTCCGTTGGGTTCCTTATGACCCCTTTGGTTTTATTTTTGAAAAGAGATTAAAGAATAAATCATCTCCTTATATACACCACAAGATTCCTGATCTAGAACAGTATGCAAATCAAGATGAATGGGTTGAAGGAACACTTGTTGAGGAAGAAAGTGAAGCAGACAAAATGAATAAAATTATGAAAGATGTTGAGAATAACTTTGACCTAGAAACGTGTGGTCAAATGCAGGTACCCTACATTGGCACATCTTCAGCAGCCACTCTACAGCAAGCATTTCAGGAAAGCAGTCCATCAGTTGCAACAGAACCCAAGGGTAAAGGAAAGGAACCTGTAATCTAGGTTATTGAAACTTTGGTCATGGCGGAAAAACCACAGACTTCCAAAGCACCGGAACAATCACAGGCTTCTCCCACACCAGCAAAGCACATCCAAGTTCCAGAGTTGCAAACTCCATTAAAAATGGAAATAGGGAAAAAGAGGCAGGCTCCAGATACCACACCTCCAAAAGGGGCCTCACAGGTACATCAGACTAAAAAACACAAATCTGATCCACCTCCAGATGTAGAAATTATAGATGAAGTATTTGATGATGGAAGGGAAGATAGTCAGCAAACTGGCACAGCAAGTGAAACAAACATAAGCCAGAAAGGGAAAGCTTCACAAAAGCAAATAAGCACTGAAGTATCTTCTTTCAGACCGCCAAAGACAGACACTGGAGATATTAAAAGAACCTTCATTAGTATTAAAACAAAGAATGATCCATTGAAAATGAAGGTATATGATCAATATATGAAGATGGCTCCCCATAATCAAGAAAGGCTAATGTCAGCGTTTGACCTTTCACAAGGTAAAATGATGACGAGCCACTTCAAAGCAAAAGTGCCAAAGCCAACTTCAGCAGCAGATTACATCAGAACAAATTTTGAAGTTTTAGCAAAGGATATCCATCCCCTGGACCAGATAGAGCTTCACAGACAAACTGGGGAAATGGTCTATTCTACTCTCACCAACAAGGCCATGGCAGCTATAACGCTGCAGGATTCTTTGAATAACACTACTGCACAATTGAAAATTGAGAAGGCCTCTTCACAGGCCAAAGATAATAGAATAAAGTCTTTAGAAGAAATAATCATTGGTTTGGGTCATAATCCCAAAGACATTAAAAGTATTGAGGCATTAATAAAGAAGAAAGATGATGACATAGCTGCACTCAGAAAGCAGCTAAAATTACCAGCCTTGAGGCACCCTCAGACCCAAGAAGTTCTAAAAGGGAATTCACAGGAAGAAATAATGGAGTTGCTCCTAAATATGACTGAGCGACTAAATGAAACAGAGAAGGAATTGGAAAAAGCATTGCAGGAACAGGAAACTATCAGGCAGACTTCAACAACAGGTACTACAACAACAGGGCAGCAGATACAACCATCTCAAGTGAATACTTCTGGCTTGAGTTCTGAGGACTTAATAAAACAAATGGAGATTTTGCAACTGAGGGTCACAGAACTCCAAGAAACTAAATTGCAATTAGTAAAATTGGAGGAAAAATATGACACATCTAAAAAGACAGCTGCTGATAACACCAGGGAGATAAAAAGGTTGGAAAAATTGGTTCAGGCTTTGGAAAAAGATCTTTCATTGGAGAAGCCTTTAAACGAAATAAATGACATTCTTTGGGGTAACATCATTGAATTAATAAAGGGTATTTGGCCCTCTATACAAGCTATTTTTGAGCAAAATGAGTTGGTTAAAATAGCCCAAGAAGAAATAAACAGAACCAGAAATGAATTGAGAGGCAGGCCTGAGCAGGCCAATCAGCTCATTCAATTTTTGAATTCCAGAACAAAGCAACAGCTTGCATTGTTAGGAATTGATGACAGGACAGGTGCAGTTTTGGAAGCAAAGAGAGTTTTCACCAAGAGGACTTTCATGCAAAATTTAGAAAGAAAGTGTACAGACATTTTGGTTGATATCAACGTTTTCAGAGAGAAATTTCAAGCTTTGCTGGATAGTGGGTTACCAATTCCCATGCTCACAGAAGATCAAATAGTAGACTTGGAAACCTATGAGAAGAGAATAAAGGCTCATGCTAAAAATACAGCTGTTTGTTCTACTAGTTCGTCAGAATCTGCATTACCAACTGGGAAAAGTATCTATGATAAAGTGAGGAATTTATTTCATCTGGAGCATGAAATAAAGTATCTATTTCCGAATGAGCCCACCTTTTATAAACTTACTGAAGCAGATGAAACTTTAAGGAAGCTCAGAAGAACTATGATACCAGATGATCACTGGTGGAAGGAAATGTTGGAAATTCTGTAAAAGTTGTTTTCAGGATGAGATTTTATCTTTACTATCAAGTAAATGGTAAAAACAGGAAGACAGATGAAAGAGTATCAGGTGAAAAGGTTAAAGAGTATCCGTGAGAATAAAGAGTGTCCAACAAGCCAAAGAAATACGCAAGGGACAGCACAGAGCACTATTTTAGCACTTACCTCCAGCACATCCACGGAAAAAGTAACAGCACATCGGCAGTTGCCCATTATTCTATCCACGAGACCCTTTGTCTCTTGTTTGTTTGTAAATTAGTGTAAGATTGTTTAAGATTATTTTGTGTATAAATAAACCCTCAAAGAGAGTGTTGAGGGTGGATTCTATTACTCTGTTGTAACATTGAGATTTTCGGAATAAAAGCTTTTGGAGAAATTTACTTGTGGCTTGCTGGATGACGATTTGAAAGCACTGGACTTGTTGCAGGATTCATGTGTTGGACTACAGTTCAATAAGTGTTTCTACCTATTGTCTGAAATTTTATATTAGTTTTTAATACCATCATATCCATTTCCGAATAATTTACATAAAAGATTGAAACAGAATTTGCTTAATTGTACTCTGTTTTCAAATTTGATTGTTCTTAATGTTTTCTTCTAAATTAGCTATAAGCATGAATTCTTAAATGCTCATGCTTTGCTAATTTAAACATTGTTGATTACTATAATAAAGAATCCTTCATTGCTCTTTGTTTGTAGTCATTTCACTTCTTTCTTCTGAACATGGTGAAAAACTTTGAATCTATAACTAGCCTAAAACCTTCCAAGAACAAAGATAAATCATAAAGAGAGAGCCCTCTCTGGATGCAGATTGGCTAGATTCTGCATCTAAAAGGTTGGTTTGTGGTTACCTCGGGTATACTTTCCTCTTACACAACTTCTAGGAAAACCTGAGTGATAACACGATGAAGTACAAATAACAAAAGGATGGTTGACTCAAAAGGGTCAATAGGCTACTGCAGATGGCTGACATAGGATGCGACTTCCCTTGAACACATAACGACACGACACAAGACTGACTTGGTAGCCTGACTAAATGAGAACCAAGTGATATCATGAAAGGACACAAGATTCATCGAGGCATGCTCCATATCACTTGAATAATAACTAACCATAGGAGTAAAGAGACTCATATGGATGGTATGGATCCCAGGGAAGCTAATACCCAACTGTAAGATAATGAGACAGACAAGTGTCGTGTTCAAGGGAAACAAAATTAACTCTACCGATGGATGAAAAATGAATATATATGTTCCATACATTCTCTTTTTATAAGTTCCTTTTTCATAAAGTTGTCGCCCAAGCCTGAAAAAGAGATAAAAGTATATAAGAGGGAATGTCCTAGCCATAACAGACTAGGGTATTCCTTTTTGTAACTAGTATATCTATGTCCAGAAAATGGTTAAACTTATACAGTGTAGATGAAACTTTAGGTAATCTAACAATCGTTAAGTAGAAAATTTCACTCGACAATATTTTCAAAGTGAAGGAGTCTGAAAAATAGCTTAAAGGAAACTTATCCTTGAATAAATAGTAGTATAAAGGGTAGCAACTAGTTTCGGTAAATGGTGGAACTTCTCATGTCATAAGGTGGACACAAGGTTTACTAATAGGATCACTCATCGCAATGGTTCCTCTGAGAAATGGTAAAACACCAAGTGAGTGTGTACGGTATGCCAAGAATATGAATATGATGAATTAGTGAAACCAAGGCTCGAACTAGAAAAGTAGGCTAATAAAAGTGGAAATCACAAGGGATGGAGTGTGGAATAATCTTGGTGTATGGCCATAAATAAGATGAAGAAGAGGACATGAGGCTCAAATTCAATGTCATGGTGTGTCAGAATGAGGGATTCCGAGAGTGATAAAAAATGCCTACATGGACACCAATACGAAAAAAGGGAGCTAACTAGGGTATCCATGAGTGGGTAAGCTCTATTTCCAAGCTTTGAAATGCATACAGGAAGTGCTGAAAGTCGCAACATGATGGGGTCGAACCTACGACATAAATAATGCTGACAGTGAAATTATATACTCAGAAAAAAGTGACCTACCCCTATATGCCAGTTCAAAGAAACGTAAATAAGGTACAATGGATGTTGAAATAGAAATTCCACCCTATCTTGTAAAAACCATCAAAATAGGCTAGACCTATGGTTAAATCACCTAATGAAAGAAATAAGCATGGATAACGTAAAAACAAGACCATATATATATATATATATATATATATATATATTTTAATTTTATAAAATTTTTGGATTTTTGGCATAAATAAGGAATGATAAATACTTACGTCACACACTAAAGTATAAAAGGTGATAAATAATTACACTCTTATGTAAAGTATATACAAGCATGACAAATTCCAATAGGTCACGCTAAGGTGTGCCCATAGCCGAGCACAGGCCAATGCTTTCTATACACGAACCAATGGGAGGAAGAGACCATATGATTCAAGAGTGTGAAACCATGCCAAATGAATTCAAAATGCCCAACCTGGAAAGGTTGACCATGTGAGGAATAGTCTAACATAGTAATACTCTATAAATTATCCTGAGGACATAAGGGAGGATCAAGACATAATGGAGGTACAAGATTCTTGTCAACGGGTGGTAAGGGAAATTTGTTGGCAATTTCAATAGTTGAAACCCAAGACTTTACTCAGTCCACGGGCAGAAATTCTAAGGAAGGTAAAGGAGGTGCCCCCTAAGTCGATGCAAGATTTGATATGATGAGCTCCACATGTTCCAAGTTAGGGGGATTAGAGATAGAAAGAGGCATAACCTCCTTGTGATTATCAGTGGATAGATCCATGACCTCCAAGTAGACTAACCGGGGAGGTTGGTCATCAAGGAGTCACGTGGAACAATTGAAGGGATAGTCCGTGTGGGCAGAGGAGTTTGATCATTTTAAATATTATGATGGAGTTTCTCACCAATGTTAGGAGGTATCGATGGGACTATCGAAGGGCCAATCTCTTCCACAACAGGTGGCGTAGGGTGCTCACTAGGATGATCATCTTCTACAGTAACATGTGACACCACCCATAGATCAAGAGGTCTATGGGGTCCACAGGTTCCAAAAGAGATCATATACATAGGATTAGTGGTAGGAGATGAGGGAGAATTGGGTGGAGGGAGTTGAGGAAAAACCCCCATAATAGTGGAACTTTTAAAAAGTACTGCCCTAACACTCTGAAACTAAACAGGATTGTCCCCCACAAGTGGTATAGTGTTTCTAGTAGTGGAAAGATGGGCTATTGGAAAAAAATAGTCAAGATGGTCAAAGATGAAGATCTTTCCCTCATGAGGAAATCATGGTAAACAAATCACAGATGAGAGCATTGCGGTCATGGCATAAAACCAACTATAACCAAGGAGCAGGTTACAATCTAAAGGAGCATCGACGACTTCATTATCAACATATACCGTTTTCCCCTGTAACTCGATGGAAAAATATGGGAGGACCCCCTTACGAATGAAACGATGACCATAAAATTCTTAGATAGTGTTATTATATGCTGTGAGAGCGAGAGCACAAATATATTTCCAACAAGATACAGACATTACACAGGTGGAAGAAACCTCATCTACCATAGTGCAATGGATATTCCTCTGGGAAACTTGCACGATAATCTGGAAAGGGATATGATGGGAAAGATAAGGGGAATATTTCTCAGCATTGGAAGTGATGAAACTAGAGTCAGATAAGTCAACTCCACCAATGGTAAACAACAAGGCTTTGCACTACTAAGGACAACTTTGCAAGACCTCCAAGGAAAACATGGAACAAGGCACTTGGAAAAGATCTCCAACAAGAATATAATGTTGAGCGGCCTGGAAGAATGTTTGTATGTTTTATTATGGATAAAAACCCTGGGCTGGTGATAGACACATTCCATAAGCTTATCTAAAGTGAGAGGTCAAGTGGAACTAAGTGGAGCTAGTGAGCCCTCGGAAGGATAACTCGACTCAGGGACATCATATGATTTATCTCGCATGGTCATGTTGGAATATTCCTTGCACAAAAATATGGTTGAACTATGATGGGGATGGGAATATGACCCATCATTTCCCCCTTACATAGGTCAATAAGTTTGAGCAAACATTTGTTATTAGGGTCATGTAGGGAATGGATGAGTTAAAAAAATAGGTTGCTGAGTAGATGGTGGTGAAATAATCCTATGGGCTTCATCATCGGAGGACATTCATGAGTGAGGTGGTTACCTTGAAAATTTTTATAGGGAAACTTGACTTTGCGGCGATGCTCACTAGTTCCCCCTCCTTGACTCTGAGGATTGGCTTGAGACTCTTAGGTAGTTTTATTTTGTTGTTTATTTTTCTTATTATTATTTTTATTGTTACCACTAGTTTGAGAGTTGTTCTTAAGTTGAGTGGAATTAATCGTAAGAACATTGGTGGACTGCTTAGGAGGGGTGCTTTAGCAAATCTAGACACACTTGCTGGGGCTTGAGATATAAAAATCAATTTACCAATATGGGAAAAATTTGGCTTATGGGATCGAAAAAAACCCAATCACACCATCGGCATATGGGTCAGGAACTGCTTTAGGCGGGTCAATGGAAGGCTTAGGTGCATTTTGAAATACTTATTACAGCGTACCTGATAGTGAATATATTATATCCAACAGTTGGGAAGTTAAAATATCTTGCTCCTCAGTAAAAGCTTGAAACATGGACACATCATTGGAAATTTGAGGTCGGAGAGATTGACTGAACCACTTACGTAAAATATCATCGAGTCACTTGGTTCTCACTAACCTCTTGCGACGACACCACTCATGACTGTGATCAAAGATAGGCATGGCATCATCTTGTTTGAACTTGGAAAAAAGGTCGAAGTCAAGGCCATACCTAGTTGGTAGCTAGAAAAGTGTCAACAAAGTTTGAGCTAATGAGGAAAAATCATTGTAGGATGTTGTATCTAACTCTATGTACCATTTGGAAACATCCCTAGTTAATTCTCTTTGGAACAAGTGAAGTTTGATAGAATCATCCACCAAATAATTTGATGAGCACCATAGATGGTAGGTGGTGATGTGGGTGGACGAATTCTCTCTAGACTTCCCTTTGAACCTGGGAATATCAGATGGTAACTTAGTAGGCATAGGTGGCCACCATGGATTATGACATATGGGGTCATTAGTCAATTTAGAAAGATTTGGTAAATTAAGAGAAGATAAAAATGGACTATGAATTTGGCTAAATGGGTCATAATTAGGAGAAGCCCCTGACCAACCTTGCAGTCCGCAAAAAATTGATTCGATGGATGCGTTTTTTGGTGGTGAAAAGGGTTCTCCCCAACAAATTATTGTTGCGGGCTATTATAACCAGTATATGGATGTTTCCCCCTAGGGTAAAAAAACTAAAGAGATAAATGGACCCTCAAAATCATGACTACTAATGGGATTGTACCTAGGGTGAAAAGAAGGACCAGATTGCGCAGTAGGACCAACATAAGGGGAATGACCCAGGTAAGAGACGACACTGGTAGCATGGTTATCCCTATGTAAACTAGCCCCTGCAAAAAAAGCATTGGTAGGTGGCATCCATTCAAAGAGCAAACTATAGCAAGCTTGCGATGTACTAGAAGCTACAGTTCCACCAAGTTTACTAGGGACAACTAGTGATTTCCCCCCACCATGGGTTCCCGGAAGTAACCATGTCTAACTTAGGAACAAGAATAGTCAGTTGGGAAAATGATGGTGTGTAAATTCCTGAACCTACTAGCTTACTAGGCTTGGGTACCATAGTCAGCATAGAGGATGGTATGGGCATAGAAATATTTAGGAAAATAGTGGGAGCCATAGATAATACTGGTGGAATGCCCCAAGAAGAATTAAGAGGTGTGGATGGAGGAGAAGGAATAGCCACACTAAGAGGTGGCAGCACTGTCATCGAAAATGAAACTATTGATATAGAAGTTAATGAAGTATCAGAATCTGCCATATGATAAATGGTATATAAATCCACTTAAATGTAAGATGGTGTAGAACCATCAGGATTCAGCCGCAGTAAGGTACGCCCTAAAGGATCAATCATAGGTGGATTGGCTGGAGTGTTAGAGTCATCTGCCAAAGTCTTAATAGAAGCCAAATCACTATTAGTGGGGTTAGACATGGATTCCAACACTATGTGATGGTCTAAGTCATAAGCCTCGAAAATAACTCTCCATGCTGGAGAAATCGTTTCACTTCATTCAGGAGTCATACCTTGCAGACGTCGTGAACGTTGATGAGAAAATTCAGCCAGGGTGATAATAAATAAAACACAATTAAGTTACTGCAAATACCCTAAGGCTAAATTACATACTCAGACCAAAAAGTACTGTCTAGAAACATCCTAGAAGATAGTACACGCAAACATAATACAAGGAAGCTGGTGGTGGAATAGTTATTATAGATACCTTCTTCCCAACCCTTTTAGTTGTGAACTCGGCACAAGTTCCCCAACAAGTGGAACACCCCCTGAGAGGACTAAGAGAGTATGACTAATAGTTGTCCCAGGTACAGATAAGATGACCCCAACCCTGCACCTGTGGATGAGCCCTAGAAAGAAAGGCCACTATGGTCACAATGTACAATAACATGACCTAAGGGTACAGTCGTAGGACAAACCAACATGCAAGGGTAGGAAACTTAACCCCAGCAAGAGCCAAGGCCGAAACCCCCTTGATATTTACATCCCAAGTGGTCCCAAAGTTATAAAAATAATTTTTATGTGTGCCAATTTTGCTATATTGTGCCACCCAAAACTAAGTGAAATGGGTCATGTCACCTCCCTTAGCCCCATTGTGACCTCATACTTAACCCTTTTGTGAGGAGGGCTTTCTAGACTGCACTACTGCAAATGGATTTTACTCCATACCACAAGTTGCTAAGTTGATTTTGTGGTCTTGGAGTGGCTAAATGAAACTCCTACCTCCAAGACCCTAGCCTAAGCTACTATTTGTGTACTACCAGTAAAAATAAAATATGGATCGAGTTGATTTTATTATTGTGTAAATTTTAATTGTTGTTGTTTACACGAGAGGGAAGCAATGTGAAACCAAAATGGTGTAATATCCCAAAATGGAATAATGCATTGATACATAAAAAAAATATTTGTAACATAGAAAATGTACATGTAAGATTATGATCAACACAGAAATAGACAGAATAGCTGAGCCATTTTATTATATAGGAGAAGATTCAGTTACACAATGTAAAAAATATGAGTGGATCTAGCCAAAGAGATGGCCTAGAATCACCCTGCAAATATTCTACAACTAGCACTACATAACTGGAGAGCTGCTGGAAGAAAATACTGCATTTTCTCTTCTGCAAAATATGAATATATGACTATAGGCTGAAAATTAAAATGCATATATATGGAAATATGGAGCTCTAATGATGCGAAGATTCAAGATATGGGCTCTATGATGGATACCCAAGATAACCCAGAAAGGATTTTCCATATCTACAACTTTGGAAAATCACCCTCCTAGAGTTTGATCCTTTGACTTCTGGGTTATGTAGATCTGAAGCTAGATCTAAAAAATTGATGGCTAAAATATGTCACAAGTTCATATCTAATCTTGAAGTGTTGATCCCTTCTCTAGATCCTAAAGCAAGAAGCTCAAGATCTAGCTCCTCAATGCTCCAAAGAATGTTGCAGCTACTGCTACACATCTTCTCATGAAAAATGCGCTGTAAAGGAAGGAGTCTCTATAGCCTACTGCTAAGATATGTAATATAGCTCAGAAATGATGGAAATAATGTATACAATGTGAAGGAATGGTACTCCACTGGATTACTAGCAGAAATGCTAGCAACTTCCCTTCTCCCTTGGATCTACAGGACTGGAATACGCAATTCTTGAAGGAATTATTGTTGCTAGGAGATGAATAATAGATGGCTTGATGCCTAATATATATCTGACGCACTGGAAGGCTGATCTTCAAGCTCAAGATGATAGGATGAATCCTTCATCGGTTCCTCATCTGAAATATTGAAAGACAACCTCCTCCCCTCAAACTGATCTTCAGAAATGTAAAAATTTTGAATATGGATGTTCTACAGAAAGTAGGAATAATGTGGCACAAATGCCTAATGATGAATGAAGTACAATCCTCTCCCAGTAGATCACTCAATTAAAGAGGTGGGATTCCCGACCAAGAACACCTAGTGCTAAACAACACTTGCAATCTTAGCTAAACAGCCAAAGAAAGCATGGAATGTCACCTGACAATTCCAGATCTAAACAGATCATACATAAAGAATAATCTTCAACATGTCCTTCTATTGTTCCTTTATATTCTTTATATAGATTATGAGCCTTCTCATGCCTTGGCCCTCCTCATAACTGCGTTGTACATGTGGACAAAGGTCTCCATGTTGACTGTGTTGTCTCTCCATTATCTCCATCATGTGTGAATGCAATGATCACCCTCTCCATCATGTGTGCATTAAATGGACCACTCCTCTATCATCTCATCATAAATTCTCTATGATCTTATGTTTTATCCCTTCTAAGATCTTATTTGATTGTATCAACCTCTATGATCTATCTCATTAATGAGACATGATCTCCACTCCTTTCACATTAAGTAGTTGCTCTACTACTCCATTATGTAGATGTGGATCTGGAATATCCACATACACACATCAAAAGTGAATTTTTATTAATCTTTGAACATTATGGGTCCCTCCACCCTTTTATTTACTTAATTAAGTAGGTTTATTAAGAACTCTAATATTCCAAATATCATGTGAAAATTTGGGAATATTGCAGTCATCCCCAGAAAAATGTTGCTTGACCTCAAGCAACTGCAAAAGTGGATGCTACATCAAAAATCCTCTCTCCAAATGGCATCTTCATGTGGAAGGCCTTCCCATCTGTCACAATGTGTCATGCATGTCCATCTCTAAAGCTGCCTCTCTAGAATGTCTAGAATGGCCTCCAACTGAAAAGTTAGATACCCTGCCTCATCAATGAATCTCCAAGTGGAAAGTTACCATATGATGAAAAAATATCTCCTCTACACATGAGATACATAAGATGAAGTGGTTCATTCCCGAAGTGGAAAGTGTCAACTCATGAATTATCTCTCCAACCCATGATACATAGAGTAGATTACATCTATCAATGCCCTCATCATTAGCCCTATTAGCCATCTAGGAATCAAACATCACATCATCATAGTGAAAAACAAGAAGTAGAGACATATGGGAAAACATGAAAAATGTCAAACCATATTCTCCTAATAACAACCAACGCAGCAAAGCCTTCTACTACCATGATAGATCATCATGAAACAAGTAAGAGAGCCATACTCTCTCAAAAGAAACCATTGTAACAATGCTTCTTGTTGCCATTCCAAATCAACATCAATGAGAATATGAGATCCATATTCTCTCAATAGAAGCCACCTCAGCAATGCCTCTTGTTTCCATACCACATCATCATTTTACCAAATGTAGTGGCCATTCTCTCTCAACAGAAGCCACCTTAACAAGGAATCTTGTTTCCCCATCACATCATCATATACCATGTACAATGACCATAATTACCCAACAGAAGCCAACGCTGTAAGGCCTCCTGTTGCCATCCTCCAACAATGTCATGCAATGTATGGGAAGAACTCAGCCCATACTCTCCCAATAGTAACCATAACAACAAGGATTATTGTTTCCTCCTTGCATTATCATGGTGCAAGTCATGGAGCAACAATATAGTAATGGACATGTGAGATGTCTCATCAACATAATACTAACAAAATCCTTTATGCCACATCATGTGAGAGTTATACTTTCTCCCAACCCCAAGTACATACATGAACATGAGATACATCTCAAACAAAATACATGTAAATACATGAGACATATCCCAAACAAGAGTAAATACATGGACATAAGATATATCATGAGATGTCCAAAATCTCTCATCAAAAACCAAAGTAACCATACCCTTATCTTATGCATTCTTCTAGTGATGTATAAGGCATGAATTAGCAAAATATGACTCCTTGAGTGGTAACCATACTCACCCAAGAGCAACCAATGCAACCATGCTTCTTGCTGGCCTATATCATAGATCTGCAAGTGGTTTGGCAACCTCTTGCTCCATATCATCAATCATTCATCCCAATGTGGATGATGGATCTCATTCTGTAAATACTTGGCATCCACCCATTGTAGGACACCAACCTCATCAAACTATTGAAGAACTTCGCACTCCATGATATGTTGAAGTGAATCTCCAATGAGATCTCTCCATGAGATTCTATTCTCATCAATGACCCTCCAAAACCAATAATGTTTTTGATCTGCTGCAGGTAGAAGTTTATCTTTGATCTATGAGATGCTCATTGAGAAAGTGTCATCTATAAAAGATAAAATATTTCTCATCTCAAGATGTCTACCATCTATCATCTTTTCCTCCATGGCTTCATGAATGAAGCTGCCATATGATTTCTCCCATAAGGAATGGGTCCTCTTCTTTTCACTGCTTCTCATTAACAGTGTTGTAGATATGCAAGGTGATACATGTGCTATCTCAAAGCAAGGCACAATGTTGAACTCATAGCCAGCCATTGTACATAGGATCATACTCATCCCATCTTTAGAAATTATACACTTCAACTCAAAGGGTTGAATGTAGTCCATTAATGATAAACTAGGATGTTTCTTCATCTCTTCCTTGAGTAGATCAAGGGTCCTCTGTGCAATGATATAATGTTTCTTCAAATCAACATGATGTTCTAACCCTTGGTCATGCACTGGACCTGATGGCATGTCCCCATAAGTTTCAATAAGGGATACTGAAATAATATGTGATGAAAATGGATGCATACCTTGGATCAATTGAGATTCAGAAACATCTTGCAAGAGCACAAGAGTTTCCTCTTCCAGTTCAAAGGTCTCTCCAACTGCTGGTAAGAGTGATGGCTGCACTTCTACATGTGTACCAGCACTGGTATCTATCTCCTCCTCCTCATGCATCTCATCAATCATGCATGTGGCTCAAAATGTCAAGAACTCAAGACCATCTTGCTAATATGCAAGTGATCCTCCTCTTGATGTAAGCACATTTGCAGCTGGTGATGGTAGAGGCTCCTCCTCTTGAGTGATAATGAGAACATCTTCTCTTCAATCTTCATGCACTATATCCTTGATGATGGGAGATTTCACTATGTGAGATGTCTTTTGTTTCTTCCTACCATATTTCTTCTTCAGTATTTGCATAAAATATGCATAAGCATACACTTCCATGTGTGATACATGACTAAACTACCAATTTCTTACTTCACCCTCTAGGTGCATCGCTGCAAACTCCACAACCTCTCTTTCTGATATAGGATATTTCAGGAAGAATGTAAATAATTCTTCCCTCTAAGCCCTCAAGGTGCTTGTGGAAGATCCATCAAATGTAGGCAAGAAGAATCTATGCCTCTTTCTTCTATTGCTGCTTCTAGATCTCCTCTCTTATTTGAGCTGCAAAAAATGTTGGAGAGAGAGATTCTCCTTCAATGCTCTAGGTTGTGACTTGTATTTAGATAGATATTCAGTTGGGGTCCCATGCCCAAAGCCTTAATCATATTCAAACTAGTCCTCTTTCTCAAAGAAAGTGGATCTAGTGGAATAATGTGAAGCTCTTTGCTTCTCCGATCTTCTTTGTTGCTGAAAAGAAGTGTTGGGACCTTCTTCATCTTGAAAACTTCTTGACATTTATCTTTGCCTTTCTCTTCTTGCTTCATTGATCTCCTTAGAGAGATCCTTCATATATCTAAAGGAAGATGAGGCAAAAATCAATCCTTCCATAGTAGATCTCTACTATCTTCTTTTCTTATGTTGTCGAAATGTCCACAAGCTGAGCCAAAGATCATGCTCTGATACCACTATAATATCCCAAAATGGAATAATACATTGATACAGAAACACAATATTTGTAACAAAGAAAATGTACATGTAATTTTATGATCAACATAGATATAGACAGAATAGCTGAGCCATTTTATTATATATGAGAAGATTCGGTTACACAATGTACAAAAGATGAGGGGATCTAGCCAAAGAGATGGCTTAGAATCACCCTGCAAAAATGCTACAACTAGCACTACATAACTGGAGAGCTTCTAGAATCAAATAATGTGTTGTCTCTTTAGTATAACATGAATATATGACTGCAGGGTGAAAAGGAAAATGAAAATCTACAGAATTCTGGAGCTCTGATGATGCAAAGATTCAAGATCTGGGCTTTATGATAGATACCCAAGATAACCCAGAAAGGATTTTCCAGATCTGCAACTTTGGAAAATCACACTCCTAGAGTTTGATCCTTTGACTACTAGGTTATGCAAATTTGAATCTAGATATGTCAAATAGATGGCTAAAATATGTCAGAAGATCAGATATAAACTTGAAGGGTTGATGCTGCTAGAGTCGGTCCTTACAGCCCTCCGTCAGATATCATTTCATTTTTTGCATATCATTTTTAGGTGTCTCGCTCACTTCACTTCGTTGCATTTCAATAGGGGAATGCCATTGACTGACGAGAGGGTTCGGTCTTCTTGTATTCCCTCATGCTTGTACCTGCTGGGCTAATTAAAACTCCTCAAAATTCATCGAAGTTCAAGTCACATCATTCATGGTCATAAATGATTATTTTCGTCAACAAGAGTCTTTTAGTTTTAGAGTCTAGGGTTTATTCTTTTGATATATTTAATAAATGCCCGCAGGCCATGAGGATGGTTTTCGAAAAGGTTCTTAATTCAAATTTTCATCATCAAACACATCTGAGGACATTTTTTGTTCAAAACTCTCTTTTGAACAAGAAATTGTCAAATTCATTTTTTGTAACAATGATGTATTTTTTCTACCATAAAAAAATTTCAATGCAGCCTCTGGTCTTTGCCGAAGTCCAAACGCCAACATCCCTGCAAAAACAACCAAATTTCATCAGTCCAAACTCAGAAAATCAATGAAAAAGCCGAAAGACAGAAGTTCAATGAAAGGATAAAGTGCCAAATGAAAAAACATTACAAAGTGGGTTGTGGAGGAAGTAAAAATTAAACCCAAATCTTGCAAGATATGTTCCAAGGCTATTTAAATTGTTTTTGTCAAATTACATTCACAAATTTTCAGAGCAAAGTCAAATTTGGAGGTTGAAGAGCGAATTTCAGTGTTGAAGGGCCGTGACTGTGTGTTGACAGTGCGCGCGGTGCATAGGAACAGAGCGCGGCGCATTGGGAAAAAACCAGCAGTTCATTTTTACACACACGTGGGGCACCCAAGGGCCGCGGCGCACTAGGTTTGCGCGTGGCGCATAGAGCTCTAAGGCCGGAAAATTACCCTCCTTCACCAAAATTCATTTCAAATCGGCTCTTTCGTCTCCAAGTAAGTTTTTCAAAGCCTGTATGATGATTTTGGGCTATGGTGCTATGGTTTAGAAGCAAAGATATTAGTGTTTGAATGGTGCAAAACTTAACCCTATTTCCACTTCGAAATCTGCTCCATAGGGTTTGAGGAGTGATGATTTTCATTTGAAATTGGTGTCAAAACTTGCATTTGCCGAAACGCTCTTATGCCATTGTTATGTATGCTTTTATCACTGCTATCATTATATCATTTTCCTCACTGCTGTGATCACTGTTATTATACCATAGTCCCATTGTTATACCATTGTTTCACATCCTTCATTCACTTTTGTTCCCATGTGGTAAAACTCTAAATTTATCACTTGTTATCCCTTCCCTCCAGTGACAAAATTTTAATTGCCACAACATTCAAGGATTATGCCTTAGATTTCACTTACATTTTTTCATTTCACCCATTCCCATTCCCAAAAATACTCCCTTCACTATCATTGTTTTCCTATATCACTTGTAAATTGTCCATATTCCTGAATCCCTCAAACAGTGGCTATCCTCACACTTGACAGTACTTTCCTCATTGTGGTTTTCCTATAGCACCTTGATACATATGTGACACATTTGGGATTAGAGAATACACTGAATTCTTGTTTTCATCATTACCATATCAACATATATTTGTCATACTTTTAGCACCATGTCAGAGACAGATTCACCTTATGAGTAGGGGTATGAGCAGGACAGTGATTCATCTACAGAGGTTAATGTGCCAAGGAGGTCTCACAAAAGTGGCAAAAGTGGTAGGCATGTCAGGGAGGAGCCCACTTCTTTGACCCAACTGCAGGCTTGACCGCTTGCAATGGATTTTTTTCAGCGTCAGTCATGTTTCCATTATTGTGAGATGATTTCTAGAACTCAGCATCATCATGAGTTAGCTCGCCTATTTGTCTTACATTTTCATAACGGTCGTGTAAACCTTGCTGTGGTGGATTTTACTTTGTCACCAGAGACCATTTCAGAGGCGACTGGGATACCAAACATCGGGGAAGAGTGGAATAAGCGACAACAGTATGGTATTTCCATTCCGATTTCTGAAGGATGAGTATGCACCATTGATGAAACTCATCATTCGTTATTTCAGTTGTGAAGGGCACTTTTCACACTTGTATGTATATCACATCCGGCTATTGATGCACTTCACGAGAGTGCGGTTGATGAGCATTCCATACTTTATGTACCGTAACATAGAGCGGATGACATTTCTTGTATAGAAGAAGACCCCAGCACAGCAGCATAACAGTATATATCATTACGCGCTGATCAAAATCATGGTGGTACATCAGCTCGCACAACAGGGCATCGCATGGGATGAGTTCATCTCCCGTGACTTCTTTGCAGTGCCACAGCTGCCTCCCGAGGTAGTTCATGATGAGGGAGAGCCTTCACACCAGTTTGATATGCCTGAGACTGAGCATATCAGTGCTCCAGTGTATGTGACATATCAGCGAGGCCACAGAGCCTTATTTGCAGCTACAAGACGAGTACTATCTCCACCCGGGGTGGAAGGGGTCTCGCCTTCGACATCAGCACAGGTACAGGTTTAGGACAGATGCAAGAGGCCTATGCACGATGAGGGCCCTTCAGGAGGCCGAGACACTGATTTTATACTCATCGATGTTGATGTGAGCTCTCCTAGCTCGAAACTGAGGGAGGTCATCCAGGAGCAGAGAGCTGAGATTGGTACTTTGACAAAGAATTTTCAGAGAGCACAGTGGGTGATAAAGTACCTGGAGCAGCGGAACAAACAGCTGGAGGATCAGCACACACTTTTAGAGCTGCGGTGAATCCGTGAAGATCGACAATTGGCCCGGAAGAGACCTGGTGACATGACACCAATTGAGCGAGAGACCAACCTTATGGATGTTAACATTCATCTGGAGAAGTTTTTGGCAAAGGCCAATAGAGAAAAATACATGCTCCGTCATATGAAGGTCATTATTGGGCCCGCATGCACGTTTGCAGAGCAAAAATGAAGATCCTGAAGAGAAGGTTGAGCAGAGCACTAAAACGATGAAAGAGGCCTGATCCACTCCGGATCTTGGACGAGGCTTCGCTGGCTGAGCATGAGGCATGATAGGGGATATTTTCTCCTAATTTCAGAAAATTTGGAGAAGTTTTGTCATTTTTGAAAATTTTGGTCACAAAATAGGTTTTTCCGCCCAACGCGTCGCGCGACCCGACGCGCGCTTATGATTGGGACACCTTCTGGAGGAAAAATTTGTATTTTTAGATTTTTCATGGTAAGTTATGCATGCTAAGAAATGGCCGAAGCATTTCATCAAGTTCTGGATGATCAAAAGGGCCAAAAACACCATGAAAACCACCTTTCTTCCACCTTTTGCACCAGCAGGAAGTACTTCTGGGAGAATTAAGTTTTGGAGGGGCAAATGAGCTCCAAATTGAAAAATTCCACTTAGGTTGGATAGAAGACATCTAGGGCTTTCCAACGAGCTTTCATGAGTTTGATTTTGACTTCAGGAAGTTCTCCAAAATCAGGTCCAAAGTAGCATGACGCATAGAGCTTTGGAGCGCGGCGCATAGAGGTTTTTGGCATGTTTTTCACCTTCCAACTCAGAAATTCGGCCAGTTTGGACTAGTTTCACCTCTTGATGCAATTTTTGGTTTTTATTGATGTAATTTGATGTATATGATGTAAATTTTGCACTTATTTACTTGTTCTAGATGATTCATTCACAAAAAAGTGAAAATCAAGTGAATGGATCAGTTTCCTAGCTTATAGAGGCAAGTTGTTTGGCTGCCTAGATTTTAGCTCTTTGTTTAGAATTGGTTGAAACTTCTCCTATAAGCATGAGATCAAACCCTAAGGCATGGGAAGGGGTTAGACTTGTCTATTTATTGTATTTTCTGAGACACTTTCAGGGTTGGACTCTTGGGAAAAGTTTGGCACACTATTGTACATATTTTCTGCATTTTGGCTAAGGAAAGATTAGAGGTTTTGCAGCACCTGTTGGGATTCTTGTGGCTTTCAGTTTTGATGGTGTGTTCTCTCATTTATTTGTAAGTTCTTTAATGTTTAATTTATTCCATTCCCTTCTTTTTCTTCTGAAACTAAATGAATGAGTAAATGAGGTAGAATCCATTGATTCCAGTGCTCTGCCTTTAAATTTGTTTAGTTTTATATGTTTTCGCCAGTTTGGAGAGGATACTTGTTCTCCCTTGCCCTCTTTATCTCCTTGTCATTCTGATCCATCCATACACATAATCAAAAAGCATTAATACTACTGCCTACCCTGCCCCAGCTCGAATTCTGCAAAGATCTGGCCTCATCCCCGAACCCAAAATTGTTTTTCCCATTTTTCCAACGAAAACCCAAAAAATTAAAAAAAAAATTTCCTATCTATTTACTAGCCTAAAATCAGTATCCATTATAAGTCATCTCAGCCCCTTTGAATACCTTTTGTCGAGATAGACCCGGAGAGAGCCCTCTCCTGTCCTCGTAGGGCTAGCTACGAGGCTGAGCTTGGTTTGATGTTGCCTTGAGTTTTACCTTATTTCAGACTAAGGTAGATTCATGCGCTAACATAGTGGCGACCATACTGGGGAAAAATCTCAAATGGTTTACATGTTGGTGTGTTCATTTCATGAGTTATAGACGGAGTCTGAAGTCACGCCAGGTAGCTTTCGAAACGCTTTTGGTATGCATTCGAGGAAGTAGATAAACGCTGCTTCAGTCGATCTCTGGTTTAGCTTGTGAATGCGGCACTTGATTTGCAAATTACCCCAGTACACTTGTTCATTCTAGACTTTTGGATGATTGATTCTAGAAGTCGATAGGCTGAAAATAATCGGTTGTGTCCTTTGGATTTTTTGAATAGATCAATACACTGGCTTCAAAAAGGCATACTAGATCAAATCCTGATCCAAATCCGCCTCCAATATATGAAAACCCCAACCTAATCCCAATAATTTTCCGTCGAGAAGCTCCCATCATTCCTTTGGTCAAATATCACTCATACCCCACTATTTTTGAATACATTGAAGATATTGAGTTTGACGATCAGTTCGAGTTATCATTGTTTGAAACCAAGTCCGAAAGTGCTACTGGTTCTACCGTCATCAATCCTGAGTTTATCAAGTATCTAGAAGTAGAACAAGAAAATAGATCTCTTGATAATTATATTCTGAATCTTCAAAACTCCATTGTGGCAACCAACATCCCTGAATTCATTGAATCTGCATCCGAAACTCTTGGGCCATCTGAAATTGCATCTAGTTCACAGATTCCCACAGAACCTCCTTTTATCCCTACCATTCTCGTACATCCTGAGATCTCTGATCAGCAATCAGCAGTCGTTCCTCCTCCATCTCCACCGCATACACCTCGTTCATCTACTTCTCCCATTCCACCTGTTTCTCCAAGACATATTATAAATCCGCGAAGAGCCATGGCTGCTAGATTCACACTTCTTGTTTTACCTGCAAATTTGGATCCTATGCCCACTGATTATCAGAGTAAGATTCCAATATTTGATGGCACTCTGCAGAGTGTGTCCGTCTAGCAGCATATTGTTAGAATGACAGATTTCTTGGACCTGCATGAAATTGATGAAGAGAATGTGTCCATGAGATTGTTCGCCCAGACTTTTGGAGGTGAGGTTCGTAAATGGTTCAGAGCTTTACAGCCCGGAAGTATCAATACATTACAAGAGCTTCAGACACAATTCCTAGATCAGTGGGAGATGAAGAAAGATCCGCTGCAAATTACTTCTGAGTATACTAGCATCAAGCGTAATCCTGGTGAGTCCATTCAAGACTATATTATCAGATTCAATACAGTTTATAATGCAATTCCAGATGACTTAAGACCATCTAGAAAGTCAGCTCTCCTTAAATTCCCAAATGGTTTCGATCCGGAGATGGCTTATTCATTACAAGATAGAGATCCGCCTACCTTGGAAGATATGCAGAAGATTGCTGTTAGTGTTGAGGCAAATCTAAATGATAAGAGAGCCCGGTTGAAAGCAGAAAAGAGAGTGACCATAAAGGAAGAAGCTTCCACATCTACATCAGAATAGCACTTGCTTCACGAAATGGAAAAAATGTTCAAAATAATGACTCTTGATAAGCCCGAACCGCAGATTCGAAATCCCAACTACCGTGGCCAGCAACAGCCACAGTTCATAATTAAGCAGTGTGAACAGAGAGCACAAGAGCCGGCAGCCCAGCAGCAAGTAAAAACACCTCTTCTGCAGAATTTTGTGAGTCAAGATTCAAACGATGACGATGATGTAGTAGGGGATCAAAACCACTTCTTTACTCCCGATGATCTGCCCATTTACATCACTGAAGATGAAGAGTATGCAGAAATTTCAGCTGCACAGAAAGATGAGGATTTTATTTTAGCAAATGATGTAGCTCTAGAGGAAGAATCAGATGAATACCAAAGAGGGTATATGAATGCTTTGTCCGCTCAGCAGAAGCAATACTCATTAAGAAACAGAGATGTGCCCATAAACCCAATTCAGAAGAGAAAAGAGGCTTCAACACCGAAGTTAGATTCACCTGTAGCACCGAAGAAAGGAAAAGAGACAATTGATCCCACAGCTAACAAATCATCATCAATAGAAAAGTCAAATCAACCAAGCATAATGAAGGATAAGGCTGAAAGGAAAGAAGTTCCAGTCAAAGAGGTTGAAAGGGTTTCAGCTTTTAGTTTGGAGAATGAAATTTCTAAATTGAAGGTATCTATTCCTTTGACAGAAATTATGAAGAACAACAGTTATAGAGGTCAAGTCTCTAAAATTATGAATTTTGATCCAATGTTTGACACGGTGAATATTGAAGATGATCAGCCTGAATTGATATTTGGGTCTGCTTTAGATGGTGAGTCCCCTGATAGTGATGTTCCTCCCTTTTATATCAGTTTGAGGTTGCATGAATATGTATTGCATAATGCCATGTTCGATTCCGGTGCTTCGCACAATCTTATGCCAAAAGCAATCATGGAAAAGTTGGGTTTAGACATTACAAGGAAGTACCATGATTTGTACTCATTTGATTCCAGCCGAGTGAGATGTATCAGACTCATCAAAAATTTGGTTGTAAGTTTAGATCAGATTCCTGCGAAGAATGTCTTGATGGACGTGGTTGTGGCAGACATTCCTCCTCGATTTGGGATGCTCCTTTCTAGATCTTGGGGAGCAAAGTTGAAAGGTACACTACAGTTAGATTTCTCATATGCAACAATTCCTGTCTTTGGCCAAATGAGAAAGTTATATCGAGAACAGAAGATGAAATACATGATAACAAGCAAGGAGAAACCAATCAATCATCCTGTAAATTATGTACATACCGAATTAGAGTCTTTTGTTTTGTTTGCTGATAGTTTTAATGATATAGATAGTCATTTAGTTCAAGCAGAAGATATACCAGAGATTACCGAGAATTTCAGAGAAGTTATGCAGAAAGAAAGATGAGAAAAGCAAGCTACTGTTGAGCAATCAGCTAAAGACGATGGGCAGCAAACAAAAAAAACAGAGCTGGCGCAATTTCAGCACTTAGAGGATGATTAAGATGGTCTTTGGACCATGGATTTCGATGGCGCAGTGGGTAGTGATGGTGCTGGAATTGGTGTTTGGATACGCAGTCCATTTTCCGCTCCGAATAAGGTCCCGAGCAATGTGCGAGTATGTTCCTACAAACTAGCATTTGATTGTTCTAACAATGAGGCTGAGTATGAGGCTCTGATTGCAGGCCTAAAGATTCTAAGAAAGCTGAACGCAAAAATAATTGCAGTCTAGGGTGATTCTGAATTGGTGATAAAACAGGTAAAGGGTGAGTTTCAAGCCAAGCATCCTCGCATGAGGGCTTACCGTAATGCAATTTTAGACATTTTGAAGTTATTTTCAGATTATACCTTGACATGTGTGCCTCACATCCAAAATGGTGTTGCTGATGGACTTGCTAAAGAAGCAAGCAATTTAAAAATCCCAATGAATTCCAGAAATAAGTTCGAGATCCATGTGAAGCACCGCCCTACCGTTTCGAATAATCAAAGATGTTGGCAAGTTTTTCAGGACGATGAGGAGATTAGTGATTTCCTACAAAACAAGGGTAAGTTTAAAGATACCTCCATAGATATAGAACATGATGATGGTAATGATGATATGCAAATAAATCAAATGGAAGTGCTGCAGCTTAAGGATAACATCATTCCTAAGGGATTGATTCCTTTAGAGGAACTCTTTGATCAAGATGATGTAGCCCGCAAACCGACATTGAGGCCGACTGAAAAAGGTGTTGAAGAAGTAAATATTGGGACAGCTGAAAACCCCAAGATGGTAAAGTTATCCAAGTCATTGTCACCGGAGGTAAGAGCTGAATATGTGAGATTGTTATCTTCATTTTCTGATGCTTTCGCGTGGGATTACTCAGATTTAAAAACGTATGACACTAATATCATTCAGCATACTATCCCTATTAAACCAAATCAGAAGCCTTTCCGTCGGAAGTTGAGGAGAATCAATCCGAAGCTGCTACCATCCATTGAGAAGGAGGTAAACAGGTTGTATAAGTCAGGAATCATTGTACCTATCAGATTTTCTGATTGGATTTCCAATTTGGTGCCCGTGAGGAAAAATACAGGTGAGATCCGTTTGTGTATTGATTTCAGAAATTTGAATAAGGTGTCATTGAAGGACAATTATCCGCTGCCAAAAATGGACCATATACTGCAGCGAGTAGTTGGAGCATCAAGGATGTCACTACTCGACGGCTATTTAGGATATAATCAAATTTTAGTGCATGAGGACGATCGTGACAAAACCGCCTTCACTCCTCCGTGGGGGACATTTCACTATGCTAAGATGCCATTTGGTTTGAAAAATGTAGGTGCCACTTTTCAGCGTGCAATGGACATGGCTTTCGCCAATGAGAAAGATGTATTTTTGGTTGTTTACCTTGATGATTTGACGGTGTTTTCAAATTCTGATGAAGAACATTTGTATCACTTGAAAGTTGTTTTTCAGAAGTGCAGAAAATATGGCATTTCACTGAATCCAAAAAAGAGCTTGTTTGCCATGGATGAAGGCAAACTTCTTGGCCACATCATATCAAAATACGGCATTCGTGTTGACCCTGCACGTGTTGAAGCAATCCAGCAAATTGAACAGCCTCGGAACAAGAAAGAAATACAGTCATTTAATGGTAAAATGGATTTTCTGCATCGTTTCATTCCAAATCTTGTTGAGCATCTTAGAGAGATCACAAACATGCTGAAAAAGGACAGTCAAGTGAAGTGGAAGGAAGAGGCGGTGAAATCATTCAATTTGGTAAAGTTAGCTCTTTCTTCAGCTCCCATTTTAATCAGCCCGGATTACACACAGGACTTCATTTTGTTTTCGTTTGCTTCTGAACACACTTTAGCAGCTGTTTTAATGCAGAAAAGAGATGGAGTTGAGAAGCCCATTGATTTTTTCAGTGGAATTATAAGGGACAGAGCTTTGAAATACAACATTATCGAGAAACAAGCACTTGCTCTTGTGAAGGCCTTGAAATATTTTTGTGTGTATATACTACATTCCCACATTATAGCTTATGTTCCTAACGCAACTGTCAAAGATGTATTGGTACAAGAAGATCCGGAAGGAAGACGGGGTAAGGGGATCGCTGCGTTGTTAGAATATGATGTGGAGATTAAACCGAACAAGCTGATCAAAGGACAAGGATTAGCCAAGCTCATGGCCGAAACAAATCTGCATGCTCTAGACATAAATTTGATCGCTGCTATGTCTGATGAGGATGAGGAAAGTGAATCATTTCAGGTATCTGATATCTTTGTTTCTTCCCCTTGGTATGCTGACATTTTATATGTACTTCAGAATTTATCTCCACCACCCGGGATGCCTAGAAATAAGAGTAGAACCTTGAAGTTGAGGGCTGCAAAGTTTTGTATAGTGAATTCTGCATTATATTGGAAAGACCCTCGTGGAATGTTATTGAATTGTTTGGTAGAGGAAGAAGCCAAAAGAGTTTTGGAGGACTTTCATAGAGGAGACTGCGGGGGGCATCTATTTTGGAAAACCACAGCGAATAAGATTCTGAGAGTGGGATACTATTGGCCTACTTTATTTTCTGATGTATATAAGGCTGTTAAGAGTTGTCACAAATGTCAAATTTTCGAAGGGAAGTAGAAATTACAGCCTTTGCCTCTTAAACCAATTGAAGTCAGTGCACCATTTCAGCAGTGGGGGTTGGATTTCATTGGGGAAATCCATCCGGCATCTTCAGGTCAGCATAGATGGATATTGACAGCAACGGATTACTTCATGAAGTGGATCAAGGAAATTCCCACTCGACAGGCTACGGATGCGGTAATTATTTCTTTTCTTGAGAATAACATTCTGTCACGTTTTGGTTGTCCTAGTAAGATAATCACAGATAATGCAGCGGCCTTCAAGTAAAAAAGGATGGTTGAATTTTGCAATAAGTATAACATCAGCTTGGGACATTTGACTGCCTACCATCTGCAAGGAAATGGCTTGGCAGAGTCTTCAAATAAGTCTTTGGTAAATATCATTAAGAAATTGCTGGAAATCAATAAGAAAGGTTGGCACAAGAAATTAGTAAATGCGCTTTGGGATGATAGGGTAAGTCAGAAAAAATCCATCGGTATGTCTCCCTTTGAGTTGGTGTATGGATTAGACACAGTGTTTCCCACTTATCTTGCTGTCCCGGTAGTCAAATTGCTTCAAGAAGCGGGTAGTGAGGAAGATCCCATGTAGCGAGCGATAAATCAGATGATTCATTTACAGTAGACACAGGAGGAGGTCTTTCAAAATACATTCTAGTTGTAGGAGAGCATTAAGAAGATTTATGACAGGAAGGTGAAAGAAGATAAGTTTCAGTTGGACGAGGTGGTCTTGAAGTGGGATGCTCGGAATGAGGAAAAAGGCAAGCACGACAAATTTGAAAACCTTTGGAAGGGTCCTTTTAAGATTGCAATGTATCGTGGTCAGAACGTCTTTCTTCTCAAGGAAATGAATGGGGATGATGTCCTGGAGGGCCGATCAATGGTCGGCTGCTCAGTGATACCATCTCTGAGTATTTTCTGCTGATTTCATTGTCATTGTATATATCGTTCTACTTCTGTTTCATCGCAAGTGTGTACTAATCTCTTTTCTTCGGTCTGGGGCCCGAAGCGAAGGCTATAATTCTGAAGAAGGAGGTTAGTTGGTTTGAAGTTTGTCAAGTTAGTTTTATCTGTCATTTCAGTTTTAAAATTGAGTTGGTTTCAGTCAGGTTTCATTCAAGTTTTCAGTCAATAAATGTGTCAAACGTTTTGTGTTATCTGTTGAAATAATGACTCCAGCGCCCAATGGATGAAGGCACTATCTAACTCTTCCAGAGATCTGCCGTTCTTGGCATCTCCTTGGAGCCACCATCCCCATTGGAGCCAATGTTAGAGTCGGTCCTTACAGCCCTCCGTCAGAGATCATTTCGCTTTTTGCATATCATTTTTAGGTGTCTCGCTCACTTCAATTCGTTGCATTTCGCTAGGGGCATGCCATTGACTGATGAGAGGGTTTGGTCTTCTTGTATTCCCTCATGCTTGTACCTACTGGGCTAATTAAAACTCCTCAAAATTCATTGAATTTCAAGTCACGTCATTCATGGTCATAAATGATTATTTTCGTCACCAAGAGTCTTTTATTTTTAGAGTCTAGGGTTTAGTCTTTTGATATATTTAATAAATGCCCGTAGGCCATGAGGATGGTTTTCAAAAAGGTTCTTAATTCAAATTTTCATCATCAAACACATCTGAGGACATTTTTTGTTCAAAACTCTCTTTTGAACAAGAAATTGTCAAATTCATTTTTTGTAACAATCATGTATTTTTTCTACCATAAAAAATTTTCAATGCAGCCTCTGGTCTTTTCCGAAGTCCAAATGCCAACATCCCTACAAAAAAAACCAAATTTCATCAGTCCAAACTCAAAAAATCAATGAAAAATCCAAAAGACAGAAGTTCAATGAAAGGATAAAGTGCCAAATGAAAAAACATTACAAAGTGGGTTGTGGAGGAAGTAAAAATTAAACCCAACTCTTGCAAGATATGTTCCAAGGCTATGTAAATTGTTTTTGTCAAATTACATTCACAAATTTTCAGAGCAAAGCCAAATTTGGAGGCCGAAGAGCGAATTTCAGTATTGAAGGGCCGTGACTGTGTGATGACAGTGTGCGCGGCGCATAGGAACAGAGCGCGGCGCATTGGGCAAAAACCAGCAGTTCATTTTGACACGCGTGCGGCGCACCCAAGGGCTGCGGCGAACTGGGTTTGCGCGCGGTGCATAGAGCTCTAAGGCGAGAAAATTACCCTCCTTCACCAAAATTCATTTCAAATCGGCTCTTTTGCCTCCAAGTAAGTTTGTCAAAGCCTGTATGATGATTTTGGGCTATGGTGCTATGGTTTAGAAGCAAAGATATTAGTGTTTGAATGGTGTAAAACTTAACCCTATGTCCACTTCGAAATCTGCTCAATAGGGTTTGAGGAGTGATGATTGTCATTTGAAATTGGTGTCAAAACCTGCATTTTCCAAAACACTCTTATGTCATTGTTATGTATTCTTTTATCACTGCTATCATTATATCATTTTCCTCACTGCTGTGATCACTGTTCTTATACCACAGTCCCATTGTTATACCATTATTTCACATCCTTCATTCCCTTTTGTTCCCATGTGGTAAAACTCTAAATTTATCACTTGTTATCCCTTCCCTCCATTGAAAAAATTTTAATTGCCACAACATTCAAGGATTATGCCTTAGATTTCACTTACATTTTGTCATTTCACCCATTCCCATTCCCAAAAATACTCCCCTCACTATCACTGTTTTCCTATATCACTTGTAAATTTTCCATATTCCTAAATCCCTCAAATAGTGGCTGTCCTCACACTTGACAGTACTTTCCTCATTGTGGTTTTCCTATAGCACCTTGATACATATGTGACACATTTGGGATTAGAGCATACACTGAATTCTTGTTTTCATCATTACCATATCATCATATATTTGTCATACTTTTAGCACCATGTTAGAGACAGATTCACCTTATGAGCAGGGGTATGAGTAGGACAGTGATTCGTCTACAGAGGTTAATGTGCCAAGGAGGTCTCACAAAAGTGGCAAAAGTGGCAGGCATGTCAGGGAGGAGCCCACTTCTTTGACCCAACTGCAGGCTTGCCCGCTTGCAATGGATTGTTTTCAGAGTCAGTAATGTTTGCATTATTGTGAGATGATTTCCAGAACTCAGCATCATCATGAGCTAGATCACCTATTTGTCTTACATTTACATAACGGTCGTGTAAACCTTGCTGGGGTGGATTTTACTTTGTCACCAGAGACCATTTCAGAGGCGACTGGGATACCAAACATCGGGGAAGAGTGGAATAAGCGGTAGCAGTTGGATAAAGCTTATTATGAGCCATATATCAGACCTGGATATATGAGGCAGCTGAGCAGGGTATTTCCATTCCGATTTTTGAAGGATGAGTATGCACCATTGATGAAACTCATCATTCGTTATTTTAGTTGTGAAGGGCGCTTTTCACGCTTGTATGCATATCACATCCGGTTTTGATGCACTTCACGAGAGTGCGGTTGATGAGCATTCCATACTTCATGTACCGTAACATAGAGTGGATGAAATTTCTTGTACAGAAGAAGACCCCAGCATAGTAGCATAATAGTATATATCATTACGCGCTGATCAAAATCATGGTGGTACATCAGCTCGCACAACAGGGCATCGCATGGGATGAGTTCATCTCCCGTGAATTCTTTGCAGTGCCACAGCTGCCTCCCGAGGTAGTTCATGATGAGGGAGAGCCTTCACACCAATTTGATATTCCTGAGACTGAGCATATCAGTGCTCCAGTGTATGTGACATATCAGCGAGGCCACAGAGCCTTATTTGCAGCTACATGACGAGTACTACTCCACCCGGGGTGGAAGGGGTCTCGTTGACTTCATCAGCAGCGCGAGTACTATCTCCACCCAGGGTGGAAGGAGTCTTGCCTTCGACATCAGCACAAGTAAAGGTTCAGGACAGAGGAAAGAGGCCTATGCACGATGAGGGCCCTTCAGGAGGCCGAGACACTGATTTTATACTCATCGATGTTGATGCGAGATTTCCTAGCTCGAAACTGAGGGAGGTCATCCAGGAGCAGAGAGTTGAGATTGGTACTTTGACAGAGAATTTGTAGAGAGCACAGTGGGTGATAAAGTACCTGGAGCAGCGGAACAAACATCTGGAGGATCAGCACACACTTGTAGAGCTGCGGCGAATCCGTGAAGATCGACAATTGGCCCGGAAGAGACCTGGTGACATGACACCAATTGAGCGAGAGACAAACCTTATGCATGTTAACATTCATCTGGAGAAGTTTTTGGCAAAGTCCAATAGAGACAAAGACATGCTCCATCATATGAAAGGTCATTATTGGGCCCGCATGCACGTTTGCAGAGCAAAAATGAAGATCCTGAAGAGAAGGTTGAACAGAGCACTGAAATGGCGAAAGAGGCCTGATCCACTCTGGATCTTGGCCGAGGCTTCGTTGGCTGCGCATGAGGCATGATAGGGTATCTTTGCTCCGAATTTTTTCAAATTTGGAGATGTTTTTGTCATTTTTGAAAATTTTGGTCACAAAACGGGTTTTTCCGCCCAACGCGTCGCGCGACCCGACGCGCGCTTATGATTGGGACACCTTATGGAGGAAAAATTTGTATTTTTGGATTTTTCATGGTAATTTATGCATTCTTAGAAATAGCCGAAGCATTTCATCAAGTTCTGGATGATCAAAAGGGCCGAAAACACCATGAAAACCACCTTTCTGCCACCTTTTGCACCAGCAGGGTTGGATAGCAGACATCCAGGGCTTTCCAACGAGCTATCATGAGCTTGATTTTGACTTCGGTAAGTGCTCCAAAAATAGGTCCAAAGTAGCGCGACGCATAGAGCTTTGGAGCGCGACGCATAGAGGTTTTTGGCATGTTTTTCACCTTCTAGCTCAGAAATTCGGCCAGTTTGGACTAGTTTAACCTCTTGATGTAATTTTTGGTTTTTCTTGATGTAATTTGATGTACATGATGTAAATTTGGCACTTATTTACTTGTTCTAGATTATTCATTCACAAAAAAGTGAAAATCAAGTGAATGGATCAGTTTCCTAGCTTATAGAGGCAAGTTGTTTGGCTGCCTAGATTTTAGCTCTTTGTTTAGAATTGGTTCAAACTGCTCCTAGAAGCATGAGATCGACCCCTCGAGGCATGGGAAGGGGTTAGACTTGTCTATTTATTGTATTTTCTGAGACACTTTCAGGGTTGGACTCTTGGGAAAAGTTTGGCACACTATTGTACATATTTTCTGCATTTTGGCTAAGGAAAGATCAGAGGTTTTGCAGCACCTGTTGGGATTCTTGTGGCTTTCAGTTTTGATGGTGTGTTCTCTCAGTTATTTGTAATTTCTTTAATGTTTAATGTATGACATTCCCTTCTTTTTCTTCTGAAACTAAATGAATGAGTAAATGAGGTAGAATCCATTGATTCCAGTGCTCTGCCTTTAAATTTGTTTAGTTTTATATGTTTTCACCAGTTTGGAGAGGATCCTTGTTCTCCCTTGCCCTCTTCAGCTCCTTGTCATTCTGATCCATCCATACACATAATCAAAAAGCATCAAGACTACTGCCTACCCTGCCCCAACTCGAATTCTGCAAAGATCTGGCCTCATCCCCGAACCTAAAATTGTTTTTCCCATTTTTCCAACGAAAACCCACAAAATTTAAAACAAACTTTCCTATCTATTTACTAGCCTAAAATCAGTATCCATTATAAGTCATCTCAGCCCCTTTGAAGACCTTTTTCCGAGATAGACCCGGAGAGAGCCCTCTCCTGTCCTCGTAGGGCTAGCTACGAGGCTGAGCTTGGTTTGATGTTGCCTTGAGTTTTACCTTACTTTAGCCTAAGGTAGATTCGAGCGCTAATATATCCCTTCTCTAGATCCTTAAGCAAGAAGCTCAAGATCTAGCTCCTCAATTCTCCAAAGAAGGTTGTAGCTGCTGCTACACAAATTCTCATGAAAAATGCGCTGTAAAGGAAGGAGGCTTTCTAGCGTGCTACTAAGATATGTAATATAGCTTAGAAACCATGGAAATAATGTATAAAATGTGATGGAATGGTCCTCCATTGGATTACTAGCTGAAATTCTAGCAACTTCCCTTCTCCCTTAGATCTACAAGACTGGACTACGCAATTCTTGAAGGGATTACTGCTACTAGGAGATGAATAATAGATGGCCTGATTCTTGATATAGATCTGAAGCACTGGCAGGCTGATATTGAAGCTCAAGGTGATAGGATGAATCCTTCACTAGTTCCTCAACTGAAATATTGAAGGACAACCTCCTCCTCTCAAACTGATCTTCAGAAATGTAAAATTTCTGAATATGGATGTTCTACAGAAATTAGGAATAATATGGCACCAATTCCTGATGATGAATGAAGTACAATCCTCTCCCAAGAGATAACTCAATGAAAGAGGTGGGATTCCCGACCAGGAACACCAAGTGTTAAACAACACTTGCAATCTTAGCTAAATAGCCAAAGAAAGCATGAATGTCACCTGAAAATTCTAGATCTAAATGAATCATACATCAAAAATAATCTTCAACATGTCCTTATATAGATTATGAGCCTTCTCATGCCTTGGCCCTCCTCATAACTGCATTGTACATGTGGACAAGGGTATAAATGTTGACTGTGTTGTCTCTCCATGATCTCCATCATGTGTGAATGCAATGATCACCCTCTCCATCATGTATGCATTAAATGCACCACTCCATCATCTCATCATAAATTATCTATTATCTTATGTTTGATCCCTTCGAAGATCTTAGTTGATTGTATCAACCTCCATGATCTATCTCATTAATGAGACATGATATCCACTCCTTTCACATTAAGTAGTTTCTCTACTACTCGATTATGAAGATCTAGATATGAAATATCCATATACACACATGAAATGTGGATTTTTATTAATCTTTGAGGATTATGGGTCCCTCCACCCTTTTATTTACTTAATTAAGTAGGTTTATTAAGAACTCTAATATTCCAAATATCATGTGAAAATTTGGGAATATTACAAATGGTGTGTAGGACTCTTAATTAGTCACCTTAATATAGCTATATGCAATTATTTTCATTTTCAATTCGATGAATTCTAGCTACAAGAGAGAAAGATATTGTATAACACACCAATGCCTAATAAAATGCACTTTTCGCTAACTCTTCTTGAATGAAAAATATCGCAAGAATTTGACTTAATGACCCAAAAACACACCAAAAATAAAACCAAGAAAAGAGACCAAAGAAATTCTCCCAAGCAAGAACACAAAGCACTCCAAAAGCGAAACAACAAGGGAAACAAAGCCTAATAAAAAACACTCAAAGAAATAAAAAATGAAAGACAAAGTAAAAAAAAAATATGGCAATTTCAATCAATCTAGGGATGCAACATAGTGGCTCTACAAGGGCCAATGTTCTACAAAGGACTAAAATGAACCCTAGGGGAAAAGAGGCCTAATAAATATCTTACATAAATTGATACAATGTGACAAGACAATTTAAAAATAACTTGATCAGATGACAGCTGCACAACCGATCACAACACCACCATTTGTTTTACAAATGATCAAAAATTGAAAATATCACTCAATAAAACAAGATGAAAATTAGTAGCAATCTCAAAATATGAATGTAAAGTGTATATTGGATCCAAAAGAAAGTTGAATAAAAAAAATCAAAACTGATGATCAATTCAAGAGATAAAGCTCAAAACAAATCCAAGGACTTAAACCAAAAACTCAAGAAGAATCTCAAGCAGTGATAAACAAAGAATAATTTGAACAAACTAGTCCATATAGATCGGATCAGGATCATAAAACAGTTGACCAGCTATAGAAAACGATGGATCCAAGAATGTTTTCAATAGATTGGCAAGCAACAAGAAGCTTGATGCCTACTGAAAGAGATCAGGTGCTCCTACGAGACACTTAACAAACCTCAAGAAAATTGATAAAAAGAACATATCTCGACCAGATCCAGTAAGTAAACAGTAAGCCCAAACCTCACAGATACATAAACATAGATCTTAGACTACAAGTCCAGGTTTTCAGAGGGCTAAAAGCCTCAACCGCAGGTATAGAAGAGTTCTGTAAGAAGTGTGGTATAGCACGGCAAAAGACTACTCCATACACACCTCAGCAGAAGACTACTCCCCGCATTAATACCAATGCTCCCCGAACCATCTTGCAGGCATCTTTCTCGAACACTGTTTTTACACTTGCATCATCCATCTTGCTTACAGAAATCAAATTTCTGGCCAATGCAGGAATATGCAGAACACCAGGAAGTGTTCTAATCCTTCCACCTTGCAACTTCAGCTTGACCTTTCCACGTCCAACGATTCTAGCCTTCCTATCATCCCCTAGGAAGACATCACCACCATCATATTTCTCATACTCGCAGAACCACTCCCTATGGGGAGTGAAGTGAAAGGATGCACCTGAGTCAATCAACCATGACTCATGATCTACATGTGTATTTGAAGAAGAAGACAAATACACATCCCCACCTTCATCTGAGGTGGTTTTTGCCTCTGTAGAAGGAGCTTCATCAGATCCCTTTCCTTTCTCGGGAGCTTTAGATCTGCATTCCTTTTTGTAGTGTCCTTCCTTTCCGCATTTCCAGCACACCTTTACAAACTTTCCAGGAGATTTAGATCTCCCTCTAGATTTAGATCTCCCACTCGAAACCTTATTCTTGTTTCTGTTTTGGGACCTTCCTTGTATAGATAAGGCATCTCCATTTTGACCCTCCATATTTCTTCGTCTCATTTCCTCCGACAGCAAGGCTGAGACAATGTCATCAAAATTCAAGGTAGTTGTATTGCTACCTATTGCAATAACCAAACTGTCCCACGAGTCTGGTAAAGAGCACAACAAACTGATGCACTTATCTTCATCTGATATTTTAATAACAATAGATGACATCTGACTTACCACAGTATTGAAGGCGTTCAGATGCTTTGTCACCGAGTCTCCATCCTTCATCCTCAGGTTATACAGCTTTTTCCACAGGAACAACTTATTCACCAGAGACTTAGATTGGTACAAAGTCCCAAGTTTTTCCCACAAATTCTTCGCCGTAGCCTCCCCAGATACATTCAACAATACTGAATCCGAGACACACAACCGTATTGTGCTCTTAGCCTTCCGATCTTTATCCACCAGCAGATCCTCCATCTTGAGCTTCCACAACTCAAAACTCTGACTATTAAATTTCTCGATCTCTATATTTCCGCCGCTCGCCATCTTCTTTCACTGCAAGAATCGATCCCGCAGATCTCCCACTGAACAGGGTCTACCTCAGGCCCGAAAAAAAAAACCCTCAGCAGCAAAGGTGGACCGTCCCCTTGAATCCGAAACAGCTCTGATACCAAATGTAGGTTTTAACCCCGAACAAAAATTATCTACACACGAATCTTATAACAGAAAATAAACAATAGCAAGAGCATAAAACATAAACAGATAAACACAGAGATTTTCCCCTGGATCCCAAATCGGGACGACCAGCTTGATTTTTCATTATATTCCTTTTAGTGTTACCCAACACACATATACTCATGCCGAAGCATACATAAACCCCAATCCATAAACCCTGGATTAGAACATATAAATGGTTCCCTTGACCGGATCTACAAAAATACCAGGGGCCGAAAACCATCGTACCCCAATACCATGTGCAAAACCATGCACAAAACCATGGACACAGACTACCCGCCGGAAATTAAGGACCAAAAATTTTCATAAGAAACCCAACATATGCTTAGTCGTGGAAAGAATATAACACATACCCAACACCCACATAATTCATAAGAAACATGTAATTGGATATATGCTATGAGGAAGAGAAAATTACCTTGCCTCCTCGCAGATTGGGGATGGACCTTGAGTTCAAAGCAGAATTATTGCGCTCAACATGAGTGATCTACCTGATTAAAGGACAACAATGATCTTCCTCAGAATATCATTAGATAAATACCTATATAATGATAAACCAATCGCATAAACTGAAACACGATCATATGAGGGAGAGAAAAAATATCTTCATTAATTTAAATAACATGATACAATGCCTATATATCTCTAACCCATCATCTCCTCTCCGCGATGTAGCAGAGTTTCTTGACTAGATGTGATGGATGAGTACGAAGAGGACTCACATAGAAACTAAGACCTCACAAGCTCTCAAAGTGATAGCAATATAGTAGCAAAGAATCAATATATCAACGTGAAAACAATATGGCTCTATAGGCTCTCCTAACTACCCTGACCCTCTTAAAAAATATAGTATAAATAGGTAAATGACAGGTCTTGGGAGGATGAATGTGGATGCTCAAGATGATGATAATTTAGAGAAACTTCTAATGGATGAGCCTTGACCAAGTTGAATCAGTGACTAATCGAGGTGATCTCCTAGGGACTGAGTCATTTAGGAAAGCTCCTTTGACCACAAGCTCAAAACAAAGGAATTAGGGACTTAACCATGGGCATAAGAGGCCCTGGTCGCGATTTAAGGCCCATAATCATAGGCACAAGCCTACTAAGCCATGGTTAAGGGTCAAACTAAAAAAAAAAGTCACCTCATGTTAGGAAAAAGGAAACTGATCATGAGGGCTAAGGGTCAGTGATTTAGGGGTAGAAAAATATGCTGAAAACATTCAACCTTCCATTTTGTACTTATAACTTTCATATTTTATTTCCTAGGGTTTAAAATTTGGACTCTTAAAAGCCCAAGTTGTAAACCCTAATTACTTCAAATTATTCTTTTCAATCAAATAGTTCAAGATCTATAATCACTAATAAGAGGCGATTATGTGTATTAAAATCTATCTCTATGATTAGGTTTTCCTTGCACACAAGGGTATATTGTCTCTCGACAAAATTTTAATAATATTTCTAAAAATTTTTAAAAATTTGGAGAAGGTCTTAGGCACTGGTTATTTTTCAGTTGATAATTATCTCTAAGGTCTAACATAATTGATAGAAGATAATGGGTGGCTATGTTGGTCTTAAGAATGGAGATACAACATGTTACATGAATCCTGGTTTTCAAAAACTCTTCATTTAACCTGAAGTTTAGAATACTATTGTGTATGAATGTCAAGAAAACGTATAACATTGAATTTTAACAGTTTTCTAGGTCAAAATGATTTTTAGAATAATACTTGAGAATCTCTACATAACCTTTTCAATAAGAGTTTACTTTACATGTTTTCACTTGATTGAACATTGTCTTGAATACATACACAACGTAGGGTCATATATTTCCCTCGTAAATTTTATAATATGTAAGAATCTTTGGGGAAGAACAAATAATCTTAGGATTACTATGATAAATTCCTGCAAGGAAGAGGATCATATGAGGAGGCCATGGAGAGACTTGATCAAATCGATAAGACTAATTTTAAAATTAAATTTGAAGGGTATCATATTTTATTGAAGGTTTCAGAAAAATTGTACATGGCCATAAATACTTTGAAAGTGTTTTATGAGATTTTGGTGAATGTAAATTAGAACAGGTGCTTTAACATACAACACAATGATGCACATGATTGGTAAATAGGGTAAATTGGAGGAGGCTTAGACACATGGAATCCAAGGAAAATAATATGGCATAATCTTTTGGGCAATTTGTGGAGGGTTGACTTAGCGTTGGAGGAATCAGTCGTCATGATTATATTGATCAATTTTTATATGATTTGGATCCTCTTATTGATGAAATATCCTATAAGGAAAGGATTTAAGGGTTTTTCCCTTATGGGTTTTTCTCTGACTTGTAGCCTAATTTCTGGTGTTTGTTGTCTCTTATTTCTTATGCATTGTGATCTCTATTTGAATGGCTAAATTATTAATGTATAATTTCTTAATGAGTTAACTAAATGAAATGAATACTAAGAGAAAAACCTACACATATATGTCACAAGTAATTATCATTATAATAATTTCTCTCTTGCACTGGAATTTCAACATCAAGATCCAATGCTTGAAGATTTAAACAAATTGATAAAGTTGTGCAAGAAGAGAAATGTTAAAAAAATATAAAACATAAGAATAACAGTAGCACAATCACACATTATACACAATATTTGGATATATTTTATGAAATGAAAAAGGTAGGGTGTACACTTGATATGGAATGTTAGCTGAATAGGAGAAATTTTTCTGCTTTCTTTCCAATGGTGTTACAATTTTGGACAAATTTTTAGAATAAGAATACTTGTTTTAAAACACCCCCACCTTAATTCCAGTGATAACTGTTAAATTGATAATCCAATGTCCCTTGTAAAATTAGAGAGATGAGAGAATCAATATGTTTTTTTGTCTTTAAATCTTGAATTAGATGTCACCATAGCTTTCGTTTTAGTGAGACATTTCCAGTGATATAAAATTTCACACCAATTCAACCTGTGGATCAAAATATATAGCCATTTGAATTTATAGTGAAGTTTATAATGCAACGTCATTATATTTTCCACTTTGTGCCCTTACGGCACACAAAGGTACATCCCATTCAATAATCCATGTTGGCTTGAGGGGTCCTAACCCAAGTTCAAAGTTATAGGTAAACCAACAAACACTCCAACTATTGGCCCTTTCGGTAGTGATCTTCTTACGTAGACCAAAGCATCACTCGAAGTAGTATGGGGGGGGGGTGCTAGAGCCAGATTTCTGCACCCTGAGGGAGGAATTGATGAGTGGTTCCCAGTAAAAATCCACAACGAGCTTCTACATATCTGTGCATAGAGACTACACAAGCATAAATAAAATATTATAGAGGTTCTATCACTTTGGTGCAGATGTTATAGGTCAATTTGGGCACCATTCCCAATGACCTAGTTAACTGGGCATCACCTCCAAGACCAATGAATAGGTTCTATCATTACCTATCATTTCAGTTGTTATATGCCCTAAGACAAAGAACAAGACAAATCATTCAAGATTTTCATCTGCAAAGGTTTCCAAGATTTGAAGTTTATAATATATCATATGAGAGCTCACCAACACTGCCTCTAAAGGGACTAAGTTTGTTGCATATGTAAGTAGCCCCGTGCAAGGTTTCTCTGCAAAGCACTTACTGACATTCAAGGGTGCGTTGGTCACATTGGGAGCGAAATTCTCATTGTTTCGAAATCTCCACTTGGCCAGTGCCTTCTAGAAGAGTTCACATGTGTCAAACTTCAAATCCATGTGTCCATTTGTGTAATGTTCCCAATTTTAGCCTCAAGCTAAAATTGAACATTATAGTTGCACATTTTCATTTTGTTGAATAAAAATGGGTAAAGTGACCCATTAATGTAATAAACAAGAATAAAATCCCTTACAATGTGAAAAGGGATCATCCTGGATCTGGATTTCACACCATCATGTGTGAAAGAGGTTAAAATGCAAAGGGACATGGCCTAGTTGACCAAGACAAATTGCGTTGGCATGAGTTGGAGAGCAGTAAGTGGGACAGTGCAATTTTAGTGGAGGAATATTCCATGAGGAAGGAAAATGGATACTTCCTTGTGTTTAAAAGAGGAGCAAGGTAGCCCATTGAGATTATCTTGGATCATTTGATTATCTATCTATTCAAGAAAATTGCTTCTTCTTGTTGTTCAGCAGAGTTGCAGTGCCCTTGGGCACGAGGAAGTACTGTTTAGGATTTCCTATCCTTATTTAGTAGCTAATAAAGGTTGCACTCATTCTCCATATTCTGGAATTCAGGCCATAACATCAGGCATCTACATCATCACAGTTTCTGTTGCAGATATTGTGCAGTGTTGCTGGATGTTGCTGGGCAGGTTTCCATACACCATTTTGAGCTGATATTTCAGAGGAGGGAGGTTATCTACTTCTGGGAGGTTAGTGAGAATGGTTCCAGAGCTTATTCCACCATCATTGGTAGAAGACCAACCACTTCCATCAATTATAGCACAAACCCTGTCATAGACTACGTTCTAGTTGGAGCATATTTGCAGTGAGGGTGTTGCAGACATTTCAGAGGGTGAAATCTCTTGTGTCAGGATCAGCCTGAAATTTGGGAGAATCATTCAAGAAATGCACATCATCAGATTCAGCCATTTATCTTTCTCCATTCCACTCCACATATTGAGTTGTTGCTGCTACCCGGCAACTCTGACATTTTGCAGTTTTGCATATTTCAGCCAATCCTTCTAGGATTGACTTGAGGTAGTGATTGGGAGCTTAGATCTTCTCTCCCAATGATGTATGAGCCACATATATGCAGATCCATGATATTTTGTATTAATTGTAGCAGTCTCCCTTCTATGATTGCACAGTCCCTATTCATGGGAATTCTGCTATGGAGCAACACTTTGTATTTTGGCATGTGCTTTCATGGAAGGCTTCTTGCCTTATTCTTTTGATATTCATTGTATCATTTTTCATCATAATAAAATGGCTCAAGGGTTTCCACAAATTTTGGCATAATTTTTATTCACTGCTATTTCTAGTTTATGTCTTTATATTGTTGTAGCTGCATTTTTGGGTTATCTTGCAAGATTCCCAATCTTGTTGTATTTCCCTCTTGGGAATATTGTTACATCGTTTTTTGGTCATCTAACCTATTATCATTAGATGGACCCAAGTACACCATGTAAGACCAATTTTACCCTAATTAAAATTGCTTTCACTATCTGAAATAACTTATTAAAACACCTTTATTAAGTTGTTTATGGTCAAAACAGGAAACCCCAAAAGGAAATAATAAACAAACCTATATTTGTTTATATTTCCTCAAGGAATAATTAGTTAAACATCAATTTAATTATTATTCTTGGTCATATTTAACCCAAAACAAAGAAATCAATTAAATAAATCCTTATTTATTTGATTATTCCCTAAGAATAAGTTATTTAATCCTTATTTAAATAATATTCCTAGTTAAATTTGACTAAATCATTTATAAATAATTAAATAAATAATTATTTATTTAATTATATTTCCACCATTTCCTTAAAATAATAAGTAAATAATTTATTTATTTATTATTTATAAATAAAGGAATTGACCCAAGTCAAAAATCCTTTCCCCTCCAACAAATATAATAAAATATTCCCAAAAGGTGGTTCTAGAATTTGGTTAATAATATTTTATTCATGCACCAAGTTCTAGACCGCCCTAATATTTTGTTATAAATAGAAGGGTTTTCCCATTCATTAGTCACCTTTCATGTCATATTAGATCGCTCTAGATCTATACTCTTGGTCTGACTTTGAGCCATTATCATTGTCACATTCTCCATCATTCGCTTTGTGAGCTCCCTTTGAGTTCTATGTTTGTATGGGTTTTCTACACCAACAAGAGAGAGAAGTTTTAGATCTAAAATGCTGAGGACTTTCAAGAACCCATCCCATTGAGGAGAATTGGAAACACCTTTCTTGTTTTCCTCTCAGGTGCCCCTTTAATATAAAAATTCTTTCAAATATATTGTTCTTGTCTTATCTATTGGATGCATGGAGAAACATTTCATTTTCACTGCTTAATGTCTTTTTTGCATAGATCTGGATTTGTGCAGCTTTACTTGGATTAACTAACTGTAGATTTAAAGATATTGGCAGCCATAATTGATGTTAGGGCTATTTTTTATGCGTAGCTAAAGTGTTCTTTTTCCGACGAAAGATTCATACTAACAATTGGTGACTCCACACAGGTTTTCTTTTGCGACCGCTGTCGTTTTATATATTCTTGCATATCCAGCTATTTCAGACCCTAGGATTTCTCTTCAGTTTTTTGTTTTTCATATTTTTATGGTGATTTTCACCTCTAAAGCCCTCAAAAATTAATATTTTTAACTTCCGTGTGTTTCTAGCCATATTGCGGAGGTGACAGACATCAGGCGCAGCTGAGACGACAACTTTTTCTGAAATTTGCCGCTGCGAGACCCGGATCTGTAGGTCGCACTTATCAGCCCAAAATCTGCGACCTAGACTGGAGGACGCACTTTTCTGCTTAAAAACTATGACCTGGACTGAAAACAGGTCAGAACCTGCGACCTGCACTTTTTTCTGCACTTTTCCAGTAATTTTTCTGGGTTTGTTTGAAGCTTCTGTCATGGTCTTCCAGCCTCTGTCTCCGCCCGATTAGACCTGTTTCTGATCTTTTTTACTCAACTAAGTGGGAATATCGCCCCCTAGGGCTTTAGTACCCTCCACTTTTGTGGACTATTTTTAGTTGTTTTAGACATCTGAATTTTCAAAGTTTCAGCCTTCTTCTTTTCAGATCTGATACCTCATTTTCAGATCTAATACCTCATGTTCATGTTGATTTTCGTCATGAGTTACCCTCTTGTACTCATGTTTTTATGGTCCCCCATTAGACCTTTACTGTGTGGCAACACCATCGCATCGCCCTTGTCTAGAGCATACTTAGCTACGCCTATTTAGACCAATTTTTAGTATGAATCTTTTGTCGAAAAAAGACCATTTTAGCTACGCATAAAAAATAGCCCTAACATCAATTATCACTGCCAATATCTTCAAATATGTAGTTATTTGATCCAAATAAAGCTGCACAAATCTAGATCTATGCATAAAAATACATTAAGCAGTAAAAATGAAATGTTGCTCCATGAATCCAATAGATAAGACAAGAACAATATTTTTGAAAGAATTTTTATATTAAAGGGGCACATGAGAGGAAAAAGAGAAAGGTGTTTCCAATTCTCTTCAATGGGATGGGTTCTTGAAAGTCCTCATCATTTCAGATCTAATATTTCTCTCTCTTGTTGGTGTAGAAAACGTAGACAAACATAGAACTCAAAGGGAGCTCACAAAGCAAATGATGGAGAATGTGACAATGATAATGGCTCAAAGTCAGACCAAGAGTATAGATCTAGAGTGATCTAATGCAAATGAAAGGTGACAAATGAATGGGAAAACCCTTCTATTTATAACAAAATATTAGGGTATTCTAGAACTTGGTGTATGAATAAAATATTATTAACCAAATTCTAGAACCACCTTTTAGGAATATTTTATTATATTTATTGGAGGGAAAAGGATTTTTGACTTGGGTCAAATCCTTTATTTATAAATAATAAATAAATAAATAATTTATTTATTATTTTAAGGAAATGGTGGAAATATAATTAAATAAATAATGATTTATTTAATTATTTATAAATGATTTAGTCAAATTTAACTAGGATTAAATAACTTATTCCTAGGAAATAATCAAATAAATAAGGATTTATTTAATTGATTTCCTTGTTTTGGGTTAAATATGACCAGGAATAATAATTGAATTGATGTTTAACTAATTATTCCTTGATGAAACATAAACAAATATAGATTTGTTTATTATTTCCTTTTGGGGTTTCCTGTTTAGACCATAAAAAACTTAATAAAGGTGTTTTACTAAGTTATTTCACATAGTGAAAGCAATTTTACTTAGGGTAAAATTGGTCTTACATGGTGTACTTGGGTCCATCTAACGACAATAGGTTAGATGACCAAAAAATGGTGTAATAGATTGCCCCTTAGCGTACGAGTGTTAGGAGCAAATCGTATGACCGAAGTACGTTGTAAGAACTCAATCACCAAACATCAAGAGGGAAGTCAGAGAGAGAAATGTAAGGTAGTCTAATGTGCTAAAGGACTAGACCCTAAGGAGACGAGACTTACAGGTGCAACAAGCATATTTTTATGAGATGGTACCTGTGTTAAAGGGGGTGGGGGAGGCATACCTATGCCCGCTGAGACAAAGTACAAAATAATAGTGCGTCCAGTAAAAAAGGATCCAAACTATAAAGTACATGCTGGCATAAACATGAGCCAAATAAAAGATAGAATGATGAATCCCACATACATGTTGTTCCTGGGATAAAAGCCAGGACTTATACAATAATATCTAAGTACATGAGATACAAATACAACCCAAATTCCCCTTATAAAGGGGGAAGGGCTCGCAAAATCTGACTGATACATGCAAATCAAAAAGGTGCTGCAAGCGGCTAAGGCCATCATCATCAAATATATGGAGCTGCATCGAAGGTTGTAATGAAGAGGTCATCCGGGCATGTGGGGGGCTACTTGCAGGGCCACCCCCTCATGAGGGTTGAGACATCTCACACACACCTGGGAATCAACAATAGCGGCTGCTGCATCACTGGACCATCAAGTATACGGATCTCGATCATGCTGAAAGGAGCTGGAGTGGAGAAACAATGAAGTCATAGGGTAATGAGAAATCCCTTTGCGTGATTCGAGGCACTGAACAAGTGTAGAAGCTGGAACCAAGGTACACCGCCCTCTAGACCTGTCTTCTGGAGTGAATGAGCTAATGTCGACAAAAGGAGATCCACTGTAGGTGAGGCAATAAGGGATCCTCAACTAAGGCACGAGAGAAAATAGTAGAGTGACTGACAGAATAACACTAGTGATGATGATGAAATGGGGGGAGATCCAAAGGAGACCATAAAATCATGAGTACAAGATGGTATCTCATGACGGAAATCAACACGAACAAGAACAAGTATGGAGGCAAAGTGGTGCTCCAAGGAAAAGTGTTGTCAGTGAGGAAATATGATTTTGTTGAGAGGTGAAGTGATCTTTCATGGAAAACATGTGTCCTGGTGAAGTAGAGAATCACGAGAAACAAACAGATGCTGGCTATCTAAAAGAAAATAAAACATGTATTTGGAGAGGGAAATGCTAAGGGTAATATTTCTTAAGATAGAGTGCATTGCGAGGATTAGGAAGGGGGTGGCCTTCGAAGTCCTCTAAAATGTATGCCCCCTTAACAAGATCTTTACTGATGATGTAAGGACCTAGCCATAATGAGTCAAACTTCCCATGACCGAGGGCATCATGGGCCTGGTCATATACTAGAACAAGGTCACCTTCATGAAAGGTGCGAGGGTGGAATTTTCGGTCATACTGAGCTTTGGTGTGCATTTTGGCCACTTCAAGAGTTTGAAATGCAACACGTCGGTCTTCAGAGGCGCGCTCAAGCATGATGAGTCGTTGTTATAGAGTTTGGGTATCAGGGAGAAGTTCGACGGCCAAGTGAAGGGAAGGAATTTCACACTTGATCGGTAAGACTGCCTCCTCGTCAAAAACAAGGTGGAAAGGAATGAAACCGGTGGCGGTTTTAACAGAAGTTCTATAAGCCCACAAAGCAGGGAATAGAATAAGATGCCAATTGGTTTTGTGCTTATTCACCATTCGTTGAAGCATGGTCTTAAGAATTTTTTTGACTGCTTCAACTTGGCCATTACCTTGGGGGTAATAGGATGATGAATATTGGTGCTCAAAACCCAATAGTGAGGATAGCTCACGCCATATTGCATCTTCAAAATTTCGGCCATGGTCAGAGACCAATTTTTTTGGAACCCCAAATCAAGCAATGACGTGGTTAAAGAAAAAGAGGGCTGTGGTGGCTTCCTTATTTTTTAATGTTGGCATAGCCTCGGCCCATTTTGTGAAATATTCAACCTCCACGATGATATACTTGTGGTTACCAGCTGATGAGGGTCGACACTCGATAAAGTCGATGGCCCATTTATAGAAAGGAACCGCTGTGATGACAGGATGGAGTGGAGTGGGAGGACCTCGTGCCTTAGGGGTGAAATGTTGTCAATTGGAACAGTGTTTGACTGCTTCAATGCAACACTGAAGATAGAAGGCCAAAAATACCTAGCTCGCACGATTAGTGATAAATAGAAGGGTTTTCCCATTCATTAGTCACCTTTCATTTGCATTAGATCACTCTAGATCTATACTCTTGGTCTGACTTTGAGCCATTATCATTGTCACATTCTCTATTATTTGCTTTGTGAGCTCCCTTTGAGTTCTATGTTTTTCTGGGTTTTCTACACCAACAAGAGAGAGAAATTTTAGATCTAAAATGATGAGGACTTTCAAGAACCCATCCCATTGAGGAGAATTGGAAACACCTTTCTTGTTTTCCTCTCAGGTGCCCCTTTAGTATAAAAAATTCTTTCAAACATATTGTTCTTGTCTTATCGATTAGATGCATGGAGCAACATTTCATTTTTACTGCTTAATGTCTTTTTATGCATAGATCTGGATTTGTGCAACTTTATTTGGATCAACTAACTGCAGATTTGAAGATATTGGCAGCCATAATTGATGTTAGGGCTATTTGTTATGTGTAGCTAAAGTGGTCTTTTTCCGACAAAAGATTCATACTAACAATTGGGTACCACTCATTTCAACACTAGAACTCCTCCAATTGTGTCCTTCTCAAAGGAAGGCTCTACTATTCACCATGGGCACTGTAGATCCTGATGATGACCAATTGATTGTTTTCAATGCCCGTCAGTCAGATCATCCTCCCATTCCTACTTCCGTCACTTTCCGAATCCCAGTCAAAATTCAGAACGCTAATGTGTCTCGATGTATTATTGATGAGGGGGCATCTACATGTGTGATGTCTGCTTCAGTTTGGAAAAAACTCGAATCTCCTGAATTGGCCCCTTCCATAATCACCCTTCGTGCGTGGGATGGCCATGCCTCCCAACCCATTGGTCTATTCTGTAACTATCCTATCACCCTTGCAGGCAAGACTGTTTGCGTTGACGTTGAAGTCATCGACGCCCCTCTTGATTATAACATTATTTTGGGGCATAGCTACACCTATGCCATGTCTGTTGTCCCATCCGCGGTCCACCGCAAGATGTTTTTCCCTCACAATGGAAATATAGTCACCATTGACCAGTTGACATATCATGAGGCTAATTCTTAGACCTCCCCTGAGTCGACCATCTCTTCTGTAGCCAATAAGCAAACCATCAATTCTTTGACTAGTGTTTCCCCCGGTGTTTACAAAGACTCCTCTTTGCTTGGAACCTTCCTTGGTTTTCCTCCTCCTCCTATCTCTGATCCCAACTTAGCGAATATTTGCATGATGCAATCGTCTCGAGCTAACCTTAAGCAGCCCGCTTCGACTAGTCAGCAACCTGAACCTCCCCCACTGCAACCCGCTCCTATCCCTTTTCCTTAGCTGGTTGAACCACTTTCTTCTGGACCTTCTCATCCAGCTAGTACACCTGAGCCTCTATACCTTCCCGGGTCAGTTCCCCTAGGTCTCAACAATCTACAAGCTGCCCCTCCTGGCGATCTGTAGAAATTTTCTGAATAATGAAGATTTATCCACTAAGATTATCCTGATCATACATTAATTCAAATTCATGTATAACACATAACCTCTTCTATAATTGATCAACAATTTGCGGAAATAGAAACAATTGCATGTGCACATAAACACAATATGTAATGGGGAAAGCTTATAGCTGAAAACCCCCAGCTATTTTTATATTATAATAGAAGAGAAACATGTAAAAATCTCAGTACAATACTCCTCACAAGTACTTAGTATTGTCTCCAAAATTTACACACAAACTAGCTCAGTTTTGAACAAGTCACAGGTTCAAAAGTCATCCACTAATTGCCTGCCTCTATTGCGCAATCAAGGTTGGTCTAATGAGAGATCCAAGTTCAAATATCACTGGCTCCAACTTCGCAATAATCATTGGCAATCTCCTCCAATGCTTGTGAAAATCTCATGCACAACTGCTGTCGCAACTAATAGCAAACTCACCCTTTCATCTACCTCTTCCACTGGTCTCCACTGAACTGTCCATGCACTGTAGTGAACTGATGTGTTCTTGAGTTTAATAATGAGTTAATAATTAGTGAATTAAATAATATTTAATTCACTCCACTCATTACTATTTGATTAGCTAGTTAAACTAATCACAACTAGTTCAACTAAGTTAAACCGAACACAACTCCACCAACTGTCTCATCAACTCCACCAAACTCTGCCACTGAAGTCCTAACTGAAGTCAACCATGAATGAGCTCACCAAACCCCAAGGAATAGCATAATTCATTCTTTCAGATGCATGAGCCACATCCGTAGCTCCAACTGAAGTGCTGTAAGAGAATAAGCTGAAGTTTAGAGTCCAAATATTATTAAGGGCTAATAATATTTGACTGACCTATTTTTAGACAGGCAGTCTAAAAATAGACTTCGACCTGTATGTCTAAAAATAGAGGTCCATCTATTTTTACCAACTCGACCAATCATCCAAGAATAGCATACTGCAACTCCTAGACCATGCTCCACATGTCTAAAAATAGACATAGTCTAAAAATAGACTTTGCGCCAAAAATAGCCTGCGAGCCCACTTAGTGAAGGCGACTTCATTTCACTAAGCTCCATCATCTTGTTGCATTTTCAACACTCCCTCTCAACAAGATATGGATTATCTGCAACCCCTATCATACCTCTGTGGAATTTGAACTTGCTCCTGGTGAGCGCCTTCGTCAAGATGTCAGCATCCTGATCCTCCATGGGAACATATGAAAGTAACATGATTCTCCGCTAAACAAAATCTCTGATATGATGGTTCCTGATGTCGATGTGTTTGGATCTATCATGAAATACTGGATTAGCTGAGAGTTTAATGCAACTCTAGTTATCACAATAAATCACAGTAGGCTCCAAGTGCAATCCGAACAATCCAACGAGGATCTTCCTCATCCAAATAGCCTTGCATGCAGCCAAGCTTGCTGCCATGTACTCAGCCTCTGCTGAACTGAGTGCCATGGATCTCTGCTTCCTATTGTACCAGGAAACTACTGTCGACCCGATGCTAAAAACTCCTCCAGATATGCTCTTTCAGTCCATTGGGCTCCCTGCCCAATCTGCATCAGTGAAGCCGGAAAGCTTCGCTCCATCCTCCTATCTGTACCATAGACCATATCCCAATGTGCTACTAAGATAACGCAATACATGCTTTCCTGCCTTCCAGAAGAGCTTGGTAGGCTTAACCATAGCTTGTGAAAGCTGGTTAACAGCATAGCATATATCAGGTCGTGTATTGACCATATACATAAGCGACCCCACCAACTGTCGATAGACAGTGGCATCCACTACCTCCGCTGAAGTAGCATCCTCCTTCCTCCAACCACCAGGAAGAGGAGTGTCAACAGGCTTGCAGCCATGCATGTTGAACCTCTCCAATATCTCCTGGGCATACTTACCCTGAGAAACAAACAATCCTCCACTACACTGCCAAATCTCCAATCCCAGGAAATAATGAAGGAGGCCCAAGTCCTTCATCTCGAACTCTCTAGAAAGGTCCTCCTTGCATGAAAGTATCAATAGATCATCACCCGTCAAAATCAGATCATCTACATACAATACAATGATCAGCAGCTTCCCCTCAACCACAATCTGGTACAGGTTAGGATCCACCTCACTCTTGGAGAATCCAAGCACGGTGAAATAACTGTCTATCTGTGTGTACCAAGCACAAGGTGCTTGCTTCAGCCCGTACAGTTCTCTCTTGAGTCAGCAAACATGCGACTCACTGCTGAAGATCTCAAAACCTTCAGGCTGCTCTATGTACACCTCCTCCTCAATGACTCCGTTGAGGAACGCAGTCTTCACATCCATCTGATGGATGTTCCATCCCATCTGCGCTGAGAGAGCTAGGATCATCTGTATGGAAGAGTACCTTGAGACAGGTGCAAAGGTCTCCTCATAATCGATCCCCTCGATTTTTGAGAAGCCACGGGCGACAAATATGGCCTTGTACTTCTCCACACTCCCGTTAGCCGCTTTCTTCACTTTGTAGATCCATCGCGAACCCACCATTGATTTCCCCTCCGGTCTTGGGACAATCTCCCATGCACTGTTTCTGACGATCGAATCATATTCTTCGATCATGGCATCTACCCATGCGGGTTCCTCCACAGCTTCCTCAAAAGAGGATGGCTCCGTCACGACACATTGACTCATAAGAGCCATGTATCCGGTGACTGCCTCTGTCTGCGCTGTGTTGTAGGTGGTCCTACAACCTTCTCTACATCTCGAGCCAGTCGCTCAGCTTCTGTAGTGCGCTTGCGCCCTCTGATGGTTGGCGCTGCATGGGTGGTTTCTTCCACCTCATGAACTTCCTCTTGTGGCTGATCCACATCCGGAAGCTCCTCCTTAGGAACTAACAGCTCCTCATCTGCATGCAAGTGTAGCTCCCTCTCAAGCGAACACTGCATGGCTTTCTCCTCCTGAAATTTTATATCCCGTCGCACAACAGTCTTTCGACTGTTTGAGAAATACACCTAATAGTTGTGAGGTGTATCAGTGTACCCCACAAATATTCCAACCTCAGCAGTTGGATCCAACTTCCTTCTCGCATCCTTCGTCACATGCATGTAGACAGGAGAACCAAAAATCCGCAAATGGGAAATATCAGGCCTCTTGCCAGAATAAGCCTCCTCCGGTGTACTCATGCCAAGAACCTTGTGAGGACAATGGTTTTGCACATACACTGTTGTATTGCATGCCTCAGCCCACAAGTGAAGGGGTAGGCCCTGATCATGCAACATCGCCCGTGCAGCACCCACGATCGTTCTGTTCTTCCGCTTAGCCACCCCGTTCTGCTGTGGGTTATGGGGTGCGATGAGCTCTCTCTGAATCCCTTCTGCGCTGCAAAATTATTTGAATTCAGCCAAGATGAATTCACCACCATTGTCGCTCCTAAGAGCCTTCACATGCTTCCCCGATTCCTTCTCAACCAGCACCTTGAATTCACAGAACTTTGAAAATGTCTCGCTCTTCTTCTGCATGAAGAAGATCCAACACTTCTGAGAGAAATCATCAACAAAGATCACATAGTACTTGTGCTTTGCTGTCGAAGCTACAGAGAAAGGACCACACACGTCTGTGTGAACTCTCTCAAGGATCGTCGTGGCGCGACTATCCTTCTCGTGAAAGGTGGCTTTCACATACTTCCCTAAGGTACACCCCTTGCACTGATCTGACTGCGCAAGAGTGCCCTTAGGAAGCCCAGTAGAAATCTGCTGCAGTATCTTCAAAGCTCCATGGTGAAGGTGGCCCAATCTCCTGTGCCACAGCTCGCCATCATCATCCCGGCTCACCACTTCTCCCGCCTTGCATGCCATTGTTGTGCATCCATCTACTTGCAACTGATAAAGGTTCTTGACTCGAACCCATATCTTCCCGGTCTCTCCAGTTGTCTTACTACGCAGGAAAGCTTTTCCTTCGCTGAAGACCACATCATACCCCTTGTCTTCCAACATCGCCACATAGATCAGATTCTTCATCAATCCTGGAACATGCATAACTTCCTTCAATACGAAGGGTTTACCAGACTCCCTCTCAAAGGAAATGGTACCGATACCGGTCGCACTACCGATACCGGTCGCCTTGTATCTACTCATCGCCCATCTTGATGTGCACTCCAAGATCTTTTTCCTCGGTTGAAACGGTCTCGATCTCCGGTCATGTCGATGTTTCTGCTTGTCCAAGAACCATACTGATCCCATCACACTTGAAACCAAGCATGCGATCAGTGAAAAATCCAGTTCGAATTGAGAAGCCAATGCCTCTCCCACTGCAGATCCAGCAACCTTCTTATTTTTCTTCTTCTGCAGACAATTTGTGGCATAGTGTCCGTGCTGGTGACAGTGAAAACACTTCACCTTGGAAATGTCTTACTTCTTGACTTTCGCACTAGACTGAGAAGCCTTCTTGCTCTTCCCCTTCTTTTCTTTGGCAGCCAAAGCGCAATTTTCTTCATCAGATACCTTTGATGAAGATCTGTCCCTGGTAGTCCTCCTTATCTCCTCTTGCATGAGATACGCCCAAAGTCGCTCCCATCCCGGAAACTTCTCCCGACCATTGAAAGAGTCCTGATAGGAATGCCAAGCCTTCAGAAGACCAAGGAGAGCCAGGTCTACCATGTCCTCTTCTTCGACAGTCACCCCCACACTTCCTAGCTCATCTCTGCATTGAGTGAACTTCGTGAGGTATTTGGCGATACTGTTGCCTTTCTCCATATTAATGTTTCTGAGCTTATCCTTAAGCGCCAGCTTCCTTTGGTTGCTCTTACTCTAGAATAGATCTATCAACGCTTTCCACATCAAATATGGAGAAGCTTTTCCATGCAGGCTGGATACAATGTGATCCTTCATGCCCTCCAACAGAATCCTTCGACATTTCGCCATCTTCTTTTGCCAAGCCTCGACTTCAGCAGGATCAGTGGGCTTTTGGACATCCGTATATACGAACTCCTTCAGTACATTATCTTCTAATACTGCCTCCATGCGATATTTCCATGCAAAATAATTCGAACTGCCTTCAAGAGCATATTCGAGTCGCAAACCGTTGAAAGACATTTTCAACTCCGGCACCAAGAAAACAAACTGCTGCAAAATTCGAATTCCAAACTCAAAAACTCAACTGCTTCTGGATCTGTGAGAACAAATTATTTCTAGCATAGAGATCGACTGTAAGGGAATTTACTGGATATATCACCTTTCAGAGAAAGGATGGATCCAGAGGCTACCTGGCCCGTTACAGACTCTGTCTACCGAAATAATATTGTAATCACTGCAATAGATCTCGATGATCAATTCGCTTTGATACCATGTAGAAATTTTCTGAATAATGAATATTTATCCACTAAGATTATCCTGATCATACATTAATTCAAATACATGTATCGTACATAACCTCTTCTACAATTGATCAACAATTTGCGGAAATAGAAACATTCGCATGTGCACATAAACACAATATGTAATGGGGAAAGCTTATAGCTAAAAACCCCCAGCTATTTTTATATTATAATAGAAGAGAAACATGTAACAATCTCAGTACAATACTCCTCACAAGTACTCAGTACTGTCTCCAAAAGTTACACACAAACTAGCTCAGTTTTGAACAAGTCACAGGCTCAAAACTCATCCACTAATTGCCCGCCTCTATTGCACAATCAAGGCTGGTCTAATGAGATATCCAAGTTCGAATCTCACTGGCTCCAACTGCGCAATCATCATTGGCAATATCCTCCAATGCTTGTGCAAATCTCATGCACAACTACTGTCACAACTAATAGCAAACTCACCCTTTCATCTACCTCTTCCACTGGTCTCCACTGAACTGTCCATGCACTGTAGTGAACTGATGTGTTCTTGAGTTGAATAATGAGTTAATAATTAGTGAATTAAATAATATTTAATTCACTCCACTCATTACTAGTTAATTAGCTAGTTAAACTAATCACAACTAGTTCAACTAAGTTAAACCGAACACAACTCCACCAACTGTCTCATCAACTCCACCAAACTTCTGCCACTGAAGTCCTAACTAAAGTCAACCATGCATGAGCTCACCAAACCCCAAGGAATAGCGTAATTCCTTCTGTCAGATGCATGGGCCACATCCGTAGCTCCAACGGAAGTGCTGTAAGAGAATAAACTGAAGTTTAGAGTCCAAATATTATTAAGGGCTAATAATATTTGACTGACCTATTTTTAGACAAGCAGTCTAAAAATAGACTTCAACCTGTATGTCTAAAAATAGAGGTAAATCTATTTTTACCAACTCGACCAATCATCCAAGAATAGCATACTGCAACTCCTAGACCATGCTCCATATGTCTAAAAATAGACATAGTCTAAAAATAGACTTTGCGCCAAAAATAGCCCGCGGGCCCACTCAGTGAAGGCGACTTCATTTCACTAAGCTCCATCATCTTGTTGCATTTTCAACACGATCATCCTGCCTGTCAGATACCTTTCCTTGCTCCCCCTCCTAGAGCCTATTAGGTTCCCATCATGGCAACCCTTTCCCTCCCTAATTTGACCCTGGGAATACCCGTCTGGTATCTTCAACCTCCAGCCGAAACCCCACGAGGTCACCCCAAACCATACCTTGCTTTGACACCAGTTCAACCGATTCCCTTCGCTTCTTCCATTGCTACAGTGCCCCCAGCACCTCAACAAGACCATCCTCATGTTGTGACAGCTACAGGCAAGAAAATAAAAGCTCACAAGGGGGCATCCAAAGACAAGGCCACCCCGCCTGACCCTACCCCTCCTCCGCCTGCCAAGCCTTGTGCCTTGTGTGATGGTGTCGGTCATGCCACCCATACTTGTCCCAAATTTCCCCGTATCCAACCCATGGTTAAAGTCGCATTCCCTAAATCTACGGTCCCTGAATCCTCTGTTTCTTCCTCGTCCGCAGCCAAGAACCCAAAGACTGTTCACACCAACAAAACCTGTGCTCTAAGTGGTGTCCATGCCTATTATTCTCACCATTGTCCTCACCTCATGCATTACCGAGCCTCTTTAGAGTTCATTCATGAGTACGAGGTTGAACAAAATCAATCCACCTCTCCCATCCTCTCACAGTATGTGTCAGGCCAACTCGAGGATCCCCCTACTACCATTGAAATTCCTCCCCCTGATGTTGAGATGTCGGAACCTGTTGCCCCCCTCCTATACCTATCATCATCCGTACGATCCTCGGAGTACATTCCCTCTGAATCCACTCCGTCTTTTTTTCTTGATTCCCCTTCAGCAACATTCTTGGGCTCCACATCCTTTGACCATCTTTTTACTTGTTCTTCTGTCATCCCCCATGATGATCCATATGTGAGCCTTTCTTCCCATGCTGATGCTTTAGGTAGCTTTGCAGCGTCATGTGGTTTCCTTGACCTTTTCCTTCCCACCCATAACCAGGATGATACCATATGTATCTATGATGTCCTCTGCAGCATGAGCTCCAGCTTTTCATCCCATCGCCCTCATACATCACCCTCTAGTCGGTCTATGAGTCATAGTCATCCTACCCAGACTACTCCCTCCCATAGTTTTCGTTTGATGTCTACCCTACACTCACACTGCCATCATTATTCTCCCTCCCATTTCTTTTCTTGTGACACTTTTTTGCTGGACCTCTCGTCCACACATTATATTGGCTATGCCGATGGGGCAAGTTGCTATTCCCGGAATCTAGCCTCAGCAGCTTGGGCCATATTTACCCCCTTGCATACCCTCGTTCTTTCTAATGGGTTCTGCATTGGTAATGCCAGCAATAATCAGGTTGATCGACCATACTTGCTACATGAAAAACAATATCCCTTGAAGAAACCAGAGTACCTTTCTGTGTAGAATCTGTTTATATGTGACTGAAACGATTTGCTTCTGCAATTGGCTGCAACATGCCCATAATTATGACATTTAAAGCATTCAAAATTATTTATACTTCTATAGTTAGGAGGGAATGATTTCTTTTGAGAGTTCATGACTGTCAGTTGACCTTTTGTTTCTTCCAACACTTCAGATTTTGCATTGATATCCTTTGAATCTTTAGCACTTCCTTGAGAACTAGATTCTCCTTTAACAGTTTCATGAAAACCAAGACCAAATTTAATAGAGGAAGACCTTTGACTACTAAGAATATTATTCAGAATCTTATTACTATCTTGAAACCTCAAGAGTTTATCTTTTTCTTCTAATTTACCTTTCAAAATATTTACCTAAACCTCCAAACTTTGACATTGCTTCTTCATGCTTTCTTCTTTCCTTCTTCCTTCTTCTACTTGATCATTCAATTTTAGAATCTCTTCATTCAAATCTTGTTCTTCAAAAGTTTGTAAACGTTCTTCATTTTTCTTATTTGATTTTTCCAGATCTTCTTTGAGGGAGATAATTTCTGCTTCATGTCTTTCACTTTGATTGGTCACTTTATCGTGCTGTCTTTGATACATTTCTATCCATCTTTGATACATTTCTATCTGACCATTCATCATATCTATCTGTTCTTTCATTCTAGAGATCATTTCTTTGTAGATAGATTCTTGCTTATTAGATGATCTTTGTTGTTCTTCAACTTTAATATTGAGAGCTTCTTCTAGATTCATAACATTACTTTCACTATCTTCACCATTGCATGCACAAGAAGGTGAATCACAAGAACAACAATCAGTACCTGTTTTGTCTTCTTCATTTTCTGCTTCACATTTTTTCTGAGATATCTCCTTTCTTTGAGTAGCCTTCTTCTTTTGCTTCCTTGCCATGAGTGCTAGCAGATCTTGGTCAGGATCTTCTTCATCCTCATTTGACATTTCATCATTATCTTCATTTGTATAATAGCTCTTTCCGTTTTCAAATTGCTTCCCTTTATCATGATTCTCTTCATAAGGAAATTTAGTAGCATAATGACCAACTCTTCCACAATTAAAACACTTGAATGGAAGCTTACCTTTGAATCTTCCAGTACCTGGTTGGAGTCTTCTCACAAAATTTGCTTCTTCTTCTTCTGATATGTAACTTGATTCCTTGACAACTTCCTTTTCTTTTCCTTTTTCACATGCCTTAAATGCAACTTCTCTGATTTGAGAGGGACCTTCTTTTCTCATTTCAAAAGCAGTTAGAATACCATGTAGTTGAACAACAGTAAGATTTTGCAGATCTTTCCTTTCTTCAATAGCAGATACTTTTGACTCAAATTTTGAAGTCAAAGACCTTAAGACTTTTTCAACCAGAGTAGTATCGGTTATGGTTTCACCCAAACTTCTCATATAATTTACAATATCATCTAGACGTAAAAAGAAACTGGAAATACTCTCATCACTATGCATCCTTAAATTTTCATATTCAATTCTGAGAGTTTGGAGTTTGGCACTTTTTACCTTTGTATCTCCTTCATAGATTAGAATGATTTTGTCCCATATTTCTTTTATTGAATTTAGCTGCATTACTTTAAAAAATTCTGATTCAAACAGGCTTCCTAATAAAACATTGACTGCTTTGGCATTGATTTCATATTTCTTCCTTTCTGCTGTATCAGTAGGAATAATTGTCGGATACCGATAACCTTCTTCCACGATTGCCCATACCTCTGCACCAAGACTTTGCAAATGTGATTTTGTTCGTATCTTCCAGAATAACAGATTACTTCCATTGAATAAAGGTGGCCTTAGAGAGAGTACTCCTTCCAGACTTCCCATTGTGACGGATCTCGTTCAAGCGATCAAGCTTCTGCAGAAGAACCTCCTCTGATACCAATTGTTGGGAAAAATACTGAGGAGGGGGGGGGGGTGAATCTGTATTTAGGGCATACTCAAAAATTTATCCTTTTTCTTCCTTTAAAACCCATATGCTACTTTCCTGAAACCAACTCGCGTATACATGCGGATATTCTTCATAAAACTCGCGTATATACAAAGATCTTAATATGCATTTAATTCTTTACTTAGATCTATGCATCATTTATTCATCAGATGTTTAGTTAGCAGTAAGCATGTGTTGAAATAACAGAATAAACCATCACTCATAAGCAACACACATGAACACCAGGATTTAAGGTGGAAACCCAAGTAGGGAGAAAACCACCGCTGTCATCGTCTTTGTCTTCAATATTTTATTATAAAGAAAACATCTTACAACAATGTATTGGCACAGACTCATACCAGCACGCAGCCACCCACCTGTAGAAGGCTACAAACTTCTCTCATTTACCAGCCTCTCCTGGAAGGGAGCTACAACCCCCTGCTCTCGTTTACCAGGCTCTCCTGGAAGGGAGCCACTACCCCTTGCTCTCGTTTACCAGCCTCTCCTGGAAGGGAGCCACTACCCCCTACACTCGTTTACCAGCTACCACTGGAAGGGAGCTACAACCCCCTCACTAAAGGCTTCGACCCTCAGCACCACCATGGACCATGTTTCATCAATTTTCATACTGGATCCAAAAGCTTCCATACAACACAACTTGTAGGCCACTTTTCATCATATTTTCAGACTGGACCCACTCCACACATTTAGGCTCAACATTCATCAAACTGAAACTTATAACCCCATAAATTCATTCATTGAATCATCAACCAATCAACCAACGACTTGATCTTAAATTAACATAATTAGCAACATATTCATCATTCAAATAACCCAGTTCTGTATGAATACATCATTGATAGATAACAGTAGAACAAAAAAACAGATCAGGCATTTCATTCCACTTACTTCAGCAAACCCTAGATTCCATACGCGCTTTTACTTCACCGAACCTTCGTATGTATGCGCTTTCATGGAGACCAACCCGCGTATACTTCTATGCATTCTTCAGAAAACCCTATCTGCCCATATGTGCTTTTCCTTACGCAGACCCACGTATACACGCGCTTTTACTGAAGCGAACCTGCGTATACATTTGTAACTTTTCAGGACTGTGCAACTCTTCAGATCATATAAACAACTCAGATTTCATCCTTTACTTCAGAAAATATTTCACCTCATCTCAGATCTAAACATTCCATAAACAGATCTAGAAAATACATATACATTTCAGATCTAGAGATCCCTCTTCATCATTTTATTCATAGGTGCATCATAGATTCAGATCTATCAATCAAGAACAGAGTTCATCCATGCAGATATTCCTTAGAGATATTTGTACATTCACAACCCTTACACATGCACACTCTTGCACCATGATCTTCTTCTCCTTATATCGATTTAGCCTTTTTCAATACCATGAGCCAAAACCACACCACTTCTGATGGTATTCCTGGACGGGATCAAATAGATAATCCAGCGCTCAATACAATGGGTCAATACCATGGTAACACCCCTTGGTATTCTAAATTTGGAGCGCAAAAGGGCATACGCGACTTGGCACATACTTTTCTGCATACATACGCTACTTCTACTCATCAAACCCGCGTATGCATTATGACATACTTTGTTCAACATTATTTTGGCACTTTTCTGAATTCCTTTCTTCTGCTACAACAGAGTTACATCATTAACAACTCATCAAGTCAGTTTCCATCAAGGACAACTTCATCAGGCAGGTTCCATCAAAGTCAATACATTGTATCACATTGCCAACAATCTCCCCTTAACTCATGAAGTAGGTTGTCATCAACGTTATCAAGTAGGTTTCCATCCAAAGACAACTCAAGCATCATATTGCCAACAATCTTACTTCATCAAGTAGGTTGCCATCAAGGACAACACAAGCATCATATTTCCAACAATATGTATATTATATGTCATGGATATCATGTAACAATCATAGTACAAAGCTCCTCACAAGCTCTCAGCACTACCTCCAATTGCTACACACTATCAAGCTAGATCTAGCAAAACACATGCTCCAATATTTTTCCACTTGATAGCCAGCCTCTATTGTGTAATCATTGCTATGGGATGGCTCATTAAATAACATAAACCACCTGGCTTGTACTGCGCAATCCTCATGGGCTTATCTAATCACTGTGTGTTGCAAATAGCAACTGTATAGTCACAACTTATAGTTACACTGCTCTTTCACCTACCTCTTCACTGGTCTCCACTGAAACTGTCCATGCACTATAGTTAACTGATGTATTCTTTAGTTGATTAATGAGTTTATAATTAGTGAATTAATTAATAATTAATTCACACCACTCTCACTAATTGTATCAATCAGTTAAACTAGATACAAATAGCTCAACTATGTTTAGATTAGTTAAATTGAATACAACTCCACTAAATTCCTCAATCAACTCCACCAAACTCTGTCACATGAGTTCTAACTAAAGTATCCATGCAATAGCTCCACATAACCCTTAGGAATAGCGTAATTCCTTCTGTCAGCTCCTGTGCCACATCTGTGCATTTAACTGAAGTGCTCCAAGAGAATAAGATAATGTTTATAGTCCAAATATTATTAAGATCTAATAATATTCAACATATCTATTTTTAGACTGGAAATCTAAAAATAAATTCTGCCCAGTATGTCTAAAAATAGAAGTCCATCTATTTTTTCTGACTTGACCAACCATCCACAAATAGCATCCCGCAACTCATAGAACATGATCCATATGTCTAAAAATAGACATATTCTAAATATAGACTTTGCGCCAAAAATAGCCTGCGCACCCACTTAGTGAAGGCGACTCCTTTCCACTAAGCTCATCATCTTGTTGCACTCAACAACTCAAACTAGTAGTGGACCTAAAAGGGGTTCCTAAGAGGGTAACTGCTAGGACAAGGGAAACGATGGCGACTTATCCCATTGTCACCACAGTTAAGGCTCCTTGCTCTTCACGGACTTTCACCGATGGGTGGAGTCCTGGTAGTTTAGGAAGTCACTTGTAGAGTATAGGTCAATGAATAGGTGGGAAGTGGCCCTCGAAACCCTTTCCATAAGATAAAATAAAGAGTGGGACTCGCTTTCCTTTTAAGCAAGGGAATTTATCTTCTATAGAGAGAGGAGGGGGATTGAAGGGTTGAGGGAGAAGAATAAGACTTATGAAGGAAGGTCTCAATCCCTAAAAATTTTTGGGAACTTGGATTCCCAAATGGTCCTTGATGAAAGGCCTTTGGCACCAAATGGGACAACATGGGGCCAAGTGGACCCAACCCAGGTTCGGGGATGGAATTTAGCAACCAATGATGTTCCTATCCTGGACAAGGTGATGGGAAAGGATCAGAAAAGAGTTTTTACTTCGATAGGTCAATTTGATCCTACTAGGTTCTATCCTTGGGAACACCTAGGAAAACTTGATCCTAGAGCTAGGGCTTGAGGTATCCAAATATTCCACCATTGGAATTGGCCCAAGTTCTAAGGAGAGTGAGGGCACCCAGCAGCGCAACTACCTCTAGGAGATAGAAGTTTTCCTCTAGCTAGATTCCTGGGAAATTGTTGCCCTAGGTGACCTAATGGGGCTAGACCTAGGGAATGTGAAAATTTCTTAATCCAAGAAACCCTACTGCAATATCTTGATTTAATTCTCCTACTTGAATTAAGTTACAAGTTAATTTATGAAATATTAAATAAATTAGTGAAGTAAATAGTAAATACAACTAGCAACCTACACGTACAGATCAAATATTGAATAACATGCTCAAAGACAAAGTGACACATGGATTTTCTGGACAACTGTCCCCGAAAAAAACCCAATGCGGGAAAACCAGTGTAGCTAGCTCTGGAGGGTTTTCATTATTATGCAGTTTCTAAGTACAACAATCCTGGGCACCAAAATTGGTTCACCCAACAGAGAAATAAAAACAATAGTAATATGTTTCTATGAATCTCTCTACGTCAGCTTGAGTGGCTTGCGTCGGCCTCTACGCTGCTCAGTAAGGGCATGCATCACACCTGAAGAGCTTACACTGCCCCCGCACTGCCCTGACTGGGCCTGCGTAAGCCTTGTGTGGCTCCTGCTACCTCTGCGCTGCCCCTACTAGGCTCTGGCTAGACTGCATGGCTCCTACTTCCTCTGCTTCTCTGGCTGGCTGGAATGCTTAAGAAGAAAAAGCATAGGTAAGAAATAAGGCACTGGCCAAAGGTAACACATAACAATTAAAAAAATTGAAGAAATGAAATGAAAATTGATCAATGTCCACAAATAGTTGAAATAGCTCAACGGGACTAGAGAGTAAAAGTTTTGACAACAGCAATAAGTGCTTATAGCATCAGCTAAGAGAACAAAGGAGACTAGTTCATGAGGTTAAAATGTTGTATAATTGTTGGCACAGGAAAACTATATAATTGTTAGAGTAAATATCTGTAGGTACAATTAGTTGGTGATCATCGATAATCATTTTATTTCATCAAATACCTTAATGAATGGGCCTTACAAGCTATTTGCATAGACAAACCCCATAGAAGTTGTGTGATGGAAAAAATTTCACACTATATTGAAGAAAACACCTACCAAATAAGGATGACATTTCAAATGGGGCAAGAAAAAATAGAGAGATAGACATCGAAAAAGTTAAAATGCTAGGGCAATAGGAAAGCAACTAGGTAGCATGGTAGAAAGCACAACAAAGAAAATTAAAATAATGGAAAACACTACAAATTAACACCCATCCAAACATCACCATAATTTTTTCTTTGACTCTAAATCTCCAAATCCATCAAATTATATCCTGTATTCAAACATGATCCTCTCCATTAGCCATTTTGAAGATAAGGTTGAGAACTTACTACAGAACCATCACCTACATGTAGTGATCTTATTCTGTGACCAGAAAACCTACTTTTGTGAAGACACGGAAAGGTAAACACTCTCTGCCAAGATTTTCCATACAGCCCAGGTTGAGCAATGACATATACATCACCAATTTTTCTCTTCGGGTTTGTAACTTAGAAGAGATTTGTCTGACCACCTCCGGGTTGCTCCCAGAGTCACCCAAGCAAGCCCTCTCAACATCATCCTCTTTCTGTAGTACCTAATTATTAATTTAATTAGCCATCACAGTTTCTTGATCATGCAGGTATTTCAAATATATTGCCAATAAGCATAAAGCTTTCATTTTAAACAATCGGGTCAAAAGAATTTAGACTATGATGCAAAAAATACAAAGAAACCTCACCAACACTCAAAGGACAAACAAAGTCAAACCTCTACTAAGTATAAATAAATATATGATAAACTTCATTCCACCACAAAAATGTGCTTAACTAAAGAAAATTCTAATTAATGTGCTTTCAAGACAAAGCCTTCAACGGCAGTGATGTTATAAACATACCCCTACACCTCATGAACAATCAATGCATATAAGTAGACCATCATAAGGCTCATTTTAAACATCATTATTATCATTTTATAAATCATTTTTATTAAATCAACAAGAAGAAAGCAACAATTGCATTTAGTTCCACTAAAGCAAAGTATATGGCAGTTTCATATACTTATTATGAAGCTATCTAGATTTGCAACTTGATTGTAGAGTCAACCAATCAGTTGTTGAAGCCCTATATTGTCTCTTGTGAGAATCAAAGTTACATCAAGCTCTATGGTGGATAGGTTTTGTTCTAAAGAAATTAGAAAAAAATTATAATTCCCTAGTTACGGTGGTTTCCTAGCATGTTTAGTCCATAAGGTATGCCCTTAAGACTGTGACAAATATGCGTAGAAGAAGAGGGGTTGTGACCCTTAGAGTGAGGTTTATCTCTTCAATATAAACCGCAGATCTGGAATATGGTTTGCGGAACTATTTGTGGAGAAAACAGATCCAAAGGAGGGTGGAACCTGAGCAGAAGAAATGTGGCATATGAAGAATGGATTGACATGAAGATGAGTTTATTTCGGTGGATTGTCCATAGAGTTTTGGATAGAGATATGAAGCAACCTATAAAAATTATTCAATGGATAATTAGTGGATTATTTGTGACCCAAGTTCAGTCATCTAAAAATTTTTAGAAGGAATATAAGAGGAGTAGTTCAGATCTATTCATAGACTGGACAACAAAGAAATTGGTACACAAGAACAATGATTTTGGGAGGAATCAGATCATTGTTAGGTGGAAAATTTGAAGAGCCCTAGATGAGGGCAGTGTCGTAGGCCCTAGATCAATAAAAGGATTGATTGTGGTTGGGAAAATTGATGGAAGTCTAAGTACAGTTGGAGGGTTGTTAGGTGACTGTCAAAGAAGAGCCATACGTTCCATACTTGTGAAGGAAAACAAGATTGGTAGAAGGGAAGGTGTATTGCATATAACGATGTGCAAACTTTGAAGGACTAAAGTATCAGTCAAGTGGGCCAACCAACTATACCTAGTTCATTGTATTGTAGAGGATTTATTCAGTGAGAAGAAGGGAAAACTCCATAACCCTATATTTTTTATCATGGAGCAGTAGTATGGAAAAAGTGGGCAGACCAAAGAGATGTTCACAAGCGGAGTTGTGAACAACTGATCAAAGACCCTAAGTGTTGCTGACCTTAGCACACCTGCAACTCATAGATATTCCCAATCACACACTCTTATTTGTTCATTTCCACGCATTTTGAACTATTTCTCCCTTGTGTTTCCATGGCACTCACTAACACTCCCTGGCATGCATTGACACACCCTAACACTTGGCACATCTTGGCATGTTGCCCTGGAATTCTAACATTCCTTGGAACTACCTAGCATACCTTGTCACTCCCTCCTTAGCACACCTAAAACTCATTGACACTCCCTGACACACATTCTTATTCATTCATTTCCATGCATTTGAAACTAGTGCTCCCTTGTGTTTCCCTAACACTCCCAAACACTCCCTGGCATGCATTGACATGACACCCTGACACCTGACACATCTTGGCATGTTTCCCTAGACTCTAGCATGCCTTAGCACTGCCTAACATACCTTTTCACTCCCTCCTTAACACACCTGGAACTCACTGACACTTCCTGTCACAAACTGTTATTCATTCATTTCCATGCATTAATTTGACCTAGTTCTCCCTTTTGTCTCCCTAACACTTCCTAGCATACATTGGCACACCCTGTAACCTAGCTATTGGATTTATGTCTTACACTAACATGCCAACTCAATTATGTGCCTTACCCCTTTGAATAGACTCCAATAGTAACCAAAGGATCATGTCTTAGGAGTCTTCAATGCCTAAAAAAATGCTCAACACAATACTCAACAATTTGTTGTTATTCACTAAAGAAGGAGGCTAGTTGTGTTTGCGTCCCTTCCTTTAACAAATATTCCCATTGACCATGTGACACGACCTATTATCATCACATTAAGAATAGTTTGAATAGGTGGCGAAAGGGCCAAGGTGCTCCTTACTCATGTTGCAAGGGGCAACACCCTATAATTCTAGTAGTTGCTATAAATACCCCCCTTTTATCTAAATCATTTGCACTTGCATTATAATCTACAAGGGTAGGTTCATCCAAATTAGTGTGCTATCATACCACAAGAAAGTTTATGAAGGCTCTTTAACATAAAATAAGATTTCATTGCATTTCTTTCACAAAAAGCAAAACACTTCAGCATGAACAACAATCAAAGAAGAATGAAACTCTGTGGCCTATGGAAGATGTTTTCCTAACAAGATTTCATTCCATATAATACCAACAAGGGTCACTAGCAACACAAAGACATTGCCCAGGGCCATCTAGATTTGGCTAGGGAAAAAACTAGAACACATGTTTTAGGGTTCTAACTCATCTATAGTGGGAGCACCATGACTTCTAAACTCTCAAGTATATTAATATTCTTCTTACAAGTATACCCCCCATCATTAGTGATTACACAAAAAAGACTCTCTATGGCCTTACCATCAACTTTCATAGGGTTCACCACAGAGAGACGTTGGTTTTTTTTTGACAAAATAGTTTGTTCAAATAACCATCAAGATAAGGTTAAAATAAAGCCACGTGGAATATATATTAGGCTCATGTTTCATGAACATTATAGAACAACCCTATTTTCAATCTAACTACTAATATTTAGGTGATTGAGTTATTAACATAAAAATGAGGTCAATTGAATCAACTTATAAACTTGTTACAAGATAATATTATTAGAGTTAGCTAACATGTATGTAAGCTTGAACTACTACCATGGAAACTAAACCCTTGGATGCTTATTTAGGTACAGAAAAACATTTATTTTAAATGAAAAATGCTCAATAATATTAGTGGAAATAAAATTATATTAGTTTATCTAAAATTAAGTGAAATTCATAGTGGCAATTGATTACTCCAAAATTCTAGCGGAAATAAAATGATATTAGTTTATCTAAAATTAAGTGAAAGTCATAGTGGCAATTGATTTCTCCAAAATTCTAGTGGAAAGTGATAATATGAACAAAATTCCAATAAAATTTTCATCAAAACTAATGTTTTGAGAGTCTCCAAATTAAATAAAAAACAACCTAAAACCTACTAAGTGAAGGGAAAGTATCTCATACTTCTATCAAGATAGAACTTTTTTAATTTGTATAAGATATATTTATTTCCATAATGAAATGCATTTTCTTCAATAATTTTTAATCAAAATTTAATTAAACTCAGTTTTACATTATTGGAATGATGAATTTTGTCTATATGTTTTATGGATTCATTATCTGGCCAACATCGTTCCGGGCTAACCCAACCTAAAAGGCTACGGTAACTAATACCTCTGGGTCACATAAAAAACCCAAGTGACTGAGGGAAAAAAAAAATTGCTCAGGAAAAAACTTAAATCTTCATCTCAATTCGGCCATTTGAAGTCCATCCCTAAGAAAAACCCCATCCCTGGAAAAATGTCTACAGACGTTCCTCTACTCGCAAAAGACTGGTGTGGCAACTACTCAGGGTTCTGTCGCTATAATGCACCCAAAAACACTGGCTACTTGTCCAAGGTTGAGCTAGCTTTGGCACGAGCTTCCTATTTAGATGTCAGTCAATCAAATCGGGTAACCTGGAAAATAAAGGGAGGGGAAAGATAGATTCATGAGGGTTGTTGATGGGTAAAATAAATAGTATTCCTACGATTGCTAATGAAAATATGTTGTACCATCCCACATAAGAGCTCTCTCCGCCACTGCACATTGAAGCTAGCTCTTTACACAGAAACTTCCGGTAAATTCCCACAATTATTCTTTATTAAGGGGGTCGGGGAAATAAATGGTAAAGAGAAACTTCTTCGGTTGGTAATCTGTGAATGTTCACACCAGAGCTAAACATCATCAAGCGAAGACTTATCATCGTCATCTTCAATGGATCCCTTGCTTCTCATCCTGAATCTTCGTTACAGTTCTCTCAGAGTACCCTGCATGCACCTGAAGGTGCCCTCCTTTTCGCTGCACTCAGCCATGACTGTATTCTCCCTCATCTTGGCCACCTATTTCTTGGCGGTCTATGGCTTCATTTACGATGTCATCGTCGATCCACCGGGCTTTGGCAGTATGCAAGATCCTGTCACAGGAACATAAAACCAGTGGTCTTCCTCTCCGGAAGAGTGAACGGGAAATATATTATCGAAGGGATCTCATCGGGGGTTATGTTCTTGTTTGGTGCGGTGAGGATAATTTGCTGGACTTGGCCCTGGACAAACAGAGAGCGAGGTTCAAGGTCTCTTTTGCGGTGGTCGGGGTTTCTTCTTTGGCGATCGCTTATATCACGAGTAAGTTAATCGTTCGCATGAAATTTCCATCTTGTTTACATTAATCGGGGTTATCAATAGTGAATCTAGACGTTTTAGGTCCATTGCTAGTTTACTACAAGCAAAAAAACCATTTGTCAATGGCCAAAGCCATGATTAGTACAACCTCCAAAATAATCTGTCTGTGACAAAAACCACTTTGAGACCAAACATCAAAACTATTCTGTCTGCACAACCTGGAAGGAAAACTGATATATATACTGATTTGTTGATAATAAGTTCAATCTGGCAGGAAATAAAAATTCAACAGCTAACCTTTGTGACCTAAATATTTACATAAAAATTCAAATATCTGACAAAATGTTCAAAAAAGGATGGATAAATATAATCTGTAGTCTGATACAGAGGAGAAAAACAGAGCATCGGATATCTATAAAAGAGTCACGCTGGAAAATTTGGACTGTCCCATTCATATGTTCCATGACCTACAGGAACCTCTATCATTCTAAAAATTCTCTTAGATTTATGGCTAAATTATGGGAAAAACTGACTGGAAAACATAAATGCGAAGGGGAATGCTGACATTGTGCAGATCCAGGTATTTCTTGGCCTAAAGGAATAACAGTTATGACAAAGCAAATACTAGGCAGACTTCCTGGAAAGCAGTCTAAATATGACCACCACAATAACAGTAGTGATGTAGGAGTGGGGACTTCTTCGAATTCTGTCCTTTACAATTGTGGGAATAAATTTCCCCTTGCTTCTGTTTTGAGTAATGGAAGCTTGAAATCTTTCGGTAACAACTATGAACCTTTTCCCTTTTTAAGGGATGTAACCATCTCTAACACAGAAAATTTTCTCATAAAACATTTGAGCCTATGTTCTGCTGTTTTTTATTTCACCGACCCCTACAAAAATGAAAGAGAAGGAAATTAAACACCAAAACCTGTTGGACCTTGTGGATTTCATCATTTCAGGTAGTTGCAGGCTCAATGAAACAACAATGGAGGATATTTCTAGGATGGTTTCTGCCAATTTTTTTAGGACTATAACATCAAGACCTACACCGGCACCAACTTCTATTGAGCGCCTTGATCAAGAAGAGGAGGTGATAGCCTTGGAGCCTGCCTGTTCACATCTGTAGTTGGTCTATGATTTCCTCGTCATGTTCATAGCATCTCCTGAGACTGTGAAAAAGGGGCCAAGAGATATATTGATCATTCATTTTTTCTGAGGTTAATGGATCTCTTTGATTCTGAGGACCCAAGAGAGAGAATGTCTGAAAACAATTTTGCACTGTATTTATGGAAAATTCATGGTGCAGAGGCCCTTCATTTGTAAGGCAATCCACAAATTTTTTTACAGATTTATATTTGATACTGATAAATTTAATATCGCGAACTTCAACTGATTAAGTCCAGTCTTTTCAATCAATGCCTGAAGGAACCAAGAGAAAATTTAGAGACAGATTTGTGCACTCATTTAAGAGGGGGGATTTCTTCTAATGTTTTCCTTTACATTTATGGGAATAAATTTCCCCTTGCTTCTATTTGGAGTAATGGAAGCTTGAAATATTTCAGTAACAACTATGAACCTATGCCATTTTTCAGGGATGTTCCCAACTCTGATAGAAAATTTGCTCATACTAGTGCACAAGCAGAGTAGGTGAGCACAGTGCTACAATCCTCCCAATTTTCCCTTAAGCCATTTCAGTGAAATCTAGTTGTGCTCGAGCAGAGTAGGTGAGAAAAATGCTATAATCCTCCCAATTGTTTCCTAACATGGCTATATTAATCGTTTTTGGTCTCTCGCACCCTAATTGTCCAAACAAAATCATGACACAACAAACGAATAAATCTGAAAGCCACTGCAAACGAATAAATATGAAAGCCACTGTATACATTTATGATCTAGATTTTTATAACTAAGTACACTAAAAAAATTCATTCCATTATATGGTATATTTCTTTCTAGAACTAAATACAAAGTTGGCATTGTACATCACAAAGCCCCATTTCCTTTATGATAAAGATGAAGAAGGTAAATTTCACAGGGTTGGAGAATTCTCTTGGAATTTTTCTGTAAGTTTTTAAACCTTTTGTTTTGAGAACTCCAAAATTGATATTTGGTTATGAAGAGAGATTCCTTTGTTTCTTATGTATAAAAAATTTTAGGCCCATTTAGTAGATATATTTTTAGTCCCTGCCTACGACAGTGACTATTGTTTTTGGATTGCACCATTAATCTTGTCCATACAAAAAATTGAACACATAAAAATTTGATGTGTGTGAAGTTTCTGCAATTTTTATATTTTTTAAGATTGAAATGAGAATTTTCTATATTATTATTGGATAATAGCCCTAGAGATTACTCATTTAAAAGAACCTAGAAAATACAAATTTCTTAGGCACATGACATTTTTTAGTCTTCTTCTGCGACTGTTGGCTGCAAAAGGAACTATTCAGCTGTGGGTTGCAAAACAAACTATGGAGATAGAGGAGTGCAATTATTGGGAGGGAAAAAAAGGAGCATAAAGAATATGAGAATATTACTGGACGGTCAATTGGAGGATTTCTTAGCTTAAGCACAGTTAAGCTAATCATTTTGCATTTTCCTCCATGCAGGTCAGCAAAAAATAGGATGAATATTTACAAAAACATAAGTCTCATTCTCACATCTCAGTTTCTTTGCCAACAGTGTTGTAGAATAATATTTTCCTTTAATCTTTATATTTCTTGTTTTATTTCATAAAGGTTCTAGCTTTAAGAGACTGTATAAGCTAATAATTCTGTGTTTTCCTCCTAGTCCTTGAGATAATACTGACTGGTATTCCATATCCATTCTTGGTGTTTTCTGGTTCTTTAAAATATTACATTAACATTATGATATACTGGGGATTTACAATTGTAATTCATATATTCTTTTGCTTATTTATGTATTGTCCATCTGTGCAGTGATTGTTTTTCTCCAACTGATAAATTGCTTCTTCCAACAGTTAAAAAAAAGAAAATATGACTGTAAACTTGCCATTCAAGTATAATTGTTTATTTCCTTGGAAACTATGTAGGTGCTTGATAAGGATGGTAGATTTCTTTCAAAAGGTAACTTGGAAAGTGGTGCAACCTGGTCAGTGGAATTGGGTCGTCAAACTATGGAGTGCCCTATCATAGTGGAGAATATGAGTCAGCTCCAAGAATCGCTTATAGAGGTCAGTTAAATTGTTAGATTAACGGGGTTTTTATATGCGCTCAATAATTAAATTTTGTTATTTTTAGACATGGTTTAAAGTTGTCATGTTATCTTCTGTTGGTTTTCACCAATTTTGTAGATGCTTTGTGAGGAGCGGGGGCTCTTCCTTGAAATGGCTGACATCATTTGAGGCTTGGGGTTTATGATTTTAAAGGGAGTCATGGAAGCTCACAGTGAAAAGATCTCGGATCGCTTTGTTGTTCAGGTAGTGCCATGGTTGCAAAGACCTTTCATTATATGTAAATATTCCTCTTTTGTTTGTGTTTGGTTGTTTGAACAGACCATAGAATTCAAGAATTAGCATTGTGATTTATAATGAGAATAGGGTATGCAGTTTATTTGAAGGTTGCGTGTGTTTCTAGAGACCAAACAAATTGCATGGTTGATGCTTAATAACTATCACTTGGAGATTGTTCTTGGGAATTTGATTGTGTAGGGTTGTAGACCATAATATATTCTAGCTATAAACCTCTATATTGCACCATATGTGCTCTATGTTCTGGCATATAAAATTCTAAAGGCACCATAGGCTAATTTGTCATGTTGTGAAATTTTGCAGTTTCACAATATTTTTGCATAGTAGTGGCTTCCTGGATTGGAAGTGAAACTATAAAAATGTAAAAATATCAATAATGTTATAATAACCGCACAGAAATTTGAAAATCACAATTTTGATCTTTAGTGAGCCCTAGACATGCATGCTATTAAAGACTACTTGCACTTAGCAAGAGACAGGTAAATCAGTGAAACTTTTTTGGTAGACTTAGTACTCTAACTTGAATTTGTACATTAGAATTATGGAAGTGTAGGAAGATGCACAGGGAGAAGTACTATAGCACTGTATTTTATGAATTTTCCATAGGTACATCTGCAGGAGGCTCTGTGCAATCAGGTCAGGCTGTAAGTTCTAACACAAATTTTAACCTGAGAAATGAAAATTTTCCACTTGGAATGCAATTTTGACACCTTGGGGTGCATTCTAAGTATGGAATATGATGTTCCATGACATATAGGATATCCCCTTTTCCTTATCATCCATCAGGTTTTCTATTTATGTACATGGCATGCAGTTTTTCATGCAAGTGGACATTTTGGCACTGAAAATAATAGATAGAAAGCACAGTAGTAATAAGGAAACACATGACCTTGGAGATGCATTGGAGCTTAGGGCCTTTGGAGGATTGTTGGACCTTGGGGAGCAATGCTCATGCCATGGAGGGCTTGCTTGTTAATCATTGTCACATTTTATGCTGACACATGTTACTTGACTGGTTTAAACTTTGTACCTTCTAAACTTAGACTGTGAGCGAGCTCTAGACTTCAGTTTGGTGAGTCATGGTGCTATCATGCAGGACTTTGCTCCCACATCAAACTTGAGCTAGAAAACATTTTAAATGAATATTGAATGCCTGTGAATTGTCCATGGCCACGTATACCCCCATATTCACATAGTTGGTAAGGTATACCTCTCTGCAAAAGGGGGAGGTGGGGTTCATTTTTTCAGATAATAGCATGCCACCAACTTAAATTCAAATAAAAGCAAAAGTGACCAGTGAGAGTACATTGGTTGGAAAACTCCACTGATAACATATATGATAACGAATTTCTTCTTACTGAAACAACATTTTAGAAAATTAAGCTCAAACAGTGTGCAACTTTGGTTTTCTTGACATTCATCAAAAGTCGCAACAACCTAGTGGACATTTAAAATACTGAGTAGACTGCTATCAAGTGACTCCAGTAGTATAGCTTCATAGTCCAGTTAAATTGTTAATGCATGTAGAATCCCAAATTAACTGCCATTGATTTATTGAACATATTTCTCAATAAAAAAAATGATTGATCAAAAGCCAGTTCCAGATGAACCATAGTATGGGTAGCTTGGACCGAGACCTGCTCCAGCACCTATTGTATGCAATCCTGATGGAACCAGTCATGGATCTTGGAGTGATGCTGCATATTTTGCATACTGGTTTGAGCTGTATGGTGTTGTGGAGCTTAGAACACCATATTGAGAAGCAGATGAAATTCCTCCGTATGTAGGTTGTGTTGCATATGGAGGAGGCTGAGATCCATATCCTGTAATGCCCGACAGATATGTCGAGTAACCAATTAGTGGTGGTGCAGAAGCTGGTACCTGTGGCCCTGGCCTATGATATGAGTTGAGGCTTCGATAGTCTGTTCCATAAGTTGTCTGCATCTGTGGAATTGACTGCATTTGTGGAGATACTGTAGGTTGTGATGATAGCTTCTCCTTCTGGCCATCAGCTGCAATTTTCACAGTAACAGTCCTTCCATCAATGGTTTTGTTTGGTTCTTTAAGAGCCTGCTTTGTAGCCTCCACAGTATTGAAAGTCACAAATGAAAATCCCCCGGAGTTGTTGGTATTCTTATCATATGCAACCGAACCTTCTTCTATCTCTCCATATTTGGAAAAAACTTCTAAAAGCTTATCATTGGCTGTGTCATATGAAAGACCACCAATGTAAATTTTCCTTTAAGCCTGATCTGTACTTTGACTAGGACCTGTGCTTGCCACTGACAGATTTCTTACAGTAATCCTCCCATCAATAGTCTTGCTAGGCTCTTTCAATTCCCTTTGAGCAGAACCCATATGCTTAAATGTGACAATGCCAAATCCTCGTGACTTTCCTAATGTCTTATCCATAATAAAAACGCCTTCTTCAATCTCCCCATACTGTTCAAATGCATCACATAGGGTCTATGAAGAAGTCTCCCAAGCCAATCCACACACAAACAACTTCCGATGAGCAGGGTCCTTGCTTGCAACATCTTTAATTTCTTCTGCAATTGCAGGGTATGAAGAACCTGCATTAACCATCAAAGAGATCAACTGCTTTTTGCTCAGTGGCTCCAACAGTGACTGCAGATTGTCCTTTGAGAGTTGTAGAGAGGTGCCATTGGCTTCCTCGTCCAACTTTCTCTTCTTACAATCGCCCTTGACCTCCATGATTTTTTCTCCGGTTTGAGAAGAGGGGGGTTCATACTAGCTTCAATTCCCCAAATTGACTCATGCCAAGTCTTTTAAAGATTGAATGATTACAAAAGCTTCCCTCTATCTCTATTAACGCATGTATAGAAATGCGAGGAAGCTGCAGGTGACTTACCCATGTCTAATTATCCAACAAGTACAATAATAATTAACACTTAATAGACTCAACTTTAGGAGGCATAATATTAAAAGGTCTACAAAAATATGCTATTGAACCATGTTGCACCTTTTTTAATCCTCTTAGCCACATTATAATTTATAACAGACCCTGTTGCACATTTTCATACCAAGTCCAAAATTATCTGCCGAAATTTTCATAGTTTTGTGAAAGTTGTAGCTATTGGTATTGTGATTCCTGTGCAATCTTGAGTGGCAGCCATGTAACTTCTAATGAATAAAGATGTATCTTTTCAATGTCATCAAAGTTTATCCTCCTTGAAAGCTTACCCAGGTTGTCTTGTGGTCAGCCTCTTGGTTGGTACAATATTTCACAGACCTTGGAGTACCATGAAGTAGAAACTCTAGTATTTATCATGACAATTTTCCTTGGGCCTCTCTTGTGCTTGGTGTATTGTTTGAAGGGTATTCTGAAAGAGAAGTGGCTCACAGATTCAGGAGTATCCTAATGGACTGGAAGGATTGCCTAGGGACTATCTTAATGATCTATTTTTTTATAGCTTTCATGAAAGGTAAATGTCTCATAGAAAAGTATCCCCATTTTTTGATTTTTCTCTTTGGTAGAAGGCAGTAATAAAACAAACTTCATGTATCTTCTATTTATCCCTTCACAATTTTTATTTTGGGTCTAGATAGTTCCTAATGCCCAAATAAAGTGCATTAGTTTCTCACATAAGAAGAATGCGGAGAATAGAATGTCGCAACATATTTAGAACATCCTTCAAGATAAAATAATAGAAGGGACTGGGCTTTTCTGTTTGTGATTGGACTTTGTGTTTCTGACCGGGCTTTTCTGTTTCTCATTGGGTTTGTTGTTTATTTGAAGTTTCCTCTGTTACAGAAGGTTCTAATTTGTAGATGGTGTCGGTTGAGAGAAGTTTCTATTGATCTTGTTACTTGCAGCTTTTTTCTTTTATAATTTGAGCTTGCAAGCTCTATATGATTATTAGGCATCCTTGTTCTTTCCATAGCTTTGAGGATCTGGAATGACCAATTCAAATCTTCAATCCATTTTTTTTAAAGCCATGCTTTCACTTGCTATAAATACACTTCCATAATGGGATCCAAGTGGGTAGAAAGATCAAGGGACTAAAGGTGGAGGGTAGAAGCTCGTTATTCCAAGCATAGATCCTTATATATAGGACAGTGGAGCGGTGGATGTTATTTTTGTTTAACTATATATTGGTTATGTAGTTTTCCCGATTGCTGTTCCATTGAGGTTTGGATGTGACTAGTTAGCTCAAGCTAGGACCCTTCTGTTTCAATCCACTACTAATTCCAGAGCAATAGGATTTTGCACTGTAAATTCACTGCTTTCCATGGGGATTAGAGTTTGTCATTGAGGTTATTTGACCTGTGATCTTGATGCTATTCCTTTTTAAACATAGAACTTTGGTTGAGTTTGGTTCTTGTTAAACATGCCTTTTTTAGGTTACACTGCCTGTAAAGGCTAATCTGTTAAATTTGGGGTTCTGCCAGTGTAAGATGGCCATTGCATAAATGTGTGCGAGTTTTCTATACCTCTCAAAAATGAATTATTTAATGTCCCAAATCTGCAAATGAATGCCCTTCCATGTCTTTGGACTAATACTTGGATATGTCTCTTTGCTTGATATGGAAACCTTCAATCTCAAAATGAATCATCTCCATTTTATTTGTGGGTATGGGCTATCATATGGAAATGGGTTTTCTTCTGTCATATTTTTAAAGTGTTCTTTCATATTTATGCCCATGTCATGTTCCTGCAATGCAAAATGCTTGTTCTTCATTCCTATTTTCTTTTAGTTATTATAAATTGTATTTGCTCTGGTCTGATACATGGTTCCAATTCTTGCAGAAAAGGCACTGTTTGGAGAAAAGGAGTGGTATTTCTTCACTCCCAGGGATAAGAAGTATCCAAATGGTTCTCGCCCCAACAAGGCTGCTAGCTCAGGATACTGGAAAGCCATAGGTGCAGATAAACCCATCACTGCTAAGGGCAACAACAGGCGTGTTGGAATCAAGAAGGCTCTGGTTTTCTATGTCGGAAAAGAACCTAAAGGAAACACGACTAATTGGATTATGCATGAATACCGCCTTGCTGATGTCAATAGATCTGCGAAGAAGAAGGGTAGCTTAAGGGTAAGCAACTGTTCCTCTGTATTGTCTTCTGTGCATATTGCCGTGTGTCAATAGACAGTGTAGGTGTTGTTTGGTTTAAAACACCTGTTAGGCTAGATTCCATTGTGGCCTAGTCGTGACAGGGCCCAAGTCAGCTAGACTCGTCACTCTAGGGAATAAATCTATTTGGGAAACAAGGGTTTATCATTTAAGTTATAAAATCAATGGTTTTATCACAATTAGATCACGGTGAATTGATGCTACACTGATATCATAATGAGACTGGATATTCGTTTGAATAACGTATTATTGATAAATATGATTATGTCCAACCATATTATTGAAGAGATTCAAGAAATTTCCTCATTTGATGAAAAATACACTTCAAAACTTTATACATTCATAATTTGTATACATGAGTTTATATCATAAATATAGCATCATATAGCATTCAATTCTTTGTAATCATAATAACAGAGCTTAAGGATTAGAGGAATCCTAGTGATGCATTGAAATTCTTTGAATATATATACAATAAAATTCTTAATCCTTTTTGTTGATACATATTTCTTGCATAGGTTTTGATTTCAATGCAACAACATAGTTAGATCAATTGCTCGCTTTCTAAACATAGAACCAATTTGATGGTTTTCTTCATATAAGTTGACTAAAAATTTTCTTTGGATTTATCTATAACTTCGATTGATTTCTCTGTGATAGTTTAGATGTTGGAAAGAGGCTACATGTCTTCCTAAGGCCCAAATCAAGTGCATTAGTTTCTCATATGGATGTTTGGTCTTGAATGTCACCAGACTATCCCCCGCTGGCAGCTGCATTTGTCACTTTCTCCTGTGCAAAATGGGACGATTCTTCACCAATAAAATAATTCTCTGAGTTTAATTTAGGAAATGAACTTGAGGATTTCCCTGTAGCCTCCACCTGTTCATCTCTTTTATCCTTCTCTTTGAGTCCACCAGATGACTCAATTGGTACCGACTTTGTTCTAGTTTTGGAAGTATTTGTGAATTTTGGATATGCATAATATATCCAAGTTTTACCATCAGTTGAAATACACAGGTACAATTTTAAAATGTTTGGCATTGCAAGAAAAAAACATGAGAATTTTTTGTACCCAAAAAAATATTTGTCAACTTCAATATCATTTCTTACAATTTCTGACTGCAGATCTGCAATGTTGATACCCTTTCGATATGAATACAAGATATTTGCTATCCGTGCCGTCACTATTTTAGGAATTTGACGAGGCCTACAAACTGATTCTTGATTAGATTCAGTTTCAAATCCTTCAGAACGTCAAGGTACTATATTACTATTGGCTTCAAACTCTATATCTCGAAAGGCATCTCCAACAGGGATAATAGGCTCACCATACTAGGAACCCAGAATACCATCAGGAGGATGATGGAATTGATTGCCTCAAAGCCCTCTTCCTCTAACAAGTGAATTCCACTGCCACATAATGCTTGCAGCATTACAAAGTGCAGTTGAAGAAGTTTCTTTGTTTGCAACTAAAATATTGTAGTTATTCATCCACAAGCAGTATACAACCCTAGAGAAATCTCCATCTCCAGATATCAGGAATAAATGTGCAAGTGGAGGGTATTTTGAAGTCCAGAGAACCAGATCAACTGACAGAGCTCTGTCAGCACTGTCCTTTCCACTTGTTGTAATAAGCAGTTTACCCAGCAAGAGTTTAACTAACATAGCTCTGTGAACAATGTCCTTTAGCACCAATTTCCTAAGCAGTTTACCTAGCAAGAGTTTAACTAGGCATGGGACAAGGAGAGAGATCCGTGCACTTAGGTTCGGACCACACATCCCCTTTGGTGTTCGCGGATGAACCCTAAGGGAAAGCTATGGGAAAATACCATGTGCCTAATACTAATAGGCTTTACTTATGGGAATGGCCAGAGAGCGCTCTTTACCAAAGGTATCACCCACAGTAGAGGAAACATTGGTTTAAGCTCCTTTAGCTGCGGAGTCCCTAGCAACAGGAGGTTTAGCTTCGTCACCAGCATCAGTAGCAAGGCAAAACCAAAACCCCAGATAGGTAGAGGTGGAAAAACAGAACCATTTTCACTAATTGAACCATCTTCAGATCGAGACCGAGTAGGCTAAAAAGAAAAGGCATAGACAGGAGGGGTAGAAGGAACTGTTACAGAGCGAACGGTATATATATAGGTGATGTAGTTAGGCAGATCAAACATGTTATCCTGATTTATTCAGTTGAGTGACATTAATATGAATATTCAGTTAGGTCATCATGTTGGATAAAATATGAATATTCTTGAAATAATAATAGTATTTATTTTACATTGATGAACTTGGACATTGGAGGTGGTTTACCGTTTGCTGCTAGACCTTGTTTGGATGTTTGTAAGACATTATTCCTCGAAGTGTTGGATTAGTATGGAGCTTGGTGACTTCATGTTGTTGATGCATGAAGGGAGTTTGTGTGCTTGGAGTAGAGTTGGGTATTTCACCATGACAAAAACATTCCAAAATCAACGTGAGCACACAAAATCTCATGACATGTGAACTCTTGGGTTGAGGGAGTAGATATTTAGGTGTGGGAGTCCTTAAGGTGACACATTACCTTGGATATGCATTGTCGTCAAGGAGACACATGAACTTGGAGGTGCATTGGAGCTTAGGACCTTTGGAGGATTGTTAGACCTTGGGGAGCAGTGCTCATGCCATGGAGGGCTTGCTTTTTAATCAGTTTCACCTTTGATGCTAACATATGTCATGCAGAGTAGAGTACTTCACATGGGTGGACCTACTTGTGTCTTGCAATTTTTCTTGTAGTGGACTAGGTCCACTAAATCCCTTTACCTCTCATATAAAAAGAGGAAGGAGTGAGTTGTTATTATAGTCGATCATGCACTTGTACATATTCCTTTCAAGCTTGGGTTTGGGATGTAAGAGCAGTGCTACTCTCTGTCTCTCTCGATGACCATATATCTGAGTTGATGTGTATGTTGGTGACAATATATCTGACTTGTGATTTGATTTATCTTCCTTGCAAGGATTCCTTGAAAGATAAACAGATTGGTGAGCATAAGTAACTAATCTGAACTGTAGCGAAAAATATGATATGAATGTACTATTAATTAAGGTTATAATACTAATGATGTGAGCCAACCCAGAAGTCTGCTATTATAATTGAAATTTGAAATCCAAAAATTCCGGAACTAGATCTGAAATTTAAAAAATAAAGCAGACCAAAAAACGAAATAGTTACAAGTCGAGCGGTAGTCATGAAACTACTTAAGTCCTCCACTCGAATCTTGTATCTTTATCTGCATATGTTTTAGAGAGAAACCATCACCATTTTTCTCCAGGGACTTTATCGGCTCAAAAACCTGTCAGTGTTTACAGTCAAGCTCAACGATAGTGAAACAAGCCATTCTCCACAAACATTTTCTGTTGTTTAGGACTAGGTGCTCTTTTATGAAACAAATCTAACAATGTTTTCAATAACATTGTCAAATTATAGCTATTGAAACCATGTGTCTATAGTCATGCTTCATGATGGTTTCCTACTTTCTTTAAGCAATAGGCAGTTGTTTAGGAAACAACTGGATGGACCACAGTTAATGGAATCCTAGTTAGTTGCTCCGATTTTCTTGATGACAGGAAAGAGAAATGAAACTTGGAAAGAAATTTAGAAGAGTTCCTTGAATAAATAGAGTTGTTGACTAATGCACATAGTGGATCAACACGTTGAAGCAGAAAAATCCAGAAGATTCCTTACAAATAGTGCACATAGTGGGTCATCATGTTGGATAAAATACAAATATTCTTGAAATAATAATAGCATGAATTTTACATTGATGGACTCGGACATTGGAGGTGGTTTACTGTTTGTTGCTAGACCTTGTTTGGATGTTTGAAAGACATTATTCCTCGAAGTGTTGGATTAGTATGGAGCTTGGTGACTTCATGTTATTGATGCATGAAGGAAGGTTGTGTGCTTGAAGTAGAGTTGGGTATTTCACCATGATAAAAACATCCCAAAATCAACATGAGCACACAAAATCCCTTGACATGTGAACTCTTTGCTTGAGGGAGTGGATATGTAGGTGTGGGAGTCCTTAAGGTGACACGTTACCTTGGATATGCATTGTCCTTAAGGAGACACATGACCTAGGAGATGTATTGGATCTTAGCACCTTTGGAGGATTGTTGGACCTTGGGGAGTAGTGCTCATGCCATGGAGGGCTTGCTTGTTAATCACTATCACCTTCGATGCTAACACATGTCACATAGAGTAGAGTGCTTTGCATGGGTGGACCTAAATGTGTCTTTCAAGTTTTATTGTAGTGGACTAAGTCCACTTGTTATTGTAAAGCCCCTTTACCTGTCATATAAATAGAGGAAGGAGTGAGTTGTTATTATAGTTGATCATGCACTTGTGCATATTCCTTTTCATACTTGGGTTAGGGATGTAAGAGCAGTGCTACTCTCTCTCTCTCTCTCTCTCTCACATTCAATCTTTTTTTTACTTTATGTGTTTTTGTCTTAAGGTGTTAGGATTTTTTGGAACGTTCACTCGAAAACTTCATATACATAAAGAATAAATGAAACCCATGAACACAATCACAACCTATTATATAATTCTCCATGCTTTCGAAAACCCTAGATAGGGAAAACCAAGAGAAACCCTAGCTCCACCAAAGATTCTCCAACAATCTAAAATAACCATGAGAAAAACCTCCAATGTCAGAGTATCTTTGGTGGAGCCACTGTAAACCCTAAGTTATATTGGAATTGTGTTATTTCAGATTTGACTTCCAGCTGACCACTCCCTTGCATACCTTTTCACTCCCATAAATTATGTTATTTTAAAGATTTGAATTCCAGATTTTCACAAATACAATGTCCTTAATAAGATAGTTAAACGCTTCCATATTCATAGTTAGATCATATTCCAATAATATATACATTCTTTGTAATGATCAACAATTGTCTCATGAAGAGAAATCATGTCACAAGTGGCAATATATGCACATGGTTCATCACCTCCCAATGCCATAATTTCAATCCCTTCCTATCCCCCATGGGTGAAAACTGTGAGAACAAAATCTTGACCAAAGGTGTCAAACTCCTCGTTGGCAACTACTAGTCCCAAGCCTGTTGGGCATTGGTGTATTCTTCCCATATCCAGATGTTGTTTTTACATTTTTGAGCAAACCTATTTAGCTATTTGGCCTTTTCTACCAAAGGAGTCAATGTGTTTCAAGGTGCTCAAGGTGATATGACATGGTAGGATGGCAGGGTGGTTAATGAATTGTATCCATTTAGCTTTAAAACATGTTTCTCTTAGAATATTTTGATAAGAATGGCTCTCTGTTCATGAGGAGTCACATCTGGAATTTCATTGCAAGGGAGAATTTGTCCCAGCTTTGTTCTTGCCAGTTACATCCTCCTCATTCTGTACTTCATGGATAATTGTGTTTGCAGGTTTTGTGGCTCCCATGATACATATCCGGTGCACTCATCACATGCAAGAACTTATGGTCAGTTGTGAGCAAAATCTATACAATTCATCACAACAAACTATTCAACTACATCTTCTGTGGATTAGGACATGTGGACAATTCAACCTAAAAAGGTGGTGTTATGGATGCAGCTGCAGTGGATGCAACTTGCAAAGCCTCAAGTGTGGACAATTCAACCTAAAAACATAGTGTGATGGGTGCAACTGCAGTGGTTGTAAAGCCTCAGGAGTTTTCTGCAGGTTTCCATGAATCATGAGGGATGAATTCACATTTTGTACCCATTTATTTCCAGAATTCCCTCATTAAGTACTAGTTTAAGACTCAAGACTATGTTCTCTAGTGATAAACCTCAACTCAGAAAGTTGTATATGATATCTCCTTGTCCTTGACGCAAGTATTTAACTCTGAACCTTGTACTTGTTCCCTGACTCAAAATTTGTCTAATATGATATAAAATGTTAAGTCATGTTGAAGATGGAATTTATTACTATAATTTTTAAAATTTAGAACCATATCTTCATAGTTGCAATTTGATTTTCTGCAATAATTTTGCAATAATATCTTTGTAGTTGCAATATGATTTTTTGCAAGGTTTTCGTAATAATATCTTCATAGTTGCAATCATATTTTTTGTAATATTTTTGTAATAATATCTTCATAGTTGCAATTTGATTTTCTGCAAGATTTATGTTGAAATATGACCTTGGTAATTTTAGTGTCTTTTCATATGTTTGAGAAAATAAGTAAAATGATTTAAATTTTGAAACAACTAATCAAAAATTCTATGATATCTGTAAATATAATAGTTGGTTAAAGAGAACCTTATTATTTTCTTTCTTGGATTCATGTTTTTCGTCTTTTCAAGGATTAAATTAGTAAGGCATTATTAATTTAATTATGGTTTTCATTGTTGGATCATGTTATTTGGGACATGCAGGTCACATTGTACCATCATACTCACAATAAATCTTGAATTATGAAATGACTGAGCAAGCCTTTTAAAGGTTCAAGTCACAAAGTGTCAGATGGACACTACGTAGGGGTGCATTTGGAGATGACAATGTAATTTGGCATGTGCCCTCTAATGCCACGGTAATCCCTAATTCATTAGGGTGTATTGTATTTTAAACTTCAATATTCTATCTGTTAGCTTTAACAAAGTTAGCGTCATGTTAGTGTTTAATTTGAAACTGTATTTTAGTGGAAAAATTCACTGTTTCTTGGTGGAATAGTTCATAATTTATTCTGATCTTTTTTTGCAAGTGTACTAGTCAGGATGATAAATGTGTGGTTTACTTCAGAGGGTTCTCAGTTCTTTCTAATATGATTTTCATCATTTGCTTTGAATACTTCTCTAGTGCTTTACCTTCATATTTAATCCCCTGCACAATTGCTCCCGATGTCCATGTTGTTATGTTTATTCGCTATTTCTGTGGAAACTTTTCCTGAAGTTCTGCAAGGTAAATCTAAATGTAAAAAATACTATTATACATATTGATATTTGTTCAAGACATTGTTGTGTGATACTTGAATTTCATAAATCTAGATTTCTATTTCGTTATCTATATCAATATATAATAACAAGTTCATGGATTGTTCATATTTCTCAAACTGTGGATTTTTTCCTTTCCTATTGCATGTTCCTTTATATTGTTATGTTGTTATTCAAATTTCTAGTTGTGATTTCCAGTTATTCTCCTACATAGTACATGCTTTGATAGATTATATCAAAAGTCTTACCAATACGATAACATTGATTGTTGTATGTGGACATTTTTGTTCAGGATGATCCATTACAGAATCAAGATGAGGAGCTGGATCATGCAATTGCACTTTCCATTTCTAAAGAACTAACCAAACTAGATGGTATATGATGGCAATTTCATTTTTTTACAGTTACTTTTAGTTTAATTATATCATTTAGCTCGATGCTTTTCATATATTCAACTAAACTTTTGTTGCTTAACAAGACTTTGTCATTTCCATGTTTTAGTGAAACTATTTATGGTTTGATACTCTCATACAACCTTTATCAAGTTACATGCACCCTCATTAGAAAAAACAAGATAATTTTGCTTGCCATGACTATCTTTCTTTGTCATTGTTGACTTAAGAAAGTCTTTTAGCTAAGAAACTAGTTTCAAGGTTATGGCATAACTTGTCATATAAATTGAACAGAAGTTATATCCAAAATGTTAACTTGTAAACTACTTAGCTGGTTTTAGTGTTTCCATTTAAAATCTACTTCCGTTGGAACTTTGAACAAGTTGTTCCATAGACTTGAATAAAGAGATTTTGGTGTAAGGATTAAAAATTAGCCCATAAGGCCTTCTTAGTTATTCGTTTATTTTATCTGAATATAATATTTACTATTAAATTATAACCACTTGGCATAAATACGTCAAAGATTAAGATCATACATTGTAGAGTGTCGTAGAATAAAAATAGGAGCAAGGACACTGAATTCTTTCAGTTTTCCTGGTTCTTATTCATTTGGTGTATCTTTGCACCTTTAGGGGCAATTGCTAGTTTAAAGTCTAATTCTTTAAAGGGTGGTAGCTCAATGGAAGAGCACCTGCTTTACAAGCAGAAGGTTGGTGGTTCGATTCCATCGTGCCCTGATATTCATAGGGAATGATGAAGATCAATTTTTGGTGATGGATGCTCTTTTGACCATCACCAATGAGCTTATGGTGACATTTTTCGACCCTCACCAAAATATGAAATGGTGACGGTCAACGAACACCACCATATATACACATCAATAATGACGACCATTAAAGGTCCGTCACCATAAATCGTTGTTGTTGATATGAAATGGTGAGGGTCACTGTTTGTCATTATAGTCATTATCCGTGATGGACCTTGATGTCACCAATGAGTTTATGGTGACAGTCAATGAACGTCGCCATATATATACACTAATAGTGATGGTTATGAAAGGTCCATCACAAAAAAATGTTGTTTTTCATATGAAATGGTGACGGTCACTATCTGCCATTATAATTAATATTTGTGATGGACCTTGAATGTCACCACAACACATACTATTGGTGACGCCACCTTTGGTGATGTTGAATTTTTTGGTGATGAAGGCTATTGTCCGTCACCATTGCTCATATGAAGTGGTGACGGTCACTATCCGTCACTATAAATCATTATTAGTGACAGACCTTGAATGTCACCACAACCCCTATACTTTCAGCGACGCCACCTTTGGTGACGTCCAGTTTTTGGTGACAAAGACTCTTTTGACCCTCACCAATGAGCTTATGGTGACCATTTTTGCTCCTCACCAATGTGATTTTTTCTTGTAGTGAATATGATGCAGTACGTGGCCTCCTAGCCGATGCCCTCTCTCATCGCATCCTCCATCTGCACGTTCATTTAGATTCTCTACGTCTTGTCTTACAACTCAATGGTGTCTATTGTGTGAAAAAACCTATCTTGTTTAGATGATATTTACGAGTGAAACTTTTGATACATGAATTTAGATTCATTACTTTCAACCATGTACCTCGAAGTCAAAATCACTACGTAGATAGAATTGCAAACGATGTTCTAGACTGGAATTTATCACACACAAGACAATAACATTTCAAATCATGAACACAATGCATATGAATAATATATATCATATAACATGTTTTTAGATTCCATGTACTCTAAAACATATGACATGCTCATAGCATGTTACAAAAAACAAAACTCAAAAACTGGGGGTACCACTTGCCCCTACATACACACTAGGGGGCACCAGTTGCCCTACATATAATCACTCTCTGGAGGATCCCGAGCCAATGGCTCTGCTCCTGCAGCTCGTAGATCATGCACAGTCTGACCAGCCATCGCCATGTGCCGCATGATCCGTCGCCATTCCGAGGGTAGCCCAATACATAGCTCTATATACTGGTCGTCTAAGTCCTGCCAACCCCGCTCCGAAACACTGGTCAGCAGCCCCTCACATCTATGATGAATTTCCTCCAAAAGAGCGGTCATATCCTTGTTCTATGCTCTCCTCGATCCACTAGCACCTGTAGTTCCTGCTACTACAGGTCGTCCCATATATCCGGCCGGTTTCACTGGAGCTATATCTGCATACCAAAAGTATAAGGATTAGTACCATAAATACTATTCACAAACTTTAACATGCACATAAAAAATTACTTACTTGTCACTTACCATCAGGCCCCCATACTCGACCAGGCAGAAGCGGCAAGTCCAGATCTCCCCAATAACTCATCCCACTATAGGGATAATCGTCTATGTACAACGACATCTGATCCCAATGGGTAAAGAAATCTGGACGAAACACCCGTTCGACCACCCCTCCTCCTCCTCTGCACAGTAGTCGTCCCCATCGATGCATCCTGGGTTCTCTCGGACCCCCATCAGGTAGCTGTACACGAGGTCGCAAGGTCGAGATCTTCTAAAAAAAGAAGGAGCACAATATAGTCCCATAAGCACAATCATGGTTCACTTGCTGCTTACAAGGCGATAACTGTCATTTCAATGATACCAACATCATCTGGGTCCACCCATAGTAGGTCCCACTCAACACACTTTCTACAATCATCATCTGCCCTCCAGTGATGTGATGGAGTGCCTCGCTGCCCAGGATCCGCAACACTGCTGCCACCATTTCCTGGATCTCCAACCTCTCTAGATCCCCAATTGATATCCAAGTCCCTTTGACTCGAACACCTGGTTGACAATGTCACTCTATGAACTCCATGATGTTACGCCCCTTCGGTAACACTGGATGTGTATTTCCCACCATCCATAATGGTGGGAGACTAGTCAGGAAATACAGATCCTGGACTGTCATCTCAATCCTGTGCCCCTTCACTATAAATACCTCATGATCTGGATCCCAATAACTGACAATCCAGTATAATAAGGGCTCCCCAACTCTCATCAGAGGGTTCTCCACAAATTTTAGAACCCTAAACCTGGCCAATGCACGATGGACACCTTGATCTGTTTGGATTTCCGACCGTAATGTACCAGGTCTCTCTCTCTCCACTTGATCTGTATATCTGCCATTTCTACACAAAACCATCATCTTTGTCAGTCTACAGATAGGAAAAACTACATTAAATTACACAAAACCTGAATCTCAGCCCACAACAACACTAAAATCACCTCCATCTGACATGTCACACTTTTCAGGCCCAAACCTGCTTCCTAGGTCATAGTTTTTTCCCCAAATAGTGCGACCTAGCCGTGAAAATGATGGAGGGTCTGTTCCTGAGATTTTGGACCCTAATCTGAACTTTCAATCCATTAAAAATAAAGAGTAGGATTAGGCCTCTTACCTGCAACTGACGGATCTCGATTCCAACGGTTGGTTTGTCCTCTACGATCGCCACAATATTTAGGGCCTTCCCTCCTCTCCACATTCACCATAGCTACACAAGCAAATGAATGCATTTGGAGGGAAAATGCCTTATTAGAAGAGAAACCCCTGATTTTTCTTTCGCCCGCTACGACCAAACCGTAGCCCCATTTGACACACCGTCTGCACCATTGGAAAGCTCTCACCGAGAACTCAAATGGGTATCTATTAGTTTTTTATGATTTGATACCTCACCAGGACACATTTTCTCCATGGAGGGTCCATTCACCTCCCCTTCAAATCAGATTTCCTCACTTACAACACTTGTATTTGGGGCACCACTTTGCCTCCATACTTGTTCTTGTTTGTGTTGATTTTCATCATGATTGACCCTCTTGTACTCATGTTTTTATGGTCCTCCATTAGACCTTTACTCTGTGGCAGCACCATCGCATCGCCCTTGTCTAGAGCATCTGAGTTGAGTCATCATTCCATTCATGGAGTCTATCCCGATTCTATTTGTACCATGCTATAGTCCTCCATCGTTCAGTGCCTGGTACCTCTCTCGTGTCGCACATGATGAAATTCAGTTCCATTGTCCCCTATCCCTCTTGATATTGTGTCAGTCACTGCCAAGTCATCCATGCCCTTTATGCTCTAACAAGGGAAGTCGTCCATCCGCTACTCAACATCCCCCATTTCATCATCATCATTAGTGTTAGTCTGTCAGTCGCTCTACTATTTTCTCTCATGCCTTAGTTGAGGATCCCTTATTGCCTCACCTACGGCAGACCTCCTTCTATCAACATCAGCTCATTCACTCCAGAAGACAGGTCTAGAAGGCAGTGTACCTTGGTTCCAGCTTCTCCATTCATTTGGTGCCTCGGATCAGGCAAAGGGATTTCTCATTACCTTTTGACTTGATTATTTCTCCACTCCAGATCCTTTCAGCATGATCGAGATTTGTATACTTGATGGTCCAGTGATCTAGCGACAATTATTGGTGATTCCCGGGTGTGTGTGAGATGTCTCAACCCTCATGAGGGGGTGGCCCTGCAGGTAGCCCCCCACATGCCCAAATGACCTCTTTGTTGCAGCCCTTGATGTAGCTCCTATATTTGATGATGTTGGCCTTAGACGCTTGCAGCACCTCTTTGATTTGCATGTATCAGTAAGATTTAGCAACCCCTTCCCTGTTTATAAGGGGCATTTGGGTTGTATTTGTATCTCATGTACTCAGATATTATTGTATAAGTCCTGGTTGTTATCCCAGGCATAACATGTATGTGGGATTCCTCATTATATCTTTTAACTGGCTCATGTTCATTCCAGCATGTAATTTATAGTTCGGTCCCTTGTTTACTGGATACACTATTCTTTTTTACTTTGTCTTGGCAGCCATAGGTATTCCTCCCCCACCGCCTTTAGCACAGGTACCATCTCATAAAATAGAGACTTGTTGCACCTGTAAGTCTCATCTCCTCAGGGTCTAGTCCTTTAGCACAATTAGACTACCTTACATTTCTCTCTCTGAATTTCCTCTTGCTGTCTGGTGATTGAGTTCTTACAACGTACTTCGGTCATACAATTTTCTCCTAACACTCGTACGCTAGGGGCAATATGTTACACTATTTTTTGGTCATCTAACCTATTATCATTAGATGGACCCAAGTACACCATGTAAGACAAATTTTACCCTAAGTAAAATTGCTTTCACTATGTGAAATAACTTAGTAAAACACATTTATTAAGTTGTTTATGGTCAAAATAGGAAACCCCAAAAGGAAATAATAAACAAACCTATATTTGTTTATATTTCCTCAAGGAATAATTAGTTAAACATCAATTTAATTATTATTCCTGGTCATATTTAACCCAAAACAAGGAAATCAATTAAATAAATCCTTATTTATTTGATTATTCCCTAAGAATAAGTTATTTAATCCTTATTTAAATAATATTCCTAGTTAAATTTGACTAAATCATTTATAAATTATTAAATAAATCATTATTTATTTAATTATATTTCCACCATTTCCTTAAAATAATAAATAAATCATTTATTTGTTTATTATTTTTAAATAAAGCAACTGACCCAAGTCAAAAATCCTTTCCCCTCCAACAAATATAATAAAATATTCCTAAAAGGTGGTTCTAGAATTTGGTTAATAATATTTTATTCATGCACCAAGTTCTAGACCGCCCTAATATTTTGTTATAAATAGAAGGGTTTTCCCATTCATTAGTCACCTTTCATGTCATATTAGATTGCTTTAGATCTATACTCTGGTCTGAATTTGAGCCATTATCATTGTCACATTCTCCGTCATTTGCTTTGTGAGCTCCCTTTGAGTTCTATGTTTGTCTGGGTTTTCGACACCAACAAGAGAGAGAAGTTTTAGATCTGAAATGCTGAGGAATTTCAAGAACCCGTCCCATTGAGGAGAATTGGAAACACCTTTCTTGTTTTCCTCTCAGGTGTCCCTTTAATATAAAAATTCTTTCAAATATATTGTTCTTGTCTTATCTATTGGATGCATGGAGCAACATTTCATTTTCACTGCTTAATGTCTTTTATGCATAGATCTGGATTTGTGCAGATTTACTTAGATCAACTAACTATAGATTTAAAGATATTGGCAGCCATAATTGATGTTAGGGCTATTTGTTATGCGTAGCTAAAGTGGTATTTTTTGGATGAAAGATTCATACTAACAAATACTGTCCCTTGACAACACTCCATAGACAGAGTCTGATAGTGGGCCCGGAAGCCTCTGGAGCTCATCCTTCTTTATGAAGGTGACAAACCAGTAAATGCCCCTTCAGTCTATCTCTGGAATAGATTTTCTTGTCGATTGACAATGTTTTTGAAAGATGAATATTACAGTTGTATTAGAGCATAATCTTGGCTCAACCTGTGGATCTTCATCCAATATGCCATCTAAGAAGATGAGGAAGACTCCATTTTGTGGAGAATAAGAAAGAAGAAAGGAGATGAGCTAGCCAAGCTTCTCCCTAAATCCACCTAGGGCTTTCATGGGAGCCACAAGCAAAAGAGAACAGAGATATTTGAAGAATCTCCACAAGGGTTTAAAATAGAAACAAACTATAGGGTTTCTGATGAGGAATGTGAGCATGCAGTCACATCCTTTGATGCACAAAACAGTCACATGTGCATCTTTTTCATGGAAAATATGGGAAAGGAGGAGAGGTGATCAAGAGGAAAACTCTTGGAGATTTTCTGAGAGAGTATGAGTCTCAAACTCCGGCATTCAAAGATCACCCCACTTTCATTTATTTTTGGCAAGTCTAAGGTGAAGGGGAGCCAACAACAAGATATATTTGTTCTATCTACTTTCGGAGGTTCACCTACATGTTCAGCCAAAGCATGGGTAGAGGTGTTGAAGACCATGTTACAGCAGCACAAAGTTTCCAAAGGAGATGCTATCGGATTTGTAGCGCTGCACTTTAGAGGTAAGACCTATGCATAGTGGATATTTGAGTCATGTTCTTGAAAGGATAACAATACTTCTTCCTATTTTAGACTCATTGAAGCAATGATGGAAGGATTTAGTGGGAGAAAATCTGAAACACATGCGGAGAAACAAACCAAGATCTTGCATGTGAAGGGAGGAAACATAAACTGAGATCCACTTCAGACATTGTTGAGAAGGCTAACATCTTGCATCACACCTTGTTAGAGGCAAGGTAACCATCTCATATTCTTTCACAAGAGAGCATGGAGGTCTCTTTTTCAAAAAGAGATCAAATTTTGGAGAAGTTGCCCCTACATATTGATGAGGAGGAGGGCAACTGCGTTGGTATAGCTAGAGTTGATACGGTGCCTCATGCAGAGGAAAGAGGAGCTCTTGCTCCACATATAGGGATTCTTGTGTCTTTGCAAGAAATTCCCTAGGATCTCCCATGTAGAGATCAAGGCACAACTCATGATGCATCTGTGCCATTGGTGATAGGGTGCAAATCTATGGAGATAGCATAAGAGATAGGGAGGATGATCAGCATCATGTGATGAGGAGCACACACCCTATCCATTTTATGAGGTTGATGCACCTAATATGATGATTGGATTGCACAGTGGAAGCATGGAGGGTTTTCTCCATTCATACATTTCTCATCTCTTGATGATGGCGTCTCACTGCATGGAGACATTGCACCAAGGAGACCACTAGATTAGCAGAGGAGGTTGGATGCTCCACATTTGGGGGCCTCACACCTTGATTTCAGGAGGGTGGAAACCTTGGGAGAGTTCATCACAGTGCAGAGAGTTTGGGATAGACTCAAGGAGGAGGGAGACACTCTCTCATTTTCAGAATCACCCACTCTCATCAGTTATGTTGCTGCAGAGATGGAGGATAGCATCTTCATGATGCAGGATGGCTGCTCCATATATTTGGTGAGATAGATGATACTTCCTTTGAGGAAGGACTCTTTCATGCATTGGAGTAGATGGAGGCCACTCATGCTTACATTTCCCGGGATCGGAAGATTCTTTGCAGGTGATAGTCTCTCATGGGAGGCTCATTTTCAGAGAGCATAATTTATGTTTGAGCATGAGTAGCTGCATGATGGGCATGGAAACAACTTGGAGGAAGACTTTGGCATGAGCGGATGTCAAGGTAGCAGGTGGCAGCGTGATGGAGCACCATATTGCAGAACACCATCGCTGTCTATATGGAGGATTGATCCAGGATGGAGGACTCAGCTTTGGTTGAGTATTCCCCAGGATCTTGATGCATGCATGATTCTTGGATGGCCTTGATGGAGATGGAATATATTTAGTGGATGATATAATCATCTATCATCATAGAAAACTCTTCTTGGCTAGAGTTCTAGTCTCAAGGAGTAACTATTTGCATGCAACATTTGAGGACTTCCTAGCTATGCACTTGGATGCATACTTTTCCTTGCTATAGGAGTTCATTTGGGAGGGCATTCAACATGATCTACATCAGCATATGGATAGATGCAGATGCATGGATTTTTTTAGAGAGGTTGGCACAACCATTCCCTTACTCATTGGAGGAGAGGGAAAGCATTCAGATGAGCCATCTAAGCCCAAGAGCTCTAGTGCATGATGGAGGAAGCATAATTTCATATTTTGTACTGTACTTATTTTCATTGATTGAGGAGCATGATGTATCAAAGAGGCTTGTTCCTTCTTGCATTTTTCATGAGGATGCACTTGCAGCAAATTGCTGCAGTGGGATTGGCCATTATTATAGTGGTTGTGGGGGATGCCACATATTCCTTGGTGTGCACCATTGGCACCAAACAGTATTTTCATGTTTTCAGCTTATGAGGAGATGTTGTGGCAGCAAAAAAGTGGCTAGTACAACACTTGTTATTTTTGATCTTGAGGCAAGCCAAGGAGGCACTGCTCAGGTTACATGAGTGGGATTTGGAACCACTCTCCGGTTGTCATTTGACAACTTGTTTCTATTACATATTGCTCCTTATATATTTATAATGTTGTATATCTATTGAGGAGCATTATTTGGATAGAATTGTATGTACAACCCATTGGGAGAAAGATTCTCCCCATTATACATGTTTTATGTTGCAGGAGATACCATGGGCAAACCATGATTTCCACATTGCTACTTGTACCTTCTTGTGGGAGGGACCACTTGGAGAATTTGCAGAGGCAGCCCCATGAACACTCAAATGGATAGAGGCCATCTTGAGGAGCACAAGAACACTCTCCATTCAGCCCCAACACATTCCAGAAACTGAGGGTTGAGATTCTCATTTGGATGATAGCATGGATGAGAGGAACATCATTTGGAGTAGACTTATCCCATGGATATCATCACTCCTACCTTAAGGAGGCCACATTTCAGCAGGAAGGATTCCACTACACCTTCTATCTTTCCATGATGAGCATCATTTTCAGTGTGCATACTTGGGAGAGAGCATTGGAGGGCATATTTACTGTAGCATATTTGAGCAGTGGTGGGAACATGGATGAGGAGGCCACAAGAAAAGGAGGAGGAATTTTGTTCTCTCTATGTAGTTTCTTGAGGACAAGCAACAAGTGGGAGGGGAGGACTATAATGCTCCCAATTTTAGCCTCAAGCTAAAATGGAACATTATAGTTGCACATTTTCATTTTGTTGAATAAAAATGGGTAAAGTGACCCATTCATGTAATAAACAGGAATAAAATCCCTTAAAATGTGAAAAGGGATCATCATGGAGCTGGATTTCACACCCTCATGTGTGAAAGAGGTTAAAATGCAAAGGGACATGGCTTAGTTGACCAAGTCAAACTGCGTTGGCATGAGTTGGAGAGCTCTAAGTGGGACAATGCAGTTTTAGTGGAGGAATATTCCATGAGGGAGGAAAATTCTAGAGGAAGGAAGATGGAGACTTCCTTTTGTTTAAAAGAGGAGCAAGGCAACCCATTGAGATTATCTTGGATCATTTGATTATTTGTCTATTTAGACAAATTGCTGCCTCTTGTTGTTCAGCAGAGCTGCAGTGCCCTTGGGCACGAGGGAGTCCTGTTTAGGATTTAATCTCCTTCTTGATTAGCTCATGAAGGACTGCACTCATCCTCTGTATTCCGACATTCAGGCCATAGCATCAGCCATCTACATCAACGCAGTTTCTGCAACAGATATTGTGCAGTGTTGTTGGATGTTGCTGGGGAGGTTTTCATACACCATTTTGAGCTGATATTTCAGAGGACAGAGGTTATCTACTTCTGGGAGGTTAGTGAGAATGGTTCTAGAGCTTATTCCACCATCATTGGTAGGAGGCCAACCACTTCCATCAGTTACAACATAGACCCTCTCATAGACTGCGTTCTAGTTGGAGCATATTTGCAGTGAAGGTGTTGCAGACATTTCATAGGGTGAACTCTCTTGTGTCAGGATTTTCCTGAAATTTGGGAGAATAATTGGAGAAAGGCACATCATCAGATTCAGCCATTCATATTTCTCCATTCCACTCCACATATTGAGTTGCTACTGCTACCCAAAAACTCCGGCATTTTGCATTTTTTCATATTTCAGCCAATCCTTCTAGGATTGACTTGAGGTAGTGATTGGGAGCTTAGATATTCTCTCCCAATGATGTATGAGCCACATATATGCATATCCATGATGTTTTGTATTCATTGTAGTAGTCTCCCTTCTATGACTGTGTAGTCCCTATTCATGGGAATTCTGCTATGGAGCAGCACTTTGTATTTTGGCATGTGCTTTCATGGAAGGCTTCTTGCCTTATTCTTTTGATATTCATTGTATCATTTTGCTGCTGATATTTCATAATAAAATGGCTCAAGGGTTTCCACACATTTTGGCATAATATTTATTCACTGTTATTTCTAGTTTATATCTTTATATTGTTGTAGCTGCATTTTTGGGTTATCTTGCAAGATTCCCAATCTTGTTGTATTTCCCTCTTGGGAATATGTCCCTTGACAACACTCTATAGACAGATTCTGATAGTGGGCCACGAAGCCTCTGGAGCTCATCCTTCTTTATGAAGGTGACAAACTAGTAAATGCCCCTTCAGTCTATCTTTGGAATATATTTTCTTGTCGATTGACAATGTTTCTGAAAAAGGAATATTAAAATTTGACATCTACAAGATTGGGAACATGTCTTGCCTATTATTGGAAATTCATTGATTGTAAAACTACCTTCAAATCCTCTATAAATTGAGCACAGATCCTAGCGTTTAATAAGGAAGAATTTTTGTAGAGAAATGTTGGTGGAATTTCAATTGAGGAGTTGATTTGAGTGACATATTGCTGGAGATATCTGCATTTTGATGAGGCTGGGATGTTGCTAGAGATGGTGACACTAAATCAATCACTAGGTTGTAACCTCCCTTTCTATCATTAATGTAGATTACTTCTTCTTTTTCCCTATATGCATCTTTATAAGCTTTGATTTTCCATATCATGATTTCTTATTTGATGTATATGGTTTATGCTTTATTAATTTAGCTAAATAAATTGAATAGACATTTGTATTATTGCTATCTCTTTTTGTTTAGTGTTCATTCTTGCAGGAAATATTTTGCATAGCCAGCTGGAATTTGAAGCTACAACAAAGGTGACAGAAAGAGACTTTGGAAGCACTTGGATCCCAAGTAAGCTTCTTATTTCATTCTGTGTGTATGTTTACAGTTAGGAATGATAGTCGTAAAGTATTTAACATATTGTTCCAGATTAGCACCTGTCTCGGGAAGAATGATTTATCCGTAATTCATAATTCTGCATAGCAAATTGGCGACTCCACTGGGGATATTACTCTTTATCCTAGGTGTTTTAGCCTCTAATTTTCTTTGTCTATTCACCCAGTAGTTTTTACACACAAATATTATACTTTTTGAAATCCAAATTTTCAAAAGAAGTGTGTTAAATAGTTGTGTTTTTCCTTATACACTGCGCCCAACGCACTCTTGGAAAAGACACAGTGCTTTTCATAACACTGTCTCTGTTTTAGGATTGTGTTGCAAAGCACTGTCTCTCTTTAGAGACTGTATTGCCTCCTGAAACCATCCAAATTCCCTTGAATTTTTCTTTGCAATTTTTTTCAAATGTTTTCTACTATGTTTTGAAAAGATTGAGCCTCATATTGACCAGTGAATTCATCTACCTCTTCCTCCTTTGAAATAAATTTTGTTCAATGTTTTTTTAAAACATTTTTCTTTATCATTAATGAATTGATTTCGAAGTATTTTCATTGTCGCATTAGATCCATTTGCTTTTGAAAATTGAAATTGTCTTAAATTCTTCATTTCCTGATAGGAGATATTGTTGTTTAATTCCTCATTTTTCCTTTAAAAGAGAAATTATTGTTTGTATTCCTCATTTCTCAAATGTAAAAGGAATTTGTTTTTATTGATTTAGTGAACTTAGATTCTTTACTGCATTCATAACATTAAAGGAACTGAAAATAAAAACTTGCATTTGCATGTACTGTTTTGTGTGATTTGAAAAAGGAACAATTAGGAAAATCTCCATTTAGTTTGTGCTAATTGATTTGTTTGCTCACAAATTGTTTGCTCTTTCCCTCTAGCAGCTAAGATTTTCATTGAAAAACTAAAAGTGAAAGATTGCTTATCATTCTTAGTTTGCATTTTAGGAATTTCCAATACATCATCACGGTGAATTGTCGAAAGGAAAATTATTAAACAAGACCAACATAAAATTTATCTCAATTTATCTAACAAAGCATTGGAGCCATAACGATAACATTTAGAAGGTTTAGGCTAGAGACGTGTTCTAGCGTCATAAAACATAGAAGTTGTCATTAACTTGTTTGCGATACATTCCGAGTGTGATACCTCACTCCACGTACATAAGTATATTGTAGCTCTTCCACGTACTTTTGGGTATATCGGGCGATGTTACAATACAATAAGTATAAAGGGGTGCTCTCACTGTGCGGTTTCACATCAGATAGTGCTAATATAGAGTTGGGCCTCCACGTACCTTCAGGTATATTTGGGAGGACAAATTTTAGGTGCTATCCATCCATAGTGAATCGAGTCAGCCATCTTGTACATTGTGATACACTGAACACAACATTCAGGGAGATTTCCTGCTAAGAGGTATTCTGAAGTTCACAGTTTCTTGGTAAACCCTTTTGCCTAGCATTACCCTTTTATTTTGATTATTTTTTTTTGGTTAAAATAAATTAGTAATCATGGAAGAACAAAATCCTTTCCACCTTCGTTCATGTAGACTAGCATTAAAACCACCTTTACCACCAAAAGTTACTTCTTGTAGGCGAAGGCGATCACGATTTATCGAATCAAGTACAATTCGTACCTTTGGTGAAACATCATCTTCCAATAAACCATAGTTAGCTCAAGCTGTTTCTACACATCCCAGTTCCTCTACTATTGTCGAAACAGAGTCTTCATAGCTACCGGTGGTCACGATCCATCCAATCAGCTAGACCATACCTCCTAGACCCGACGAATTTCAACCAGAAATTGATCCAAATCCTATCTCTTCTTTGCGAGAACATCTGAATCTTGAAGTTGAAAAAATGAAAGTTGTTCCTACCTTGGTCATCCCACAATCTTTTATAGCTATTGAGTCTCCCATATCACACAATCAACCACCTAAAATATAATTTGGTCATGATGGTGAAATACTTCCACTTGGTTTAATTGCGATTGAAGAAATCCCACAAGACAAGACACCTTTAATTCCAACCCATTTTGGGGAGGACCTTTAGCTGTACGAGTCCTTTCCTCAATCGTTACCATCTTCTTTTTTTTATGTTGTTCCCATTCAAACTCCCATCGATTCAAAAGGGTATACATTTGGTCAAGTAACCATGCCTGAACCAACATCTTCTGTTGGGCCATCTGTTCCAATTACATCAGCTCCTACCCTCGCTACACCGTCGATGTTTGCAACCTCACCAGATTCATATTTTCATGGTGGCCCTATGGTCCCATCAGGTTACAAATAATTATCTGGAATTTTCTCTGGTCCGTCTTCAAATCCATGGATTGTACCAATGTCATCATCTGGTATTTTAACTAGTAATCCTATAGTGAGTACTGAATGAATTGATTCTTTAAATACATCTATTCCTTCAACTACTATATCAACTGGACTCCCAACATTTGGAGAGAAATATTTTCCGTGTTATTATCCTCCTCATGCTGGGGGGACAACCTTTGGTCACCTAATATGATAGTACTTCGTCACTTTTTGGTCAACATAATGTCGAAATGAATGTTTGTCAATGGCAGCCCACTCTGCCTATCCAACCACAAATGATTATACACTCGTATCAACCAGTTCAACCTGTTACACCCACATCATTACCAATTGTTAATAGAGATTTACCCCTTTTACAGAATCAAAATGTTGTACAAAAACCTTATCAAGTGGGTCCTTCAACTCAATATCCTCAAATGTTGGGTCCACAGACTCCAAATCCTTTATCTAATTTACAACAACCTATATTCGGAATCATTTATTCACAAGTTACTTTACCATTTTATGGGATGTCACAGCCACAAACTGGTTATACCTATCAACTGAATCCAAATTATTCTAATTTGGGTTATAACATTGGTGTACAGACCCCTTGGTAGCCATAGGCGCAAATGACTCAAACTTCATTTCAACAAGTATCATATCTAGGTTTTGGTCAACAGAATCCTTAAGCGTTTTCTTATCGAAACAACCCCTATATGGGTTACCAGCAGTAGATTCCTTATGCCGGTGCTCAGAGGCCTGTTGCTCAAGAAATTCCATCTTACCCTTGCTATGCTCAGCCTGACCTTACTAGTCATTTTCCCTTTGTAGAACCTTTAGAGTTACCAGATTTAAATCGGCTAACTAATGATCCAATTAACTATGCTCCTTGGTGCCCGGTGATACCTAAAAAATTACCCTCAGATATTCCTAAGTTCAATGGAAACCCTGGAGAAGATCCGTCGACTCATGTCATGACTTATCATTTATGGTGTTCATAAAACTCCATGAATGATGATTCTGTTTGACTACGTCTTTTCTAGTGTACGCTCACAGGTCCAGCTACAAAATGGTATATTGAGTTACCTAGAGCTTCTTTTGATAATTTCACTGCACTAGATACTATCTTTTTGACTCATTTCCAGTTACCTATCAGATATGAAACTAGAACGTAACTCTTAAACAATTTCAAATAGACTAATGCTACTCACATTACTGATCATATTCATGAGTGGCGTCGTCGTCGTCGAATGGTTAAGACATTTGTTCCGGATCAGCTCCTTGCTGAATGGTTCTTTAAGTCCCTGTTACCAACTATAATTGAGGATGTGGCTAAGGGTGGCGTCGTCACAGAAGAGCAATTTATCACTCATGCCCAATATTTATACTTGATTTACACTCATTCTAGCACGCTCTATGAAAAAATTTCTAACACACCGAGATCTAATTTTATTGTTCCTCCTCAATTAAAAGACTCTCATGTTGAAGACGACTTGATTGGAACTGCAAGAAAACATCACACTACTGCATCTGGTCCTGCACCTTCTTCCAAAATTAATGTCATGTTATTTGACAAGGGAAAAAGTGACAAGCAACCCAGAAGTAAGAACAAGGGGAAATCTAAGAAAAAGAAAACATCTAACCCGCAGGAAAGATCACCTGATCAATCGTCTGGAGCTAGGAAACCTCGTTATCCATGCATAATCTATAATGAGGAACACTTCGTTAGGATTTTCCTCACCACGCTGAAGTTCAAAAAATCATCAAGACTTCCCATGCGTCAGCTGTGTTCACAAACCCATTTCCAAATCCGGACACAAACATGGTTGCTACGAATCCAGCTCCTAGTTCCCAAGTGTTAATTTTATCTATCACAAAACCTTCAACAGATATTTTGGTGTTAATGCATAATAAATATTATGGTATTCAGGCCACTAATCCACCTACTACCTCGACAATGAATCCTTCTACAAAATCAGTGCCACCTACTGCCATTTCCGAATTGACAATCAAGCCACCAAAGGGAGTAATTCACAAATTGACATATAATCATCGAGCAAGAGCTACACAAAATTATAATATAGTTGAATATTTGGCTCAGTCCCCTTCAGCTATGTCTGCTCTTGAGGTATTACAAAATTTTCCCTCTCAAAAATAACCTTTATTGTCGTTTATTGGTGGAATTGATTCAACTGATTCTAATCTTGTCCTCTTTAATCATATGGGCTATGTGCCACAACTACCAATATAATTGGCATTCTCCATACAATTAAATGTTCTCAATCACCTTGTTCATTGCACTATTATTGGTGAGGGAGCATCTACATGCATTATGTCTCTAAATTTTTGGAAGTCACTTAGCTCCCCGCGCTTATCACAATCATCAACGACGTTGAAGGCATTTGATGGGTGTACATATAAACCTTGTGGAATTATTAATAACCTGCATGTTGAAATAGGGAGTAAAATAGTGAATGGTGATGTCGAGGTTGTTGACAGACCCCTTGACTATAATATGCTACTTGGAAGGCCATGGGTATATGCGATGACTGCAATTGTTTCTACATATTTTAGAATTATTTCCTTTCCACTTAAAGGTACTATCACAGTCATTAATCAACTATCCTTCTTTTCCTCCGCTTCGCAGGTATCTGGAAGTGTTTCGTTTGTTCACATACCCCAACTAGAACTTCAAAACATTGGTGTAGGACTCTTAAAGGATTCCACTCTTATGGGAACCTTTACATTACCGCCACCCACGACACCGACAGAAATTGCAAGTATAGAGACCTGCTACATGATCTCTTCCACTCTATCTGGGTTAAGGGAAAGTACGGGTGATTCTAAAATTACTATGTTGGATGAGTTTTTGCCACCCATCCCTATTGAGCTAGCATAGCAATCAATCTATCTGGCTTGGGCGGCGAATCCGAAATTAGCCTCGCCGAGTGTTTGGGTTGATTGTTCCTTAGATTTTGGTACCTCTTCTGATCCTTTTTCCTCAATGTTCTTGACAGATGAGAATATTTTGGAAGCCATGATGTTAGAAGGAGAACCATGGGAAGATTATCATCATTGTTCCCATTTCTTGATTATGAGGAAAACTATCTTAGTGAACTATATCACCCATCAATAAAAGCTTTATTTTTGAATTCTTTAAATATTAATGCAATCGATTCTAAGAGAAATCTGTCAAATATTGAAGAAACCATTTCTATCGATATTTCGACCAAACCTGGCATTGTAGAAAATATTCATATCAGTGTAACTTTTTCTCCATCAGAACTTGAATCATATCGCTCTCTATTCCATGAATTCCGTGATTTTTTTTCTTTGTCTTACAAGGAAATGTCGAGCATATATACTAGTATTGTTGAACACACTATTAATATGTAGCCTAATGTCAAACCGGTGCATCAACGGCTTTGTCCTATTCATATGAAGAAAACTGCTGCCATCAAAGAAGAAGTTGAAAAACTTTTGCGTGCTGGTTTCCTTTACCCTATTCTGCTAACTGAGTGGGTTTCCAATATTGTTCCTATTATGAAAAAGCAAGGAACCATTAGAGCGTGCACAAATTATCGAGATGTCAATCTTGCTTTTCCAAAAGACAAATATCCTACTCCCTTTATCGACCAAATTATTGAAAATTATGCTAGATGTGAAATATTTTCGTTCATGAATGGATTTTCTAGCTACAATCAAATCAATTTCCACCCAGAGGATCAACATAAGACAACATTCGTCTGTCCCCGGGGAACATTTTCTTATAGGAAACTACCGTTTGGTTTAAAGAATGCTGGGGCAACTTTTCAGAGAGCAATGCACTATGATTTCAATGACCACAAGCACATTGTTCAACTGTATCTAGATGATTTACCAGCGCATTCACGAAATCATATTGATCACATGATGCACTTGAGAGCCATTTTCTTATGCTGGAAACACTACAAAATATGCCTCAGTCCAAATAAATGTGTTTTGTGTTGGTTCTGGTCGTTTTCTTGGATTCGTAGTATCAAAAGAAGGAATTCAAATCGACCCATTGAAGGTTTAGGCCATTCTTGATTTTCCTGCACCATCAAATTTACTTCAGATACATTAACTTCAAGGAAAGGCTAACTTCCTAAGAAGGTTCATTCCAAACTACACCAAAATGGCTAAAGGATTTACTTGACTCTTGAAAAAGGGGGTTCCCTTCCATTGGGACCAAGTTGCGCAAGCTTCTTTTGATGTTGTCAAGCATACCCTTATCCGAGCGTCATTAATGTACCCCCCTAATTATCAAAATGATTATTTCCTATATATCGTCATGACTGAAATGACCATTGCTATGGTATTGGTCCAAGTAGAAGATGGAATTGAACATCCGATCTATTATTTGAGTCATAATCTCAATGATAGGAAAGTTAAATACTCATACATTGAAAATCTTACCTTGGAAGCTGTTCAAGATGTTCAAATATTTCACCATTATATCCTACTCCAAAAAACCACTATTCTTTCGGATTGCAACCCCATGAATTATATCTTATCACGTCAATTGCTGGGGGGGAAATATTCAAAATGGATTGTCATTTTGCAAGAATTTGATATGGAATTCATCAAATCCAAGTCAAATAAGTCTTTATTTTTGGCTGATCTTCTTTGTGACCTTCTATCTGATAGTAGTGCAACTACGTCAGAACCATCAATTCTTGACGAGTCTTTGTTTCTAATCATATCATTTGATCCTTGGTATGGGGATTTCATCATTTATCTCCAAACTCAAACTTTTTGACTTGATACCTCTCACTTTGAACAATGACATATTCGATACCAAGCCAAATATTATCTGATCATCAGTGATACACTTTATCATCGTGGTGTCTATACCATTTTAAGGAGGTGCCTCACTCATGAGGAGGCCAAAAAAGTGTTAAATGATTGTCATGCTAGGGCTTGTGGTGGACATTTATCTGGATATGCTACCGCACAGAAGATACTCTGCACCGGTTACTTTTTGCCTACACTTTTTCGAGACTGCATCCTCGCGGTCAGAATTTGTCATGCGTGCCATATATTTTACTGAAAAATCTCCAAACCGCCAGTGCCAATGCATCCTGTTGTCTCTGTGGGACCATTTTCAAAATGGGGTATTGACTTCATGACCTGTAACCCTTGTTCGTCTGTGGGGCATGGTTGAATTATTGTCGCAGTCGACTATTTTACCTAATGGGCCGAAGTGATGCCTACATTCAACAACACAAGACAAACAGCTGCATTGCTTTTCTTTAATCGTGTTATTGCACAGTTTTGGGTCCCACAGGCTATAGTTACAGATCATGGGAAGAATTTTCGCAATCACATGATGGCTGAATTGACTGCCAAGTTAGGATTGTCACATGATAATTATACTCCTTATTATCCATAATCAAATGGAGAAGTTGTAGCTATCAACAAGATTCTTAAATGTATGCTTCAACGAATGATAGGAGTTCATAACATAAATTGGCATTTGATCCTGTACTTCTCCTTGTGGGCATATCGAACCTCGGTGAGAAATGCAACTAGATTTACTCCTTTTCAATTTGTGTATGATCTGGAAGCTATCTTACCAATCAAATGTGAAATACCGTCATTGAAACTCACAATCAACTTTTTACCTGACACTTCAAAAGAATAAGCATGTCTCCTTAACCTCATCTATGTTGATGAAATACGTTGTGAAGCCCAATTGGCCAACAAAGCGAATAAGAGACATATAAAGGCACAATACAACATAAATGTCCAGCCTCGCATTTTCTCAGAGGGCGACTTGGTCCTTCTTTACAATCAAGAAGCTAATGTAATAGGTATAGGAAAGTTTGAGCCATTATGGCATGGTCCCTATATTGTTAAAAGAGTTCTTGTTAAGGGCACCTATGAGTTGGTTGATTACGATGGAATTCCGTTGGCACAACCTAGAAATGGGTTGTATCTGAAACGTTACTATGCTTAATCATGAGCGTAGTAATTTTTTGTATTATATTGTATATATTTGTTGTTGATTTGCATTCACTATCTTAATTTTTTTTTAGATTTTTCTTGACGTTAGTAATCCGCTTTACATTTCATCGCAGATGTTTGAATCTTCTGAACCCTTTTCTGGATATTCTGACGGTGCTAGTCGTAGTAATCAGAATCTATCCTCTGCAGCGTGGGCCATTTTCGCTCCGAACTGCGAGTTAGTGAGTTTTCAAGGGATTTGCATTGGTATATAGATGAACAATATCACTGAGTATAACACGTTGATAAAACTTCTCTCTGATGCCATTTAATTTGGTATTAACCGTATCATCATAATGTTAGACTCACAACTTGTGGTATTACAACTTACTAGTGTTTATGCTGTTAGAACTCCAACATTTCATAGATTTTTCCTAAGAGTTCAACTTTTGGAAAGACACTTTGATTTTATTCAATATCAACACATTTCTAGAAATTTGAACATATTGAATGATTATTTAGCTAATCAAGTTTTAGACATAAATTTGCAACACATGTAAATAAAACATTCACATCATTGAATAGGATTGCACAATAAACATAGGAAAAAACTGAAATCATATAAATAGATAGTTATAGGTTTTTACAAAAATTTGTGCCCAAGACACATTTGTAATCTAACCTCAAAATGTATGCAAAATGTCACAAGTAAACTAGTGGTGCTCGTGGTAACATGCTATAGATCTAGCTATCTTACGTAGTAACCGCATCTAGCAGTTAGGAACCCCAATAGTGTGTCACTGCAGTCGCATGGGTAGCTCTTCGATTTCGCAATCTGGAATCTCGAAGGTCAAACCCTCTCTATGATGTTGAAGCTCAGCCAGAGTCTCAGCCATATCAATATATTGAATGACTGCTCTCTCGATAACCCTTTCTGTTGGCACATCTGCTTCGTTCTCTGGTTCCACTACTAGTCGAACAAGACCAACATCTGCATTACATAAAAAATTTAGTTTAGTCTTGGGAAAACATCAAAAATAAAAAAAAATTGTGTAAACCTTCAGAAAATAAAAAAATATGTTCAAAACATTCTTACCCATTGCAACCCACTAAGCGCCTTCTAGTAATGATAAATCTGGATCTCCCCAAAAATCTACACTTACGTATGCATACTCATCGATCGTGACAATCTGTCACCGGAACCAAGCAAAGAAAACAGTCGAGAACACAATGGTAGATTGGCCTGCATTCCTACCCATGAGTTCCACCCATCTCTGCATCTGCGGATCTCTAGGATTAGACACATCCAGTGTCACATTTTGTGGCTGCATCAGTGGAATCCGTTCCAAGGCAAAGGATATAAGGATCGAACCATAACTTAAATCATTCTTCCTTCCTCCCTTTTATTTTTTCAATTGTTCCTTTATCTGAGAAAGAACATCTTCAAATCAGTTGAAGATTTTTGGCTCCATACACTCTAGCGCATACTATATATACGATCTATTCGCTACATGTAGTTTAACGGTGCCAGAAAGTTTTGCGATCATGAAAATGATAGTTCTCAAAGCCAAATATCTAACATCCTAGATGTTTATCTTTCCATATTTTCTTGGCTCTGCCCCTGGATAAAAATGTTGCAAAACATAATCTCTCATTGTCTCTCCTCCAATGACAGACCTTGAGAGCGAAATGGGCAAGCCTCTCCTCGACAAACCTGTAAGAAAGTATACATACTCGACTGTTATGGGAACCATTTGGCTCTTAATATGAAATGCCTCGATAACTAGATCCCATGCTCGAACTAAGAAATCCAATAGTTCTATTGTTTGCCTCATTCTTGACAACCTAAAGTACTTTAGCAGTCCACACTCTCTTAGGGCTCTTACTATACCCAGATCATTTAGGGAAATCATATCCTATTCTTCATGTTCTCTTTCCCTTCATGTAATCATCATTTTAATCCAATGGAAACTTGAAATACAACCATAAGAGCCAATAGATTCCATTCATTGCAAAAAATTAGGCAGATTTTGGGCATAATGCAAAAGAAAAAAATCTTGATTGCGCCCAACGCACTCCCTAACAAGAGACATAATGTTGTGTATGCAAGTAGCCTTTATTTTACTTGCTATGCAATGCAGGTTTCAACATTCAGGGGTGCGTTGCCCTCTTTTTGGGCATAATTTACCCTAGGGGCCTTAAAACCCTAAAAAATTGCAGAATTTGGAAATGAAATGATTACTAAAGGAAAGAGGAGGTTCATAACACTAACCTGGAACAAACGGAAACAAAATCTGTCCATAGAAATGATTGTAATAAACAACTAAAGTTCAGGGGAAAAATCAGGTTCAGAGCTCCAAAATGCAAATGGTAACTATGGAATGATAAAAATGAATATTAAAACACTTTTTAATAATCATTTAATTATTTCCAAATCAAATTTTTTTCTATGACTATGGTTTTGTTATGTTTTTTTATCATGAAACAGGTATTTTTAATCCATTTGATGTTGTTCTGAACAGGTCTTACAACTGATGAATAGATTAACCATGCAAATTTATTTCAAGAATGATTTGACCACAAAGCATACTTTTTCTCCTTATTTTTCATGCTTTGTTAAAAATGAAAAAGGATTTTATCTGCACTTTTATCTCTTTTTTGAGCTTCGATAATAGCGAAAAAGGAACCCCTGGAGTCTTCTTTTGGCTCTTTTCAGACTCGGATAATGTGAAAAGATTGCCAAGCACTTGTCTTTTCGAGCTCGTAAAAGTAAATGAATTGATATCTACTCAGTATAAGTTTAACCCTTTTCCGGATTGAGATAGATTATTTACGAAAAAGGAATACCTTGGTTGAACATGACTAAAAAGGTTCTCTCAGATATTATTTTACACTTTTTTGGATCTGAGCGACAACTTTCTGAAAAAGTACTTATGGAGTTTTCTTTCATCCTATTTTTCAAACTCTCTAAATATGAAAAAGGACCGGGCTATCACTATCGTTAAGCTTGTTAAAACATAAAATAGCGACGAGCTTATCGATCATGGTAAGAATCGAGTTTCATTCATTGCTAGACTTGTTAAATTATTAAATAGTGATACTTTATTCACCCGAAGGGTTGAATCATAGATCAAGAAAATCTTATCCTCCTCAAGCTTGTTAAAAAATAAAGAGGTACTGGTCGAAAAATGATCGGGGAAAATTTGGGAAAAGTGAGCAAAATTATTTATGGTAGCAAGTTGCTCTTAAACATGACACTTCACTCCATGTCCGTGACTGATTGGGTTTGGTAATCATCTTGACGGTTCATTCATACCTATGGTTCATCATACCTTCACTTCAGTTTTTGGTCAATGCTGCCAACTCATCTCAGTGTCACCAATATGTTCAAGAGAATTCATCTAGTGAATAACTCATCCTTATGCAATACTCATATGTAATGTTCCCAATTATCCATAGCTACTTGGAACATTATAATTACTCCATTTTTGAAATAAGAGGTAAGAAACACAATAAAATTTATCACAGTGTGAAAAGCGATTGAGGTAGGAGGATAAAATAAAGCTTCTTGAGTGTGAAGAGGAGAAAAATCAAGGAGCTAGCTATAGTTGACCAAGTCAACCAGCGCTATCACAAGGGAGGTAAAGCCACTAGGGCAGCGTAGTTTTGAAGGAGGAAACTTCTCAAGGAAGCTACATCACCAATGTGTGGGGCCCGGGATGGAGAAGCTCACTTAAGATAAAAAGGAAGGGATAGAAGCAAGGGAATTAATTAATTCATACTTCTTGTTTCAGTCTTATGACTGACTGCAAGCTTCAGCTGTTTAGCTGGAGTTGCAGAACTGTTTAGTGCAAGAGTTTTCATGTCAGAATTCTAGTTCCATTGTTATTGCAGGTGATTGGGAGATCCAAGGGGAAGGTCTTGAGTTCCATTCTCATCAAATATCTTGAGGAATCCATCCTATAACCTTGAAAATGTAGTCACTCCCAGTGAGTGCATTATTTTTGCAGCAGCTACAGTAGCTGGGGCTGTATCTATACACTTAAGCTTATTTCAGGAGAGGAGGAGGTGATTTCCACTCCAGGAGTTCTATTGTGGGAGGTATTGAGCCTTTTCTTGTATTGTGTGTCCTTCTTTGATCATATCAGATATTTCTCAATACAAATTTGTTGGGTATAGCGTTATTTTCTGCAGTGTTGTATCTTGTGTTGCTAGTTTGCCAGAAACCCTTGCCGGGAAGTTCCAATGTGTTTGTAAAAGAGGTCAATCCTCTCATTTCTGATATTATAGTGAATGAAAGCTCCAGATATATTTTATTCAATATATTTTTTTAGTTTACATAATAATAATAATGTTGTTGCTACCTCTGACATTTCTATTTTAAGATGTACTGGGGTTATGATGCCTTTTTGCATATTTGAGTTGGGGAGATTTGTTTATTATAGCTAGAGTTATTTTTTTCTTATGCCATTCCATATTTAAGCCACATACAGTATATTTTAGAGGCTCCAAGCCCTGGACTACGTTATTCTTGCTCTGGTTTCCTTATACAGCGTCCTCACTGGAGATATTGTTGAAATTCCTGAAAAGAAATATTACATCATAAAACTTCATTCTCATGACCGTCATCCCTAAACATTGCTATATCAAGTCATACCTTTGTCTCTGAAATTAGTAAATCCCATTTTGCAATAAGGTGGATTCTTTTTGACAACAAATCATTATCCAGGAAGTTCACTTAGAAAAATCAGATTCTAGTACCATGAGGCTTGTTACAGCATCGACAAGATCCTCGCTTCCAGAATTTTGACCGAAATATTTTATTTTCCATTTGACATCAAATCATCTATTCATGCCTTATGAAATGTACTATAGTTCCTTGAGGGCCATTGACATCAATGGTAGTTCTCTCGCATTTGCTAACAGCTCACATCATTGGCTGGTAATCAAATGATGTCTTTGCATGTTCGACGAAAAATCATATATTCAAATGACTATACTTGTACCTGAATGATCAAGTGAACGAGATAAGAAGACCCCAGATCTAGTTTCAGACATCTGGGCTGCGATTTCAAGATTTTTGTACATATCATCTGTACGGTGACCTTACATACAGATCGTCATCCAAACATGGGCCTATATTTGTAGGCATGTCTATTTTGGGCAACATTCCAATGTAGACGACTTTCTAAATTATGTACATGTTATTAGAATGGGAATGCCTACCCTCAGCAATTATGATCAAGAGGATATATCATGACGTAATGTATTGAAATATTGATGCAAGTCGCCACTATGCCTCATCTCTAGCCCATCACAGTGTATAGTATCTCAATCAAAATATTGTTATTATTATTCTGAATTCATGCTTTAGGGGGGAATTTTTATAGGTCAATTTGGGCACGATTCCCAATGACCTGGTTAACTGGGCATCATCTCCAAGACCATTGAATAGGATCTATCATTCCCTATCATTTCAGTTGTTATATTCCCTAAGACAAAGAACAAGACAAATCATTCAAGAATTTCATCTGCAAAGGTTTCCAAGATTTGAAGTTTATAATATATCATATGAGAGCTCATCAACGCTGCCTATAAAGGGAATAAGTGCATTGAATATGTAGGTAGCCCCATGCAAGGCTACCCTGCAACGCACTTCCTGACATCCAAGGGTGCGTTGGTCACATTGGGAGTGAAATTCTCATTGTTCTGGAATCTCCACTTGGCCAGTGCCTTCTAGAAGAGTTCACATGTTTCAAAATTCAAATCCATGTGTCCATTTGACATCTACAATATTGGGAACATGTCTTGCTTATTATTGGAAAATTCATTGATTGTAAAACTACCTTCATCTCCTCTATAAACTGAGCACAGATCTTAGTGTTTGATAAGGAAGAATTTGTGTAGATAAATGTTAGTGGAATTTCAATTGAGGATTTGATTTGAGTGACATATTGTTGGAGATATATGCATTGTGATGAGTCTAGGATACTGCTGGAGATGGTGACAATAAATCAATCACTAGGTTGTAACCTCCCCTTCTATCATTAATAAATATTACGGCTTATTTTTCCCTATATGCATCTGTATAATCTTTGATTTTCCATATCATGATTTCTTATTTGATGTATATGGTTTATGATTTATTTATTTAGTTAAATAACTTGAATAAACATCTGTATTATTTCTATCTCTTGTTTTTTAGTGTTCATTCTTGTAGGAAGCATTTTGCATAGCCGGCTGGAATTTGAAGCTACAGCAAAAGCGACATAAAGAGACTTTGGAAGCGCTTGGATCCCAAGAAAGCTTCTTATTTCATTCTGTGTGTTTTTTTACAGTTAGGAAATATAGTCATAAAGTCTTTGAACTGTTGTTCTAGAATAGCACATGTCTAGGGAAGAATGATTTATCTATAATTCATAATTCCGCATAACAACAAATAAACAGAATAGAAGCCGATCCAACTCACAACACTTAAAAAACTCTATAATGTTTCATAATTTAATTATAAGTTATCTGCATATCTAGCACAATATCTATATCACAATGTAGAGACAATATCATAGAAATAGGGTTTTCTCAGCACAAACAACAATCATCCGAAACAGATCTTGCTCTTACTTAATATAAGTAATTATTCTTGCATAAACACATCAGTTAGCTATGTGCATTCATTAGTGAGAAAACCGATAGTGCAATCATTAAAGCATAATAATAAAATAGCACAGAGGCATCACACAGGAAGTTCACCAAAACAATTTATTTTATTAATTCTTCATATCTGTCAATACATCATCTTCCTTCATAAACCCTTACAAAACCCTTGTTGTCCCTTCTGCATAGACAACCAACAGAGTCTGCACACAACTAGGACTATGTCTTCATGCACACATCCAGCATGAGCCTTTTACGCAACCCAAAACCAAAAACCCTTACAAATGCATATAATATTTGAGTATCAATATACCATATCTTCACCAAAATACCTATCTTAGACAAAATTATACCTATTTATAATATGCCTAGTGCACAGATACTATGGTCTCAAACCATGGTTTGAGACCCATAGTTTACATTTAAGCTTAAATCTATACCAAAATTGGGGGAAAAAATCCCTTTGACTACCCCTTGGCAGTGCACACATGCAAACATACACAAAAAAGAGCATTGAAGCTTAAGCCTCAGGGGACCTCACTCCAATATGCCCCCAACACAAACATGTGACTTGTCCTGACTCACTGAGGTACTTTGGTTGTATCCTTGGTCTTGTCCCAGAGCTTCTTGACAGAATTTTGTAGAGGGAGCACTAAATACAAGATCTGCGTTGCTGCACCCTGCACCTGTTGAACCAATTTGTCTATTGTAGGCCCTTCAGCGGTCATTTCCACACTGTGTTGGGTCTACTGGATGATCTTGATCATGTTTTCTAGTGTCTTTGAGAGTTTTAGAGCTTCCTCTTCCCATGGTTGCATTATTTCGACAATCACCTATTCTTTTCGCCGCAAATTTGCAATTTCTCCTTGGAGTTTGTGACCTTCTAGCATATGAGAAAGTCTCTACTAAACCACTAGTGTAGGAGCTATTAGCCACATATAAAATTTGTTATATCAAAAGGTGGCTAAATCATTTTTGGAGCCTTCAAGAAACAAGTTTATTACTAAAAATGTTATCTCTTGAAGAATCATGAAGACATCATGCTCTTTGTTTAAATATTCACTGGTGTTCCCCTTTTAAACTTTGAAATTTTGCTGATTTCATAGAGAAAAGACTGCTATAAAACACCATTTTTTCCTTCATTCCACTTCGAAATAACCTTCATTTTTACCCCTCCATTCCCTATGAAATTCCTCTGTTTTCCTTTTTTTCCCATTTCCCCCTCATAAAGTCTTCTTTACAAAGTTTAAAACTCATTTTTAAACTTTGCCAAAATCCCAAAATCCATCAAAAACTTTAAAAAATTTCATAAAAAATAAAGTTTTTTAACTGCAAGCTTAAGCCCCTTTGGGCTAAAATCCTAACCACTTCACCACATGTGCCCACACCCTAGAACCAGGCGCTAGGCACATAAATCACTTATCGCAATCGGGATTTTCCATCAAACGCAAGTCTTTTTGTTATTTGAAAGTCCGATGTCAATTGGCCCTTTGTATATAACACTCCGGTCCTTTGATCCTTTTCATAAACCCTAGGGCCTGCAATCGGGCACTAAATGCTGTATAAACCCATCTCTGATGCATATTTTCTTTTGTAAAAAATAAAACCCACTTTTCCTAAGTTTGGTCTAAACCTGCCAGAAGAATTTTTTTTAATGAAAATGGGTAGATTGAAAAGTCCCGCACCATTGTTCCGATGCGATTGAGTCCTATTGTATAAACTCCCGCCCTCCGCTTTTCTCCATATAAACCCATGCCTGGGACCAAGAGTTAAAGTCCTGAAGCGCTAATTGCATCGGAGAAATTTAAATGGGTAGATTGAAAAGCTCGAAGGCCCGATCCCGATTAGCCCTTTCTATATATAAGCCCCGGGCCACATATATATAACCCTTGAGCCATAAAACCTTTGAATTTAATAAAATTTTGGGTTTTCATAAGTAATAAAGGGTTTCCACCGGTGCGTGATTTAAAACAATGTCCACCATAGATCTGAAATGATCAACGGGCCACGCAGTATCGCATCAACAAAAATTCAAAGGGTGCATTCCATGTTGTATTTACCTCTCCCCGATCGATGATCTCCCAATCAATCGTAAGCCATTGATCTCCTCCCTGCCTTCCCAGATCCGATGATCCTCATTTTCTCCGATCATAAACCCTTCCTCTGCCTCTTGAGCCCCTCCAATTCACTCCCCACTATTGATCTGATCCTCAGATCGATGGCTAGTGCTAAATCGCATCGGCGCCATTCAAGTTCTCTCCCCTGCCGATCGCGAAGCCTCGATTGCATCTGGGCCGTCCACGTGTCCACATCATATGGTCCAGATCAATCCTCCCGAATTTGGTTTAAAAACATGCAACCCCCCTTCATAATGTTTCTCGACCAATCAGAATCATTGATCTATGCAGATCAACGGTCCTTATTAACCCTTTCACTGCCTTTGCATTATTTTCATTCAACCCCCAGTTCAATCCTAACCGTTGATTTGTTTCATCTAACGGCTCATATTAATCCTGACAGGCCTGCCTCCTGTGGGTCCTGCCTTCTTCAAGATTTGATCTCGGCCATCTATCTTAGATCCAACGGCTTGGATTGAAACCGCCCTTCCCGCTTCTGCCCACGCATCTATCTAATATCGCACTTTCTTCCCCACCGTTAGATCTGAGGTCCCAAATCTAACGGCCCACGTTCCATGTCACGTAACTTTAAGCACAGAGGTTAATTCCTAGAATTTACGCGATATAAACTGCTTCAGAAAGCCACGTGTCATCCTCTAGCACATATCGCGTTTCAGAAGTAAAAAATGCCTATGTACTTTTTCACTGCGCAATACTGCCTGTTTCTCCACCCGAAACCACTTTCCCTCTTTTCCATTATGTTTCATCGTGCACCTCCTCAGTCGTTGATCCTTATGAGCCAATCTCATCCGACGGCTCATTTTCCTCCCGAAACCCATTTGATTTTTAAATCATTTTTCCTCTGCCAAAGGGCTTTTAACCTTATTTCTTCGCATTTTCTTCTATTTTCGAAATAATGTGACCCCTTCGCATTATAAATTTACGGCTAATCTTGACCGTTGATCTTCTTGGTCAATCATAGATCAATGATTCTGACTTAAAATCTCCCACCACTCTCCATTTGACCTCCGCATTAAATCTCCACTGTTGGATGATTCCATCCAATGGCCACGCTCCTCCCCACAACCTCTGAAGAATTTTTACCCAATAACGCAGGATTTTATAACATTTGTGTGTATTTTGTAGGTTTCAATGGTTTTTCCATTATATCAAAGGAAAACCAAAGGCTGGGGATGACGATCCCTCATGCCTTTGTGCATACAGAAAGATCATTCCACGAGGTTCAAACTTCACGTTTCGTCAATGCTTCATGAGCATTGATGCCATATGGACCCTTTGCAGAACCTGCATATGAAAAAGACACGGAAAATTAAATCAAGCAAAAGAGTATCAGTGTTGAAGATTAAATCAACAGAAATGAATGATTGAAGATTATTTTCATAGTTTTGGAGGATTACGGCTAAGATCTAAAATCAAAAGCCTAATCCTCCAAATTAAAAGACAATTAAAGACAAATCAAATATTTATCAGTCACAAAGAGCCTCCACCGCCACATCAGAGGCTAATTGATTCCTCTCAGCTACCCATCGCTACCTGTAGCCTCAAAGCATTCAACAGAGGTCAAGTTATGATAAAAAAGGAATATATTTTCCTCAACGCAGCCGAATATTTAATTCTGCGAAAGAAAATTAATGAAAAAATATCAGCAGAGTTATTATATCATGAAACAGAGACTTAAAGTCAACAAAAGCTCCCACCGAGCTTAATTCTTAAATTTAAAACAATTAATACAGACAGAACATCTGTAAACTTCTCCATTGATCCCATCAAAGGTCGGGAAGTATTAAAGTCTATATTAATTAACCCAGGAAATCTTTTATCAGATCCCACCACCTCATTTCTTCTATAAATACAGCTGTAGAAGATGAGACAATGTTGGTTGTTGAACTTTGAAATACACTTGTGCTCGAATTTTATACCTGTAAATAGTGTTCAAAGGCTCTTGAAGCTCTGCTTGTGATATAATATGTTGTCGACAAATGTTTTCGCCCCTAGAGACAGCCTAGAGTTACCATAGACCAGTGCCTAGGACATCTTATCATAGCAAGGAGCATATAATAAAACTTGGGTGTCAATCCAAAGGCTCTCCTGCTATCTCTTGTAAACAAGGAAATTGATTTAAATGGGACCAGAATTTACAGAAACTGTCACCGGGAAAGTAATGTTGCAGAGAAAAGATGCAAAGCTCCAACACAAAAACATCATATAGTTAAGAGACAATTTACTGTAAAAAGGGCCGATTCAAGTAATATGCCACAGAAATAAAATATCAGAAGGTATATGCGGTGAAAGAAATATAAGAAGATATTAGTTATCTTTGGTCTGATACCCAGATACACAACAGAACCATATATGGGCTTATCAATCTAAGAATCCATTCATGACAATGGCATTTTAAAAGCACCCTCCCAAAGCAACTAATATAGCAGAAAGATGGATGAAATGAAGATGAAACAGTATATCATTCCTGAGCCATATTTAAAGCGCTTGACTGATCCAAGTATGGGTATCAACTAAGATAAATCATTACCTAAAATCAGTGAGCCACTCACATTCCAGTACATGATACAAGAAGATGGATAAAATGAAATATTGTATTAAACATATGAAAGGAAGTTACATACTGTGGGATACCAAAGACCAGAATCCTCTAATACAGATAGGAATCCTCCTCACTGAGACCCTACGGGCTCTGAACCTTCATACAAGAGATTTTACAAAATGTATACAAAAAATGCCTTTCACTGCACAATTCTCTGATAAAAATCTAGAACCCTTACAATGTCTTTCTTCCTCCTTTTTATAAAGGAAGAAGAAGAGAAACTAATAAAAGAAGTAGGTGAAAACAATTAATTTTTTCATTAAAACAAAATGGTGAAAACATTCGCGCCCATACTATTTGATGGCTACGAAATGCTGAATGTACTTGACAATCCGCTTGCAGGAATAAATGCACTGAGTAGGAAATCTCTTCAGGAACCCGGTATAGAGATACATCCACATGAACATTCTATCCTTTCCTGAAGCAAATTCGGCCGAAATAAAACCTTGAGAGCATTGTTTTTTGTGCTTTTGTACTTTCTGCCTTCTGGACCCTGAATTAGGATTTAAAATCCTCAATGCTGGATGATGAATACCTTGATTTTCAACCGATACTCTTTGCCGTGACATAAATGTTTTCATCTACTAAAATCTGCCTTTTGAATTACTCTGAGGGGTTTGGCAGATTTTGAACCTTGTTGTTTTAATGAGATTCATGTCACGGAAACTACCCAGGGCTTTCCTTCATAAACTATTCCTCTGCAAGATGATCCTTAGATGCATCTTTGACTTCTGTAATGGAGACAGAGATTAATGGCGATTTCTCGTCTCTGCAACCTGCAAAATCCATAAACTAGTTAAGAAAATTGGACACAGGGGTGGTGGAGGTGGTGAGATTAATGAAGATGATTGAGTAAACTGGCGAAGTGGTGAAACGAAGTGGGGTGGCGAGGTAAACACAGTGACACAGTGAAGCATGGACTGGTGACAGATTCCAACGTAAAACATTAAAATATGGCATATGGGTGGAATATATGGATGGTGGAGGAGAAATGTGATTAGCACGCAAGACAATGACGTGGAGGAAGACTGGGTCAAAGGCATGTCATGAGCAGATGATCGAGACCGTCCGATCTCTAGGTGAGATCAACGGTGAAAAATATATCGGGAGGCGAGGAGACAGTGGGCCAGGGGATACAGAAGCTTTAGTTAATTGGTGCGCATCTTCAGAGTGTGATGGCCGTTGGATGAGGGCCTTCAGATCTGACGGTTGACATTAATTCCGCTACACGTCTTGGGTCGAGCATTAACGCACGGGAAAGGGCGGTATTGAGGCCGTACCCTGGGACACTTGGCAGGCAACGTATGGAATCACTGCTTTTTGAGAAATACCGCCTGCCCACCAAAGGTGGTGCAGAAAAATCAGGCTGGTTTTAGGGGTAAGGCACGACGGGGACCACAAAGGTGATAAGCTGTGGTGCGTTGATTTGCGATGGATCAGATAGCTCAGAGCGCGCCCGATGGCCACAGATGGTAAGCACTTTTTGGTCTGGCACATGGTCTATCGCCTAGGTTACATGAGCAATCAGCTAAAGGGGCTAGGACCGAAAGGACTGGGCCTTTAATATTTTCATCTTTTGGCCTTTTTTCAATGAAATTTGACTCTGAAGGTGGGGAACGATATATGAGAAAGATTTTCTTAAACCATGAGAGGGGATTTAACATGTTAAAGCAGGGGTTATCGGCTGAGAATTAGAATGGGGGTTGAAATGATCAACATCGGCTCCATCTGGGGATGGCACGTTCATCCCTGGACGTGTCGAGAACTGCGCAGACCTTCCTGATCATATTTTAAGCTGACTCTATTCTCCAACATTTCTATTTTTCACTTGATATTTCATTTCGACACCCATATTATTCAAGTAAAGGTACAAAAAAACTAATATACACTATGGTAGATTAGGCTTTCGCTACCTGAATCAGAACTGGAAATAGGGCTTTAGAAATTGGCCATTTACAGGGGCATCCAACAAGTCGCCCTGTAGATTCTCCAATTTGAATGTGTTATTGCCTCCCTGTTCCACAATTTTAAATGGGCCGAACCAGAGTGGGTCAAACTTGCCATGTTTTCCTTTTTCAGCTCTTCGTACATCCCATCTGAGAACTATATCTCCAATCTGCAATTTCCTTTCTTTTGCATGGTGATCAAAGATGTGTTTCATTTTCTCCTGATATTCCGTCAATCTTCGATTCACTTGGTCCCGTGTTTCCTCTAATTCCACCAATTGATTGATTCTCCTGATCATATCATCAGGTTCCTCTTGACTTTCTTGCATGAAACGTGCCACTGGTAAATCCAGTTGCACAGGGAAAACTGTTTCTCATCCATATACCAACTCATATGGAGATTTCCCAGTCGCTCTCTTGCTAGTGTTTCTATTAGCCCATAGAGAAAATTTCAATTGGGAATCCCAATTTTTCTGATTATCATTTATATTTTCCTTCAAGGCCCTCACTAAAGTTTTATTAGAAGATTCTGCCAAACCATTTCCCTGTGGATAATAAGCTGTGGAGTGATTAAGTGAAATATTATACTGCTGGAAGAAATTCACAAATTTTGCAGATTTGAAGGCCTGTGCGTTATCAGTCACTATTCTAGCAGGGCAGCCAAACCTGGATATGATGTTTTCTTCCATGAACTTTATGATGACAGTGTCAGTAGCATTCCTTGCAGGTATGGCTTCCACCCATTTTGTAAAATAATATGTGGCAGTCAATATCCACCTATGTTGGCCACTTGAGGGTGGATGTATCTCACCTATAAAATCTATTCCCCATTGTTGAAATGGCTCACTCACATGAACTGGAATCAGGGGCAGAGCTGCCAACTTATGTCTCTCAGCAAATTTCTGACACTTATCACATACTCTAACCCAAGCAAAAACATCTCCAAATAATTTTGGCCAGTAGAAACCGGCCTTTAGGATTTTATGAGTTGTAGCCCTCCAGCTATAATATCCTCCATAGATTCCCTCATGAAATTCTACCATTATACTTTCTACTTCATCTTCTGTGAGGCATAAGAGTAGGATTCCAGAAGGATCTTTCCAATACAGCTACCCATTTGCAACCATGAAATTCTGTGATTTCAGTCTTAAAGCCCTGTATTTATCTTTATCACAGCTTGGGGGACAGCTGAGTGTCAAAAGATATTCAACTATTTCTTTGTACCATGGGCTGGTGAGGTATTTTATGTGTGTTTTTTGAGTGGCTACCTCCAGTCCTTGCTGTTCTTTTTCATTCTCAGACTCCCCACTTGCTATCATAGAAAGATTTATGCCTAGAGCTTGATAGTTTGATTCAGATAAAATTTTAGCAAGGCCCTGTCCTTTAATTAGCTTGGTTGGACGGATGTCCAGATCATACTCCTGTATTTTTGCAATCCACCTTCCCCTTTTTCCTTCACTGTATCCCTGAACAAGGATATCCTTTACAGCTGCAGTAGGCACAAATGCAGTGATGTGAGACTGCAAATATACATGCGAAAAGCTTTGAGGGATTTCACCAGGGCATAGGCCTGTTTCTCCAATATATTATATTTCAGTTCTGCATCATGGAGCACCTGACTGGAAAAGGCAATAGGCTGCTCATATCCTTCTTCATTTTTCTGTAATAACACTCCAGCTACTGTATGTGGTGATGCAAAGGAAAATATCATAAATGGCTTTGCATAATCTGGTCCAGTTAGCACAGGAGCTTCAGCAAATGCCTGTTTTATCCTGGTGAATGCCTCTCTAGATTCCTAAGACCATTTTACTTCATTATTATTTTTTAGCATATCAATTATATGCCTAACTATCTCAGCATAGTTATGAATAAACCTTCTCAGAAAATTTATTCGGCCTAGAAACACCTGCACTTATTTCTTATTCCTGGGGAGAGAAATACTATTTATAACTTCCACTCTTTTAGGATCTATTTTCACCCCTTCTTTAGTTACAATGTGCCCCAAGAGTTTTCCTTCCTCTAATGCAAATAAAGACTTTTGTGTATTGAGGGAAAGACCATACCTTCTGCATTTTTCAAAAGTTCTTCGTAAATGCTCAATGTGCTCAGCATCATCTTTTGAAAACACGGTAATATCATCAAGGTAGACTACTAAAAATTTATCCAACTCCCCAACAAAAGAAATGTCCATAGCCCTTTGAAACGTGGCCCCTGCGTTAATCAGCCCGAAAGGCATCCTGGCATACATGAATGTTCCCCATGGTGTAGTGAAAGCAGTCTTCTTTTGATCTTCTGGAAGTACAGCCACCTGATTATAACCAGAAAATCCATCCATCATTGACATCCTAGAAGCTCCCACCACTCTCTGCAGAATGTGATCCATCTTGGGGAGTGGATAATTATCTTTTAAAGATGCTCTGTTTAAATTGCGGAAATCCAAACACAACCTTATTTCTCCATTCTTCTTTCGGACCAGGACTAGGTTTGCCACCCATTCAGAGTACCTCAATGGTACAATTATTTTTGCCTTCAGCAACTTCTTAATTTATTTCTAAATAGAGGGAAGTAGCAGTGGGTTTATCTTTCTAAGCTTCTGCTTATAAGGTTTTGCATCTTCCCTCAGAGGAATTTTATGCTGCATTATACTAGTATCAAAAGTTTTAAGGTCCTAATAGGACCATGCAAACACATCCCTGTATGACTGAAATAATTTCAGGTATTTCTGCTTGTATTCTTCTAGGACCTTCTTAGATATTTTGACAATTTTGGGCTCAACATTAGTACCCAGATTTAGATCTTCTACCTGATTTTCTTCTACCACTTTACTAGGCTGCAATGGGACATCATCATTGTCAAATAATCTTTCTAGAGGCACCAGCCCTCTAGGGATGACATTTCCCTTTAGCTGTAGCACTTTGCTTCCTGCCATTTTCCCCTCCCATTTATTTTCTGAAGTATTCTCAGCCTCATCTTCTTCACAATCATCAATATCCATATTAGAGAATTCTCCCACTATTTCCAATAATTTCTTCATCTGTTCATCATCCTCAAATACCTGCCAGTGCTTGATGTTGTCTGGAATTGATGGCCGATAACACACCTCAATTTCATACCTCAGGAGAGGATTCTGAGGAGGACGAAATGTACTGGCAGCTACAGCAAGAGAATCTGCCATTCTATTCTGTTCTCGGGGCATGAACTGAATATTAAATGCTGAGAATAAGTTCTCCACCATGTCCCACACTTCATTCCTGTATGCCCTTAACCGAGGGTGTTTGGTTTGACATTGATTTCTGACCTGTCTGACCACCAGCTCAGAGTCTCCCATAACTTTTAAACATTGTATACCCATGCTCCTGGCTATTTGCAATCCCAAAAACAGTGCTTCATATTTAACCACATTATTAGTAGCTTCATATTCCAATTTGAAAGACAGTGGGACCCATTTTCCTGTGGGAGAAATTAATAATACTCCAGCTCCGTTTCCTTCTCTTGAATTTGCTCCATCAAAATGTAAAGTCCAGATTCCTGCTTCATGGTCCTCTAAAGGTTGCTCAGTCTTGATTTGACAAAAGTAAGGTTCGTGAGCATAATTTTGATCTTCTTCTAACATCAAACATGAGAAATCTCCTTCCTTGCTGTAGACTGGTGAGTTCTCAGAGTTCTCAGCCTTAGTCACCATCTTGACAAATCTGGTTTCTCTGTATAACCTCCTCTCCTGGCCACCAAAAATTGGAATAGTGGCATATGTTAAGTCTAATTTAAGTGACCCACCAATTTTCTTTCCCCAGGACCTTGACAACAACATGCCAAAGCGAGCTGGGATGTCAGCTATCACGATGTCCATTACTACACTTTTTTTTGGAATTTGGGCCAAATTGACCACTAAATCCTTAATCATCCCTAGACACTTAACTCTTTTGGAATCAAATGAATAGAGGTCTTTATATGGACGTGTGATTTGTAGTCCTAGTTGTTCCATGACCGACAGTGGCATAAGATTATGGGAAGCTCCATAATCTAGCATACAGTTTTGTAACAGCAGGTCATGAATCACTAGAGACACATAGAAGGGGGGAGTAGAGGGATCTATCTCCTCGACATGTGGGCCAAAAAATACCATGGGTCTTTCTTCTTGAAGATTAAGACTGTATGGAATTATTGGTGCTTCAGGAGGGAACAATAAAGAAGTGACTTGAGATTGATATGCAGGTTGTTTCAATAGTTCAGTCAAGGGAACTAGAATTTTGACTTTTTCAAGTTCTTTTTGCAGATTGAAAGCGGGAGGGGACTTTTCTGTTACCACTTCCTTTGATTCTTTATTTTCAGCTGAAGGTTTAACTTCTTTTGGTACAACCTTCTCATTAGGAGGAGTGACTACTTTTGAAGAATAAGGAACTTGATCATTAGACTGCAAGGGCTTGTTTAGAGGACCCTTACCTTTATCTGTGGCTTTCTACATTGTTGACTCCTTTTGAGCGGATTCTTCCTTTCAAAGTGGCTCCCCTTCTTCATCTTGAGTTCGAGTCCTCTTCCTGGAGGATCTGAGATCATATTTTCTATTGAAGTGTGCTTACATAAAATCAGCAAATTGTTTACAATAATAATCAGCCTTTGAGTCTTCTATGTTTTTAGCTTCTTCTTCTTGCAATGGGAATTCTAGTTCATCATTACTCGAAAAATCCAGATTTGAATCTTCTAGCTCATAGGCAGCATCTTCAGCAGAACTATCTACTGGACCTTCTAAGTATAGTGGGTGTGGTACCATATCTTGTTGTTCCTTTGCTTCCCTTGGCAATATTTGCAGGGGTGGCTTTCTATACTGAGGATTGTAATCTCTGTTTGGAGCATTTTGGAAGTTCTTGGAGGCTGAATTCTTGGTCTCCAATTCAAGCTTGACCAGTTTATTGGAAATATTCTTAATCATTTTGCTCATTTCTTCAATTTTATCTGAATCCTTATCCTGATTAGAAGTAGATACTTCCTCTTTGCCTCTTCTTCTGGTATCTTGTTCAGCTTTCCCTCTTAATTTTCCAGTGGAAGCAAAATTTGCTTCCAACTCAAGAGCATCTGACTGAGCATCATCTAGGGTGGCAGGCTTTCTTTCCGTGAGAGAGAAACCAAAATATGAGTCAAAGGCTGCTATGAAAACAACTTTGGCAGCATTCTGATGAGGCTTCATATTTGCAGGGAGGTTTAGATATAACTTATTAAATCTTTTGATAAATTCTGACACCCCTTCATTATGTTTCTTCTTGAGTGTATTGAACTCAGTAAGACATTGTCCATGATCTTTCTTTTCTCCCCATTTCCTGAGAAAGGTATTTTCCATATCGTCCCAAGTGGTTACGGAACGGTTTCCTAATGTTTTGAACCATTTTCTGGCTTCACCGTCTAGAGATTGCACAAATAGTCTTAAGACTACATCCAGATTTTCTACATTAAAAATATTTGCAAAAGAGCAGAAAGTCTCAAGATGTTTTTGAGCATCAATTTCATTTTCCCCAGTGAATCTGGGAAATATCTTCAAATAATCCTGTGGCATATCATTCAGCACTTGAGGTAATGCCAGGGGAGCATATTTGTTTAACAAAAAAGCTAGGACATTAGCCATTGGAGGAGGTGGGGGTTGTGCAACAATATGGTGTACAAATGGAGGAAGAGGAGGAGGCGGAAGTGGAGTATGAATAACAATAGGAATATATTGCACAACAGCCTGAGGCATAGATGGGAACAGTTCACGGTTAACAACAACTACTTCGGTGACTTCTTTAACTACTTCAGCCTCAGGAGTAGGGTGAAAGTTCTCTTTAGCTTTGAAACCTCCTCTAGGTGGGCTATCTGAATAGTATTCTGTATCTCGCACAGTGGAGTCAGGATTTTCTACTTGGACTTCTTGAGAAGAAGAGGATGGATAATATTCTACAGAAAATTCAGGGGTTTCAGCACGGATTGATCCCCTCTCTTCCCAACTTCTTCTATGTATTATCTTTTCTGGGTCAGACACTAAAGGGGTCTTTGGCTGAGACGTATCTGACCTCAAATGTGGCTTACGAGGAGCTAGGACTACAAATATATTTATCAAATAAACAACAGTGGAGTTGCCAAGGTGAGAGATATACAACTCTTCAACTCTCTGTGCTCACCTGATTAGAGAGTGAATATGATTTGTCGAGGCCCAAGGATAATGATTTTCTTAACTTCGTTCCTCGGTAACGGTGCCAGAAAGATGTTTTCGACAAATGTTGTCGCCCCTAGAGACAGCCTAGAGTTGCCATAGACCAGTGCCTAGGACATCTTATCATAGCAAGGAGCATATAATAAAACTTGGGTGTCAATCCAAAGGCTCTCCTGCTATCTCTTGTAAATAAGGAAATTGATTTAAATGTGACTAGAACTTACAGAAACTGTCACAGGGAAAGTAATGTTGCGGAGAAAAGATGCAAAGCTCCAACACAAAAACATCAGACAATTAAGAGACAATTTACTGTAAAAAGGGCCGATTCAAGTAATATGCCACATAAATCAAATATCAGAAGGTATATGCGGTGAAATAAATATAAGAAGATATTAGTTATCTTTGGTCTGATACCCAGATACACAACAGAACCATATATGGGCTTATCAATCTAAGAATCCATACATGACAATGGCGTTTTAAAAGCACCCTCCCAAAGCAACTAATATAGCAGAAATATGTATGAAATGAACATGAAACAGTATATCATGCCTGAGCCATATTTAAAGTGCTTGACTGATCCAAGTATGGGTATCAACTAGGATAAATCCTTACCTAAAATCAGTGATCCACTCGCATTCCAGTACATGATACAAGAAGATGAATAAAATGAAATGTTGTATTAAACATATGAAAGGAAGTTACATACTGTGGGATACCAAATACCAGAATCCTCTAATACAGATAGAACTCCTCCTCACTGAGACCCTACGGGCTCTGAGCCTTCATACAAGAGCTTTTACAAAATGTATACAAAAAATGCCTTTCACTGCACAATTCTCTGATAAAAATCTGGAACCCTTACAATGTCTTTCTTCCTCCTTTTTATAAAGGAAGAAGAAGAGAAACTAATAAAAGAATTAGGTGAAAACAATTAATTGTTTCATTAAAACAAAATGGTGAAAACATTCACACCCATACTATTTGATGGCTATGAAATGCTGAATGTACTTGAAAATCCGCTTGCAGGAATAAATGCACTGAGTAGGAAATCTCTTCAGGAACCCGGTATAGAGATACATCCACATGAACATTCTGTCCTTTCCTGAAGCAAATTCGGCAGAAATAAAACCTTCAGAGCATTTTTTTTGTGCTTTTGTACTTTCTACCTTCTGGACCCTAAATTAGGATTTAAAATCCTCAATGCCAGACGCTGAATCCATTTATTTTCAACCGATACTCTTTGCCGCGACATAAATGTTTTCATCTACTAAAATCTACCTTTTGAATTACTCTGAGGGGTTTGACAGATTTTGAACCTTGCTGTTTTAATGAGAGTCATGTCATGGCAACTACCCAGGGCTTTCCTTCATAAATTCTTCCTCTGCAAGCCGATCCTTAGATGCATCTTCGACTTCTGTAATGGAGACAGAGATTAATGGCGATTTCTCGTCTCTGCAACCTGCAAAACCCATAAACTAGTTAAGAAAACTAGACACAGGGGTGGTTGAGGTGGTGAGATTAATGAAGATGATCGACTAAACTGGCGAAGTGGTGAAACGACGCAGGGTGGCGATGTAAGCATAGTGACATGGTGAAGGATGGACTGGTAACAACTTCCAACGTAAAACATTAAAATATGGCATATGGGTGGAATATATGGATGGTGGAGGAGAAATGTGATTGGCACGCAAGACAACGACATGGAGGAAGACTGGGTCAAAGGCGTGTCATGAGCAGATGATCGAGACCATCCAATCTCCAGGTGAGATCAACGGTGAAAAACATATCACGAGGTGAGGAGACAGTGGGCCAGGGGATACAGAAGCTTTAGTTAATTCGCGTGCATCTTCAGAGTGCGATGGCCGTTGGTTGAGGGCTTTTAGATCTGACGGTTGACATTAATTCCGCTACGCGTCTTGGGTCAAGCATTAACGCGCGGGAGAGGGCGGTATTGAGGCCGTACCCTGGGACACTTGGCAGGCAACGTATGGAATCGCTGCTTTTTGAGAAATACCGCCTGCCTAGCAAAGGTGGTGCAGAAAAATCAGGCTGGTTTTAGGGGTAAGGCGCGGCAGGGACCACAAAGGTGATAAGCTATGGTGCGTTGATTTGCAATGGATCGGACGGCTCAGAGCGCGCCCAATGGCCACAGACAGTAAGCGCTTTTTGGTCAGGCACATGGTCTAGTGCCTGGGTTACATGAGCAATCAGCTAAAGGGGCTAGGACCGAAAGGACTGGGCCTTTAATATTTTCATTTTTTGGCCTTTTTTCAATGAAATTTGACTCTAAAGGTGGGGAAAGATATATGAGAAAGATTTTGTTAAGCCATGAGAGGGGATTTAACATGTTAAAGCAGAGGTTATTGGCTAAGAATCAGAGTGGGGGTTGAAATGATCAATAGAATAGTTAGGCTGGGAAGTGAAGATGATTGCTGAACTGAAACATTGGACTTGAAGCTGTAACTAGTTTGAAGCATCAATACAAGCTGATTTATGGGATCCTGGTCTATGTCAACGGTGATGTTTTTCTTATTGTAAATCATTATTTTATTTTTATTTTCACTTTGTCCATCTTCTTTGATAAAGAACAACAGACATAGAGTTAGGATTTACTGTATATCAGTACATTTCTCTGATTGATAAGCTTTATCTCCATGTTTTCTTCCAAAATTATGTGTTTAGGAATGATTTATTTCAGTTTAAGCAGTTAGGAATGCTGGCGTTCCATTGTCCTACTGTCTGGGCTAAATGTTGTTTCTAAATGATATTTTCAGTTTATGTTAAGTAGAGATGAACTAAGGAAGTTATGGTGAGCCTTGTCATTTAGTTTTATCCCCAAAGACTTTCTGAAAGTTTCCCTAAGAATGTGTTGAAAGTAGGCTAGGTTCAAAGTCCTTACCTAATCTTAGAATTTTCTTTGTTATCTTGTGTGTTTGTCTTGAAAGTTTACCAAGTAAAGCATAACTAGGGAGGCCTATGGTGAGCCCTGCCCTCTAGTTTCTTCTCCAACAATTGCTTTTAAAGTTTCCCTTTGTGTTTTAAATGTTTTCTATTGAAAGTGCATCAAAAATTGGCTAGTTTCAAAGTACTTACCAGATCTTAGATTACTTTTATGTCTTTATTAAGTGCATGCCAAAAGAAGGATAGTTTCAAAGTACTTACCTGATCTTAGGCTACTTTTTGTTCTTCATTTGTTTAAATTCCCCTTCTTGTTGTATCACTTCATTCCATAAAATCAACTTTAAAGATATCCTTAGACATAGATGACTTGCCCCATGGACCACTCTTGAACCTTGTTGTTTCAATTAAACCCTATTATGACTCCATAGCCCAATGGACTAAAAACTAGAATTATATCTATCTTTTTAGCCAAAGCTTGTTCTGATTTCTTGCAACTTCATACCTTTGAAACTGTTTCCATTTAGAACTTTCCACTCAAATAATAATCATGCTCAACCATCCAAAACAAACAAAAACCCTCAGACTTCATAACTAGCCTAATATCATTACCCAAAAGCTTTAAAGATAAATCCATATTTGCACTTATTGGAGAGATCCCTCACCAGATTCACGAGGGCTAGATCCTAGAATCCCAAAGTGTTTGAAATAGTGCTCTCCCTGCAGTCGGACTTTGCCAATCTTGCTAATTACAGGGAGCTAACATCTCTGGTGACTCTGCTGGGGATGTTCTGAGTTATTTTCATTTCAATATAATCATTGGATAAACAGAAACCCCTGTTTCAAGAACATTTGGCATATTAGCCAGTTGAGCCACCAGCAGCTAACATTTTTGGCGACTCTACTAGCTAGGGATTCGAAGTCAATTTCATTTTAAAAATTTCATAAGGCTCTGAAAACCCATAATATTTTTATATTGGTTCATGGTGGTGGAACCATAAAACATTTTACCTCCCTAGGAGCTGATAATTTTCCACCTGGCGACTCCACACTCTGAAACTCCCAAAAGACCAAATGAATGCACTGGTAGAAGTCCTTGAACTGGTTGACAAGATACATTGACCTCTTTTCTGATTTACAAACATGGATTTAGATATAGACCCAGAATATAAACATATGTTCATGATGGAGAAATTGATGTACATGCTTGCAAGAAGGGTGGAGAGGTTTATGGCTAATCTAAACATTGGAAATCCAGAGCAACATATACCTTTCCTTGATCAAACACAAACTCTACCCTGACAAGACATGTATGATCAAAAAAATAAATCATGATGGAAATGATGATGTACATGCTTGGAAAGAGAATGGATAGGTTGATGGCTAATATGAATATTGATGATATGGAGCAAGCTATGATTTCTCCTAATCAAACACAAGCCCAATCACCTCAAGATCAAGACTGTGACCAAGACATGTATTATGATCAACACTTTACAGAACATGATGCGCAGACTTACTCAGAAAACAATGAAGAAGGTTGTCAACAAATTTTAAATTGCCTTCCTATGTCTTGTACTATGCTGATTAGAGATCTTCATGACCAAACTGCAAATTCTAATAGTGAGCAGTGCTTCGAGGAAACAAGTAGCCATTTGGAAAACGCGAAATCTGAAATTGAGGAAACACCAACACATATAGAAACCTTTCCTTTGTTTTATAACTCAGTTCAGATTATACAACAAGAATGGAATCCTGATAATGAGAAGAAGGTAACTCATGAACCCAATGTACAAACTGAGTATCATAGCAGTCACGAGGAATTTTTTGAAACAGAAGAAAATCAGGAAACAATAGAAAATCCTCAAATTTTCCCTGCAAAAACAAGTGAAGATCCCTTAGAAGAGGCTCACAAAAACGTCCCGCCTCGAAATCAGCCTTTACAAGAGCTAGAGGACTGCTATACTTCTGTGCTAAAAAAAAAGAAAACTCCTTCTCTCTTGACAGAGGAAGATATTGATCTAGTATTGAACAGAATGCCAGCCTCTAAACCTTCATTTGAACCAAACACTTTTTCTCATCTACCTACCGCATATTATTTTCTTGATACAAACAATGAACTTGTAGATCAATTAAAATAAGAGAAAATTGGTGGCCCAATATGTTTGACTGATGAAATTTCTTATTCTGATAATTTTCCAAATTTTAATTAGTCTGATGATGATGATGAGTTTCAAGAAGAAACTAATCACGTAGGGAAACCAGCGTTCGATTGGTGTTATGAGTTTCACCATCATCAACTTGAAATCAGAAATCACCCATTTCAATCCATCACAAATAAATTTCACATAATTGGGAATCATCATTTTTTCAACTCAAAGGGTGAAGAGAAGAGTAATAATGAAATTTTTGAGAAAAAGGAGCCTTCTATTCAAAAGAAAGTAACCTTTGTAGACACCTTGGCTCAATATCATAATAGCCTCTTCACAGAGTTCCATCCATTGAAACCAAGCATACCAGGGCTACAAGAGGATAATACTGCCAAATATGATGAATCCTCTAGTTCAGATGACGAGGGAGATGAATGAGAAAAACAAATACAAGAGTATCCTACTGTGGATATACCATCTTCACAAGAAGAAAATTCTCTTTTCACTAATGTCAATCTGTCATCCGAAGAACCTGAATTTATATCAGAAGCAAGCATAAACTTAGAAAAAGAAGAAATTTCACTGCTTGCTATTTTGCAGGTTAAAGATGATGATACTTCCAAGCCGCATACTGACAATGCAGTCCTCAAAGTTGAAGTCTTGGAAGAAGACAATCTATCAGACATGGAGGACCAAAAAGAAGAGAATATTCATCCTTTCTTTGTTGATCCTTTGGACGAGTGTGTGGAAATCCCAACCGGCTCAAATTATCAAGTAGTGATCCTTTGCAAGAGCCAAATACATGAGAAGCTATCACCCTCTGTGATAGTCTTGGTTTTGAAGATTAATCTTCAAAATGTACTATGGATACCTCTGACAAGCAGCCAGAGTTTCTTCTTCTTCTTGATATTACTCAGCTGGTTGCATTGGCATTTTTGTATCATATGATAATGTAAATACTCCAAGTTAGAATAGGTTAGATAGGAATTTCAATATAGCTCAGTTTTGAGAAAATTAGATAGTTGTTTATTTTTGTCTCCGAAGAAAAATAAAAAATACAAAAATACAAAAACAATAGAAGAAAGAAAAGAGGGTAGTTTGTAAAAACAATATAGGTACAACCCCATACCCAAAAAGAGAAACAAATCTAAAAGTGTGCAAGCTTAAATACCACTCCCAAATAACACACTTCTAATTAGTCATACAACCTAATATTGACTAATTAGTTTTCAATTGACTGCTGATAGGATTAGTGAATTCGATTTCCCAAACAGTTTAATCATGGCTTATCAGTAGGTAGGTTAGGCTAGAAATTAAAGGTTCAAATCAGCTCAAAATCTGAACCTCAGTTTCCAAGAGAATAATGATTCAAATATGTTTTAAAATTTTTAGTCAAAGAAAAAAAAATTGGTTCTAAACAGCTCAAAATCTGAACCAGTCAGACAAAGAAAGAACAACTCAAACAAAAGTAAAAAAAGAGATGAGAAAAGAGAAGGCCGTGCTTGAACTTTAAAATTTTAAAGCCTTCCATTTTGATTTAATTTTCTGCAAAATAATATCTATGTGCAGCTTGTTTCTTATGCCATAGATCAGCATCAAGTTAGACTATTCAATCCTGACTTGTATGCTTTTAAATTTCTGTTTTAGAAATTAGAGAATAAAAATTTGTTAGACTGTTTAATCCTAACAAATTAGTAGAATAGGTAGAGAAGCATATAAGTTGAACTATTCAATCTGATTTCATGGAGAAATAAGGAGTAGAATTAGATTAGTTTTATGCTTTCAAAAGAATAAAATGTTGTGAAAAGATTTTTCCAATCCAAGTGCACTCTAAAGAAGAAGAAAATGTTAGATTAGTAGGATTGGGTAGCTAGAAAGCTTGTGTTGATGAAGGTCCATTGTTTTTCATGGTTGCTAACATGTTTTTAGAGCAAAAGAAGATCATCCAAGTAAGAAAGTTGCAGCCCAATGGATAAGGCACTGATCAGCCTCCTAGAGAATGCAAGTTTGAAGTTCTTGATGCCTTCAAGAAGGCACCATCCCCAAGTGGAGCCACTGTTAGCCACCTATAAAATTTGTTATATCAAAAGGTGGCTAAATCATTTTTGGAGCCTTAAAGAAACAATTTTATTTCTAAAAATGTTATCTCTTGAAGACTCATGAAGACATCATGCTCTTTGTTTAAATCTTCACTGTTGTTCCCCTTTTAAACTCTCAAATTCTGCTGATTTAATAGAGAAAAGACTGCTGTAAAACACCATTTTTTACTTGATTCCACTTCGAACTAACCTTCATTTTTTCCCCTCCATTCCCTATAAAATTCCTCTATTTTCCATTTTTTCCCATTTCCCCCTCATAAAGTCTTCTTTACAAAGTTTCAAACTCATTTTTAAACTTTGCCGAAACCCCCAAATCCATCAAAAACTTTAAAAAAATTCATAAAAAATAAAATTTTTTAACTTTAGGCTTAAGACCCTTTGGGGTAAAATCTAACCACTTCCCCGCATGTGCCCGCGCCCTAGAACTAGGCGTTAAACTTATAAAGCGCTTATTGCAATTGGGATTTTCCATCAAACCCAAGTCTTTTTGTTATTTGAAAGTCCGATGTCAATTGGCCCTTTGTATATAACACTCCGGTCCTTTGATCCCTTTCATAAAACCGAGGGCCCGCAATCAGGTGCTAAATGTTGTATAAACCCATCTTCGATGCACATTTTCCTTTGTAAAACATAAGACCCACTTTTCCTAAGTTTTGGTATAAACCCGCCAAAACAATGTTTTTTAATGAAAATGGGTAGATTGAAAAGCCCCGCACCATTGTTCCGATGTGATTGAGCCCCATTGTATAAAATCCCACCCTCCACTTCTCTCCATATAAACCCACACCCGGGACCAAGAGTTAAAGTCTCGAAGCGCTAATCGCATCGGAGAAATTTAAATGGGTAGATTGAAAAGCCCAAAGGCCCAATCCCGATTGGCCCTTTCTATATAAAAGCCTAGGGCCTTTTTTTTTTCCATATAAACCACAGGCCCCACAGCCAGGCGCCAATACACATATATATAACCTGCCCCGAGCCATAAAACCTTTGCATTTCATAAAATTTTTGGTTTTCATAAGTATTAAAGGGTTTCCGCCAGTGCGTGATTTAAAACAATATCCACCGTTGATCTGAAATGATCAACGGGCCGCGCAGTATCGCATCAGAAAAAATTCAAAGGGTGCATTCCATGTTGTATTTACCTCTCCCCGGTCGGTAATCTCCCGATCAATCATAAGCCATTGATCTCCTCCCCGCCTTCTCAGATCCAACGGTCCTCATTTGCTCCGATCATAAGCCCTTCCTCCGCCTTTTTAGCCCCTCCAATTCACTCCCCACCGTCGATCTGATCCTCAGATCGACGACCAACGCTAAATCGCATTGGAACCATTCAAGTTCTCCCCCTACCGATCATGAAGCCCCGATTGCATCCGGGTCGTCCACGTGTCCTCATCGGATGGTCTAGATCAATCCTCCCAACTTTGGTTTAAAAACATGCAGCCCCCCTTCATAATGTTTCTCGACCAATAATAGTCGTTGATCTCTATAGATCAACGGTCCTTATTAACACTTTCACCGCCTTTTTATTATTTTCATTCAACCCCCAGTTCAATCCTAACCATTGATTTGTTCCATCTAACGGCTCATATTAACCCCGACAGGCTTACCTCCTGTGGGTCCTGCCTTCTTCAAGATTTTATCTTGGCCATCTATCTTAGATCCAACGGATCGGATTGAAACTGCCCTTCCCACTTCTGCCTGCGCATCTATCTAATATCATGCTTGATTCCCCATTGTTATATCTGAGGTCCCATATCTAACGGCCCACGTTCCATGTCGTGTACTTTTAAGCGCGGAGGTTAATTCCCAGAATTTACACAATAGAAGTTGTTTCTGAAAGCCACATGTCATCCTATGGCACATATCGTGTTCCAGAAGTAAAAACTGCCTATCCACTTTTTCCCTATGCCATACTGCTGGTTTCTCCACTTGAAACCACTTTCCCTCTTTTCCATTATGTTTCATTGCGTGCCTCCACAGCTGCTGATCCTTATGAGCCAATCTCATATGACGACTCATTTTCCTCCCGAAACCCATTTGATTTTTAAATCATTTTTCCTCCCCCAAAGGGCTTTTAACCTTATTTCTTTGCATTTTTTTCTATTTTCAAAATAATATGACCTCTTCGCATTATTTATTTACTGCTAATCTTGACCGTTGATCTTCTTGGTCAATCATTGATCAAATTTTTTGACTTAAAATCTCCCACCGCTCTCCATTTGACCTCCGCATCAAATCTCCACCGTTGGATGCTGCCATCCAATGGACACGCTCCTCCCCACAACCTCTGAAGTAGTTTTACCCAATAACGCAGGATTTTATAACTTTTGTGTGTATTTTGCAGGTTTCAATGGTTTTTCCATTATATCAAAGGAAAACCAAAGGCTGGGGATGACGATCCCTCATGCCTTTTTGCATAAAAAAAGATCATTCCACGGGGTTCAAACTTCACATTTCATCAATGCTTCATGGGAATTGATGCCATATGGACCCTTTGCAGAACCTACACATCAACAAGACACAGAAAATTAAATCAAGAAAAAGAGTATTAGTGTTGAAGATTAAATCAGCAGAAATGAAGGATTGAAGACTGTTTTCACAGTTTTGGAGGATTACAGCTAAGATAGAAAATCAAAAGCCTAATCCTCCAAATTAAAAAAAAATTAAAGACAAATCAAAGATCTATTAGTAAAAAAGGGTCTCCACCGCCACATCAGAGGCTAATTGATTCCTCTCAACTACCCATCGCCACATGTAGCCTCAAAGCATTCAAAAAAGACCGAGTTATGATAAAAAAGGAATATATTTTCCTCAACGCAGCCGAATAGTTAATTCTACCAAAGGAACTTAATGCAAAAATATCAGCAGAGTTATTATATCATGAAACAGAGCCTTAAAGTCAACAAAAGCTCCCATCGAACTTAATTATTAAATGTAAAACAATTAATACAAAGAGAACATTTTTAAACTTATCCATCAATCCCATCAAAGGCCGGGAAGTATTAAAGTCTGTATTAATTAACCCCGGAGATCTTTTATCAGATCCCTCCTCCTCATTTATTCTATAAATACTGTTGTAGAATATGAGACAATGTCGGTTGCTGAACTTTGAAATACACTTGTGCTCAAATTTTCTACCCGTAAATAGTGTTCAAAGGCTCTTGAAGCTCTTCTTGTGATAGAATAGTTAGGCTAGGAAGTGAATTTTATTTCTGAACTGAAACATTGGACTTGAAGTTGTAACTGGTTTGAAGCATCAATACAAGCTGATTTATGGGATCCTGGTCTATGTCAACGGTGATGTTTTTCTTATTGTAAGTCGTTATTTTATTTATGTTTTCACTTTGTCAATCTTCTCTGATAAAGAACAGTAAGCATAGAGTTAGGATTTACTGTATATCAGTACCTTTCTCTGACTGATAAGCTTTATCTCCATGTTTTCTTCCAAAATTGTGTGTTTAGGAATGATTTATTTCAGTTTAAGTAGTTAGAAATGCTAGCGTTCCCTCGTCCTACTGTTTGGTCTAAATTTTGTTTCTAAATGTTATTTTTAGTTTATGTTAAGTATAGATGAACTAAGGAAGTTATGGTGAGCCATGTCCTTTAGTTTTATCCCCAAAGACTGACTGAAAGTTTCCCTAAGAATGCGTTGAAAGTAGGCTAGGTTCAAAGTCCTTACCTGATCTTAGAATTTTCTTTGTTATCTTGTGTGTTTGTCTAGAAAGTTTACCAAGTAAAGCAGAACTGGGGAGGTCTATGGTGAGCCCTTCCCTCTAGTTTCTTCTCCAACAGTTGCTTTTAAAGTTTCCCTTTGTGTTTTAAATGTTTTCTATTGAAAGTGCATCAAAATCTAGCTAGTTTCAAAGTACTTACCAGATCTTAGATTACTTTTATGTCTTTCTTAAGTGTATGCCAAAAGTAGGATAGTTTCAAAGTACTTACCTGATCTTAGGCTGCTCTTTGTTCGTCATTTGTTTAAATTCCCCTTCTTGTTGTATCAATTAACTCCATAAAATCAACTTCAAAGATATCCTTAGACATAGATGACTTTCCCCATGGACCACTCTTGAACCTTGTTGTTTCAATAAAACCCTATTATGACTCCATAGCCCAATGGACTAAAAGCCAGTGTTATATCTATCTTTTTAGCCAAAGCTTGTTCTGATTTCTTTCAACTTCATACCTTTGAAACTCTTTCCATTTAGAACTTTGCACTCAAATAATAATCATGCTCAACCATCCAAAACAAACAAAAACCCTCAGAATTCATAAGTAGCCTAATATCATTACCCAAAAGATTTAAAGATAAATCCATATTTTCACTTATTGGAGAGATCCCTCTCCAGATTCAGGAGGGCTACATCCTAGAATCCCAAAGTGGTTGAAATAGTGTTCTCCCTGCAGTCGAACTTTTCCAATCTTGCTGATTACAGGGAGCTAACAGGTGCGACTATGTGTATCTCTTTGAATTGATTCTCTTTGGTGCTAAGTGTTTCGCATAGTTGTTGCACGACCGGATCATTCTATACAGATGCCCAAATATCCATTCTTGAAAGCCTACCTGGACAAATTCCAATGCAGACTTATGCTGGACCTCCATATCTATCCAAAAATTGTCCTGTAGAATAGTTACTATATTTTTTATCTCATTGAGATCATCCTCTGTCAGTGTCAGGACCTCCTGTCCTGTTTGTTTCAAACCCTTCTTCTTTTTCCTTGTCCCAACCTTGGGCTGCGCATTGCGATTTGTACCTTTGGAGGTCAATGTTTCAGTTTCTTTGGTTCCACAGCCATTTTTTTCTGCTGCTGCAGTGGTCTCAGTAGTTTATCTTGTTTTCGTTTAGGTACGCACATTATTGCCAGGCTTGTCAGTGACAGTAGGCGGGACTGTGTCAGCAGGCTTCTCAATGGCCTTCTCCATTGATTTACCAGTGGGGGTGCATGCCTGGGTTTGTAGAGTCAACCACGCTAGTGGCCAATCTTTGGTGACAAGGATCAAATATTCCTTGGTCACCAAGTAAGGAAACTCGTACCAGGCCCCTTCCATAGTTCCCTTCTCGTGGATATGGATATTATGGAATGTAGCCTTGAAATTAGCTACCATTTTGTACTACTCATAAAGGGTGGGAGACAGTCGTGGCTTTGACTGTACTACCTGGTTTTTTCCAGGTAAATCCATTCTGTGGATAGAGGCAATCCCTCTAGCCCTACGGTGGGTCTAGTAACTACGAGAACATACTAACATATGCCTTCCTAGATTGTAAATGAAATTCAGAGTAAGGAAGATGAACTACCTTGTTCTGATGCTATGTTGTCATCTTCCATCGAAGCTTCTTGATTCATCACTCTTCTCAAGAAAAAAAAACACTGCTGCCAATGTTTGATTACCTATATAGATAGTCAAGACACCATAACAAGAGTAAAACCACGAAAAACATAAAACACTCAAAACATATATAACTAATCAAGGAATGTTAGAATCTCATTATAAATGTAAACAATGGTGGAAGATAAACATTAGATGTATTTTATTATGATAAAGACAAGGGGAGTTTACAAACAAGCCTTGATCTTAAGGCTCTCCCTTGGCAGGTCCATATCCAAGCATGTTCGCAACACCCTCATACAAAAAGGTCCAAGATGTCACTATGTTCCTCACACACATAAACAATCACACTCTGCACTATTCTCCCGACGCTATGATTGCTTCTTCTCTCTATGATTGCTCTAAATTTCTAACTCAAACTAAGACTAACTCAGACTCTGACTAAGGCAACAGAGATTAAAGAGGCCTCCTTATATAACAATGGAGGAGGAGGTTATGGGCCCTCAAATTATGGGAAAATAACTTATCCTTTGGAGTAGCTCCTATTTCTTGGGAACAGAAAGCCCAAAGGGGAATTCCTCAGCCATATCCTCAAAAAAAAACTTCCAGCTCTCCACCTTGTGAAGCTTATAGTCACAAAAGCTTCCTTTCTATTTAAAAAAATTTCCAAAAGAGGATCGACGCGGGTCTTAGTGCAAATCTCTGCTATCAGCGTGGGTCAGACACTGAGACAAAGCGTCGACCTTGAAATCTAGGTTTTTATAGGGATCTTATAGAAAATTTGTAAAGGGATATGAATTGGCAAAAAAGGTGTGGTCCAGGGGTATGTATTCCATGCTTGGAAAGTACATAAGGGTCACTATATGGGTCCTCCAGGATCAAGGAATGGAGAGTACAGGGATAGTGAAAAATTGTTGTGTAACAGATGCCCCCTAAAGTATGAATTTTGAACATGAGTGAAGGGGTGAAATATTTAAGAGTACGTGCAAGGAATCAGACGTTGCCATTGGGAGACCTAAAAATCAAGCATAGATACATATACATAACTTAAAAATTTGATGAAAATACATGAATCAAGATATGGACGCAGCCATCCGTAAAAAAAAAGCCATGGTATGGTCGCAGCCATCAATCTGAAAGAAACATGTATCCAATAATTGGAAAATCATATCGCCTTGCACTCTAGAGAATAAAATCCAGGGCCTTGTGCTCCATCACGACCCGATTAAGTACAATTTCAAGCATGCGAATAAATAAGCTGAAATTGAACATGCAAGAAAGTCGCCTGATTACCAGCTAATGATGAAAGTTGTGAACAGGCATGAGAGAAACCACCAATAATGACAATGGATCTCAAGGTACATCTAGTACAATCCACAGAATGTGAATAGTGAGTTGGCATTGAACACCTGCGAAATCACTCGATCGAAGGCCAATGATGAGGACCTATCATCGAATACAAAGAACTTGCCATTGAGGCATGCAAGCTCCAAGGTACTGGAAGGGAGTCCCTAGATCAACTTCCTAGATAATGAGCTGAAATCGATAGGAAGCGATCCGTCGAAGGAGGGTCATAATGAATCCCACATCATCAACATGAAACAAAGGATGTAATATGAGTTTTAACTAAGACTGAAACAGAGGATCAGGAATGTAAAAACTGCAAAAGTATTTTCTCTTGAACATATCGGCAACACGACTCTAGAATTTGGTAGCATTTGACTCAAATAGGATCAGAGGTCATGTTGACAAGATTGGTAATCTAATGAGAGGCAAATGGATTTCCCAAACCCATGGAAGCAAAGTGATAGAGTGAAGATATCCCAACCTGACACGAACTGCAGATAAGTATCATGTTCAAGAGTGACATACTGCCGACACAACTGAGAAATAACTTCCATTTCCCCCCACCATTGCTGGCGAGTACCCAAATTATTTTTGGAGAACAAGCTTTAAGGGGATAGCATATGCTTGTCATGTAAGTTTTTCCTTCGGAAAAATCCATCCCAGTACATTTTACAAGCCCTAGGAAGGAGGAACTCAGGTATGTCATGGTGACGATTTTCGATGTCATTTAGGGTTTAATGAGTCTGACAAAGGAAGAACTCAACATATTTTAATGTTTAGAGATTTTGAAAAGAAGTAGAAAAGAAAAATTCAATATTCCCTTTTTGTAGATATTCTCACAGATCTGGAAAGGTAGAAACATGTGTCTTAGAGAACCTCTTAGTCACAATACGCTAAGATATTCCTTTTTCGTAAATAATCTATCCTAGCCTGAAAAAGGGGTAAACATATATTGGGTAGATATCATTTCGCAGCCATTTAATGAGGTCAAAACGAAAAGAGTCTCAGCAACATTTTCAATTTTAGAGAGTCAGAAAAGAGTTGAAAGTTGACTCCTCCTGGAGGAACGAGTGGTATTAAGGGTAGCAACTAGTTCCAGTTATGGTGGAACTTCTCAAAAGAAGAAAAGGTCAAGAGGCTGGCTAACAACACCACTCATTTTAGTTCTTCCTTAGGAATGGGTAAAATGATCAAGTGAAGGTGTATGATGGGCGAAGAAGATGGTGACGGTGGAATGAGAAAACCAAGGTTCATATGGCAAAACAGGCTGATAAAATGGCCATCACTAGAGGTAAAATAAGAAAGGTTTCATTTCTACACAAGCTTGAAACAGAAACAAACTATGCTTGAAAAAATATTTGCATGCCCCCAACATGGTGACTCAATTTGAGGTACATGCCCCCCAAGCTTTAGTGCATTCACTAGAGTAGACTACTAGTTACTAACAAGTGGATTGAATGAAGGTTCGTATTACAATATCAAGAGAAAGATTTGACTGGATTTCATGAGACCTAATCAAAGACTCGAATTGAAAAGGGGACCCGTTTCATTTTTAAATGAGGTCGAAATAGTAAAAGAACTATCCTCATGAGAACTTGTTTCATTTTTGAAGGAGCTTGACAAAAGGAAATGAACTATGCTCCAAAGACCTTGTTTCATTTTTTAAGGAGCTTGACACAATAAAATGAACCATGCTCTGAAGATCTTGTTTCATTTTTTAGGGAGCTTGACACAAGAAAATGAACTCTGCTCCGAAGAGATTGTTTCATTTTTTAAGGAGATTGACACAAGAAAATTAACTCTGCTCCGAAAGAAGCTTATTTCATTTTCTAAGGAGCTTGACAGAAGAAAACGAACTCTGCTCCGAAAGAAGCTTGTTTCATTTTCTAAGGAGCTTGACACAAGAAAACGAACTCTGCTCCGACGACCTTGTTTCATCTTTTAAGGAGCTTGACATAAGAAAATGAAATCTTCTCCAAAAGCAGCTTGTTTCATTTTTTAAGGAAAAATTTTCATTTGCAGTATTATTGTTTGTTGCATTATTGTTTGAGACTCTTCCCTTAACTAGATAGCATTCATTGAATCGAAACGTTTATTTTCTCATATAGCTACATATACAAGTTTTCAGATGACAACGGTATGGCCTTGAAACTAAGACATAATTCAAGATCAACCATTAAGTTTATTCAATCAATTTAAGGAAGCATTGAAACTTAACACTCACATTTAGAGCTCTAGGCTAGTGTCATGTTATGGCATCATTAAGCCTAGTAGTTGTCACTCGCCATCCGACAGTAGACAGTGCTAGCACAGAATTGTTCTCCTTGTATCGTCAAGTATATAAAGGGATACCATCATAGGATGCAATCCTTTATCCATAGGAAGCCGAGTCTACCACCCTATAACCGTGATACACCGAACACATCATTCAAGGAGACTACCTACACGTATGTCAAGTCCTTGGTTATTTCTCTTTCATTTGATCACTAAGGTGTATATTGCAGCTCATGGGAGCTTGATACACCCTCTTGCTTAGATACCTGAGTAGTCATTTTGGTCTTTTCGTGACTCTCTAAAATTGAAAAGATCATCAAGCACTTTTCCTTTCAAGCTCATTCAAACTAAAAGTGACTAGAGTCACCTTTTGTCCTTTTCTTGACTCTTAAAAGATGAAAAGATAGAGTTTTGTTTCAGTGTCGTAAAAAATTAGCTGCCCACGAAATATTCCTGGTTAAAGTTATCTTCCTTAGTGATTTTTGAGGGTTGTTTCCAATGGAAATGTTTTCAGAGTTTACCAACCAAGGAATCCCCTTTGAAGGGAATCCTAATCCTTTTCCCTCTTTTTGGAATTTTGGTGCTCCTTATATGGTAACATTTTCCCTTCCAAGGTTAGATGTTGGTTTTCTCGTATGGTTATTTTCGACCTTGGTGGTCCCAAGTGTCCCAACCTATGTTCAACCATATCCTTCGCCTAAACAACATCATGTTGATTCTAAAGTTGACCCCTCACCTTCTTTGCCTATTTCTTCACCTCGTTCTTCCTCTTCACCTTGTGAAAGTCTGGATTTTAGTAACCGGGTGGCTAAGAAGAATAATAAGAGGTCAAAGAAGAATAAGGAAAATAAGATAGGGGGAACATCAACACCTATTGCTACCCATGAAGCTAATATCGAGAAACCTCCCACCCCATCTCGCAGAGTCAAATTCCCTTGCAAGCTATGTGAGGGTGACCACCTTCTTCGTGATTGCCCTGGTATTCCCAACGTGTTGGAAGTGTGGTATTTTGGTTCGATTCATCCTTCGTCATCAACCTCTAGGCATCATGTTGGTCATGAGCCTTCAGCTAGAGATAATGATACTCGTAAGAAACATGGTAAGATCAAATTTCCCTGTAGGTTGTGTGAATGGAACCATCCCATTTACCTCTGTCCTTATATGGATGAAGCTTCTAAGGTGTTAGATACCCTTTCTGCTTGTGAGTCCTGTCTTTCCATTGGTTACCAGAAGTTTTCTTCATGTCCTTTGCTAGTTGATCAAGTCATTGTTTAGGATCAATCTTTGGTCAATTCCACTCCCTATAAAAGTCAGTCTCCTGAGTCCATTTCTGACCAATCATTGGTTGAGAGGAAGGATGACCTGATCCCGCCTATGCTTCATCAGGTATTTTCCATCGAGAGTGGATCAAACCCCCCTCATTTTCTTCTTGTTTCTTCAGATTCCTCAGACTTGGAGAAAGATCTTCCCATCCCTATGACTCAAGAATTTTCTCTTCCTGCTCCCATATCTGTAGTCCGGGAGGATTCTCCTCTTACTCTGGTAACACTAGGGTATGACCGTTTCATTTCTATGGTACGCCCTCCAAGTAGTTTGGTCGCTTCCTTCGATTGGAGCCAATTTCCGGGATACATAATTCCTTCTTATGTGCCTTTTGAGATCATAGTACAAGCCTTCGATATGGTCATACCTAGCACAATTATAGATGAATGCACGTTTTTTAGTGTTTTGTCTTCAACTACTTGGAAATATTTTGGTTCTCCATCGCTTGTTTCTGTTATGCAAAATATGTTGGCCTTTAACAGAGAAACCCGTCAACCATTAGGGATCCTTCCAAAGTAGCCTATTACTTTGGGAGGGAAAACTATTTATATATACATTATGGTTGTTCCAGGCCCCTTAGATTTCAATTTACTCTTGGTGCACGACTATGCTTATGCCATGGGTGCACTTGTCTCCTCCCTCTTTTGTGTGATCTGTTTTCCACACAAAGGTTGGATTGTGACCATTGTTCAGCTTTCATTATTTGGTCTAAAGATGGCAGCTGGCCCACCGTCATCCTTTTTGGGTATTTATCAACTGGTTCTATCTTCCTTGCCACAGGTTAATTATGTGGCCACTTGTTCATTGCCCTCTTTTAGTGACAGTGCCATCAAGTACCATATACTGGGGGGATTCAATAATGATTTCCAAGATGTTCGTCTGCCATCAAATGTGAAACTCTTGGAAGCCATGAATTCTTATTCATCATGATGAAAGGTTGTTTGGAGCAGAGTTCGTTTTCTTGTGTCAAGCTCCTTAAAAAATGAAACAAACTTATTTTGGAGCAGAGTTCATTTTCTTGTGTCAAGATCCTTAAAAAAAGAAACAAGGTCGTTAGAGCAGAGTTCATTTTCTTGTGTCAAGATCCTTAAAAAATGAGACAAGCTTCTTTTGGAGTAGAGTTCGTTTTCTTGTGTCAAGCTCCTTAAAAAATGAAACAAGCTTCTTTCAGAGCAGAGTTTTTTTTCTTGTTTCAAGCTCCTTAAAAAATGAAACAAGATCTTCGGAGCATGGTTCATTTTCTTGTATCAAACTCAAAAAATGAAACAAGGTCTTCGGAGCACAGTTCGTTTCCTTGTGTCAACCTCCTTAAAAAATGAAACAAGTTCACATGAGGATAGTTATTTTAATGTGTCAACCTCGTTAAAAAATGAAACTGGTTCCCTTTTCAATTTGAGTCTTTGATTAGGTCTTGTGAAATCCCAGTCGAGTATTTCTCTTGATCTTATAATTTGAACCTTCATTCCAGCACCTATCAGTAACTAGCAATCTACTTCGGTGAAAGCACTGAAGCTTGGGGGGCATGTACCTCGAATTGATTCACCAGGTTGGGGGCATGCAAATATTTTTTCAAGCATAGTTTGTTTCCATTTCAAGCTTGTGTAAAAATGAAACCAATTTCAAGCATACTTTTCTAAACGTTTCAAACTTGTGTAAAAATGAAACCAACTTCAAGAAGAGTTCCCTAATTTCAAGCTTGTGTAAAAATGAAATATTTCTTATTTTACCTCTCATGATGGCCATTTTATAAAGCTGTTTTTCTAGATGAACCTTGGTTTTCTCATTCCACCGTCACCATCTACTTGGCTGATCATATGCCTTTTCTTGATCATTTTACCCATTCTTAAGGAAAAACTAAAATGAATGGTTGTGTTAGCTAGCTTCTTGACCTTTGATTTTTCTGAGAAGTTACACCATAACCGCAACCAGCTGCTACCCTTAATACCACTCGTTCCTCTAGGAGGAGTCAACTTTCAGCTCTTTTCTGACTCTGTAAAATTGAAAATATTGCTGAGACGCTTGTTGTTTTGAACTTGTTAAATGGTTGTGAAGCAACATCTACCCAATATTCATTTACCACTTTTTCAGGCTGGGAGAGATTATTTATGAAAAATGAATACCTTAGCCTATCGCGACTAAGAGGTTCTCTCATATTTTGTTTCTACCTTTTCGGGTATGAGGGACTATTTACGAAAAGGGACCTGCTAGAGTTTCATTTTCCGCTTCTTTTCAAACTCTCCAAACATGAAAAGATGTCAATTTATTCCTTTTTCAGAATCGTTAAAAATAAATGACATCGAAAATCGTCACCATGACGTACTCGAGTTCCTCCTTCCTAGGGCTCATAAAATGTACTAGGATGGATTTTTCCGAAGGACAAAATTATACAAGCATATTCTATCCTCTTCAAGCTTGTGTAAAAATAAAGAGGTACTTGCAAGAAATGGTGGGGGAAAATGGATGTTATTCGTCAGTTGTGTCGGCAATATGTCACTCTTGAACATGACACTTATCTACAATTCATTTCAGGTTGGGATATCTTCACTCTGTCACTTTTCCTCCATGGGTTTTGGAAATCCATTTGCCTCTCATTCGATTACCAATCTTGTCAACATGACCTCTGATCCTATCTGAGTCAAATGCTGCCAAATTCCAGAGTCGTGTCACAGATATGTTCAAGAGAAAATCCTTATATGGTTTGTACATTTCTGATCCTCTGTTTCAGTCTTGGCTAACACTCATATTACATCCTCTATTTCATGTCGATGATGTGGGATTCATTATGACCCTCCTTCGAAGGATCACTTCCTTTCGATTCAACTCATTATCCAGGAAGTTGATATAGAGACTCCCTTCAGGTACCTTGGAGCTTGCATGCCTAAATGGAAAGTTTTTCTCATTCAACGATAGGTCCTCATCATTGGCCTTCGATCGAGTAATTTCACAGGTATTCAATGCCAGCTCACTGTTCACATTCCGTGGATTGTACTAGTTGTACCTTGAGAGACATTGTCATTATTGGTGGTTTAACTCACGCCTATTAACATCTTTCATCATTGGCTGGTAATCAGGTGAATTTCTTGCATGTTTGACTTCAGCTCATTTATTCGCATGCTTTAAATTTTACTTGATCAGGTCGTGACGAAGCGTAAGTGTAATGTTCCTTTTTCAGGAATATTTTCAAGCTGCTAAATGGGAACATTGTATAAGGAAAAATGGGCAAATAAAATGTAGAAGAAATATTGGTTCCTATTGAATATTTTGTGCGGGACTCAAATATGGAATTTCTTCAAAAACAAATCAAGTTAGATCTGCTAAACAGATCTCCCACAACTGGTATCAATGTAATGTCCTCTTTTTGTAACATTAACAATCAAAAATCTGATCTATACCAGAGATTGAATGAAGGGAAATTTACTAGATATGTCACATTCTTGAGGAAGTGTGAGATCCAAAGGCTATTTTTCCCTTTTCAGACTCTGTCCATAGACTCTTGTCGAGAGGTAATGCCCAAAATGGTTTACTCAGCAAGTCATGCATGAAAAATTAATTTTTTAGGAATGGGTGCTTCATATATCATAAAATATGCTTAATAACACTTAGAAACCAATATAAAGTACAACATCAACCTTTACTCAACTGTTATTCTCAAAACGGTGAGGAAAAGTAGATTTTTATTCACTAAAATGGGTGTGTTCAGAATTCTATGTGAAATGAAGGGGCATGGCTCTATAATATGTTATATCAGGTTAAGAGAGTCTCACATGCAAAATTTCAGCTCAAAAAAATGACTTTTTCTATGTTAAACAGTTCCTCCTTCTCGACTAGTCAAGAAAAACCCTGATTTCCCATGACCTAATTTATGCAGAAATTTGTTGAAGCACGGGTAGAGTAATTTCTGAAGGGATTGAATGATTTTATGCATGAATATCAGTGTGAAATTTTATAATAGGAAGCATATTGATCATACTAAGAAAAACAAGCATTTTCATAAGGAAAAACCCCGCAATAAGATGCTGCAACACATAATAAAAGATTGCATAACCATGACAATGTTATTTTCTAGGGCTGAAGTAGTGTTTCATTAATATTAAGATCTGAAGCATATAATTACATAAAATTATATATATAATACAGAAATAAGTACATAAAATGTTGATTTATACATTCCCCTTGGGGTTTTGTGAAAAACATGAAATGCCGGAAGTAGATCTGAGATCTAAAATTGCAGATCCGTAGAATGATTCAGAAATTTCTGAATAATAACATGTTACAGCAGATCAGATCTGAAACTAACATGGATTGGATGGCCAATCCATGGATCACCACAGTGAGAGGAAGAATCCTAACACCGAAGATCTCTCCTCCAAAGGACCGACAAAACACCCAGCAGTTGTAGATCTGCAAATAACACAATTCAAGGGAAAATATGGCATTGCCTCTTTTGGAATGGGTTTGGCCTATATCAAAGATGTATATCTAAGGCCCAATGAGTCTAAAACTAGCTTATCAATGGGATAGATGAGTTTCCCAGTGACAAGGGGTGCTAGAACTCCCTAGATCTGAAGAGATCTAATCTCCACTTGTTGTAGCTCACATAAAAAATTCAGCCCTAAACAGGATTGTGTTGTAGATTCAAGAAGAAACTTGGCCAAAATGTTGGATAGTTGAGAAATGCCAAACAACCCCCTCCAAGGAGCTACTCCATGGAAGGAGAGAGGATTCCTAAACAGGAAACCCCTCTTCCCTTTGGCTAAAAAACCAAGAGAACTTGAGTTGCACAAGTGACCTCAACTTCAAAATATCATCAACAACCCTTCCTTGTTTCTCTCTTCCTTATTTTATAATATTGGAGTCTTGGAAAAAATCTAAACCACTTCATTGGCTTAACCCCTTTCACATTTAGAATCTCCTTCTAGAACTGCGCAGTCTAAGATGCTCTCTTGTGATTTAGACCCCCTTCACACCTACAAGAATTTATTCAAATAGCCCAGATATGTCTCTTTTCACATGGGCATTGATTTATTTTTCGATTTTTAGGAGTTTTACACATCCTCCCTTAAACTTTATTCATTAATACATTAAATGAAAATTAAATAAGGCAAAATTAATATTCCTATTAGCTGCAACTAATTTAGGAATTTTACAGCAAGACACTGGATTTTATTCTCTAGAGTCCAGGTTGCGAGGTGATATGATTTTTCCATAATTAGATACATGTCTCTTTCAGATGGATGGATGCGACCATACCATGAGTCTATATGAGATCCTTCTCAGATAGATGGCTATGACCATACCATGAATCTATATGAGATCCTTCTCAAATGGATGGTTGCAACCATACCATGGTTTTTTTTTACGGATAGCTACTCCATACCTTTATTCATGTATTTTCATCAGATTTTTTAGTTATGTATATGTATCTATGCTTGATTTGCAAGTCTCCCGATGGTAACATCTGATTCCTTACACATACTCGTAAAGAATTTCACCCCTCACTCATGTTCGGACTCCATACTTTAGGGGGCATCTGTTACACAATAATTTTTCACCGTCCCTGTACTCCTCGTTCCTTGATCCTTGAGGACCCATACAGTGACCCTTGTGTACTTTCCAAGCATGGAATACATACCCCTGAACCACACTTTTCCTGCCAATTAATCTCCCTTTACAAATTTTCTGGAAGATTCCTATAAAAACCTAGTTTTCAAGGTCAACGCTTGGTCTCAATGTCTGACCCGCGCTGATAGCAGAGATTCGCACTGAGACCTGCACCGATTGGCACATTATCTTAATGTCGGATCCGTGTCGATCCTCTTTGGGAATGTTTTTTAAATAGAAAGGAAGCTTACGTGATAGAAGCTTTGCGAGGTAGCGAGCTGGAAGTTTGTTTTGAGGATATGGCCGAGGAATTCCCCTTTAGGCTTTTTGTTCCCAAGAAATAGGAACTAATCCAAAGGATAATATCTTTTCCCATCATTTGAGAGCCCATAACCTCCTCCTCCATTTTTATATAAGGATACCTCTTTCATCTCTGCTGCCTTAGTCAGAGTCTGAGTTAGTCGGAGTCTAAGTTAGAAAGTTAGAGAAATCATAGAGAGAAGAATCAACCATAGCTTTGAGAGAATAGTGTAGAGTGTGATTGTTTTTGTGTGTTAGGAACATATTCCAATATTGGACCTTTGTGTATGAGGGTGTTGCAAACATGCTTAGATACGGACCTGCCGAAGGAGAGTTTCAACATCAAGGCTTGGTTGTAAACTCCCCTTGTCTTTATCATAATAAAATGCATCTGATGTTTGTCTTCCATTATTGTTTACATTTATAATGAGATTTCTAACATTCCTTGATCAGTTAGACACCTTGTAAGTGTTTTATGTTTGTCATGGTTTTACGCTTGTTATGGTGTCTTGACTGTCTGTACAGGTAATCAAACTTTGACATCAACATTTATCGAGCTTGAGAAGAGCAACGGATCAAGAAGCTTCGACAGAAGATGACAAGATAGCATCAAAACAAGGTAGGTCATATTCCTTGCTCTGAATTTCATTTACAATCTAGGAAGGTAGATGTTAGTATGTTCTTGTAGTTGCTAGACCTACCCTAGGGCTATAGGGAACACCTCTATCTGTAGAGGGGATTTACCTACACAATAAATCAGTTGTATTTTTACTTGGAGGTCTTCTGACAGTGGTGTTTGGTTCAAACACGTTCTTGTAAAGCATTTCACCCCTCCCTCTCTCTCGGACCTCATGCTTTAGGGGGCATATGTTACACATCATTTTCTCACCATCCCTGCAATCCCTATCTGGGACATTTGAGGACCATTTCTGTGACTTATATGAAGTTTCATGCCTTGCAAAAGGTATCATTGCACCCCTAGCCATGAGGAGAACATTTCCTCTGTTGACTTTTCCTTGAGCCGACCACCAAAAACACATGCTTTTGGGTTGGTGCTGGTAGACCGTTATGCCCTTGCACGAATGAAGGAAATTAACACTAAGCCTTGCACCCATTGGTGCTATGTCCTAGTGAGCTACCCGTGCCAAGTTGTTTTTGGAATGTTTTTTAAATATAGAAGCAAATTTTACAAGCTAACTACTTCATGAGCGAGTTAGCTTGGGTTGTTCAACTGCATAATCATGAACACTTTCCTTTGGCCTCTTGTTTCCACATTTTGGAGGAACATCTAAAAGGATAAGGCCTCCCTTCTACCATTTGAGGGATCCCAGCCTCCTCCTCTCCTTGTATAAATAAAACTATCTCACATTGATGTAGCTAGGTGAATGGATGAAGAGAAATTGCTGAACATTTTGTTGAAACACTCTATAGCTAGTGAGATAGAGCAGAGAGAGAGACCCTTGTCGAGAGAGAGAGATTAGTATTTTTCCTTGCCATGTCCAAATTCCCTAATGGAGTCGCCAATTTGTTGTCCAAGTAAATCCCCTCTGTGGACAGAGGTGATCCCTCTAGCCTTATGGTGGGTCTAGAAACTACGGTAACATACTAACATGTAATGTCCCAAATGGGGAAATTTTTGTTGCTTCGGGAATTTCTTAAGATATTCCTATTTTCCAACTCTGGGAGTATTAACAATCAACACTAAACTATTTCATAGATTGACTGCAAGGGGATTTACTGGATATTTCATCTCCACAAGGAAGAATGAGACCCAGAGGCTACCTGGCCCACTAGTAGACTCTGCCAATAGAACTTGTCAAGAGCTAATAATTCCCTTCGAGGAATTTTTGCACCAGTTGTCCATGAGGATGATGTATAAGGAAGCCCATGTGAAAATAAGGCAATCCAATGCTAGGATGCCTTGGAATACATCTGATACAAACTCCTTGCAGAATATAAGCTCAAAGAAATAACCTTAAGAAGGTTATTCAGATCTCCCACCAACATGTATACCAAAACTATGCTCAGTAAGGAATCTTCAAGAGCATTAAAACTTCAATATGTAACAGCAGTGAAAAAATGCACCATATAATGTAAGAAGAGCACAAATCTGATACATAGTGTGTAGCAGCAAATAATATACAATATCCTTGAGGAGAAGACCTCTCAAGGTGAGTGCAAACCAACCTCTAAGGAAAATGTACATAAACAAGAGAATGCACTGCTGCATAAACCCAACTACTCAATGACTGCGCAGTCTATGAGGGAAAATGACTGCAAAATGTTGTATATGAGATGATATGAAATTAAATTCTCAAATAAAGAAGGCGGAGTGAGATCTCAACCCCAGAAAACTTTATTGCATCAATCCTCTAAGGGATTGGCTAAAATACATAAAATAGTAAAATGCCAGAGTTGCAGTGTAGCTACTGCAACTCAAATATAATACAACATGGAAGAAGGAAATAGATGTTGAAACGACAATGAAACCTCCTACAATGATCTCCAAGTGAAGAGGCTGATCCCCTTACTAAATATTGCACTCCATAGTGCACAAAATGTACTCCTCCAGCAAACCCTTTCTGAATATAACGTTGTAAGAAGAAGGGACTGCACTGGGCATGAGAGACAACATATGGCCTAATGCCAAATCTGCAATATGAGCTCCAGAAATATCCTTTTCTAATTTCCTATAGAAGGAATGAGCTTCCCCTCTACAAACCAACTCCGAAAGTGAGATGATGAAGGTCCCTCACTGCAACACCAGCAACTCCAGCATTCTCCTGCTGCAAGAATAACGCAGTAGATGTAGATGAATGCTTTGGCCTTAAGCCATGTTGTGAGGAAGATGAAGAAAAATATCTCCATGGCCTCCCATGGAAGAGAAGGGCATTGCTAAATAGGAATCCCTCTTGTGCTAAACAGCAAGAAGTTGAAGAGAGCTTCAACTTCGAATTCAATCTCCAATCATAATCTCCACAATGGCTCTCCTTCATCTTTTATGCAAAGCATGCATGGGCCCCACTCACATTAGGGTTTCTATCATTCGAAATTTTCCATCCACTCCAACTACGCAATATTCTTGAGCAAGCTTCCCCTCTTAGGGTACGTTGTTGACTTTGGTCAACCATGGTCTGGCTCACTTGCCTTTGGCCCCTTTTCACACTTGGGTTGCTATCTTAAGCCACTTAAGTGACTTTTTCACCTTAGGAGTGTTTATTAAGTTTCTACAATGGGTTTCCTTACCCATTTTATTCCTTTTATTAAAATACAAGCAAATTAATGTCCCAAATACTTTATTGCAAAATTTGGGACGTTACAGTCCTCCCCTCCCACAACTTGCTTATCCTCAAGCAAGAGTAAGGATGAAATCCAAAAATTCCTCCACTCAAGGCATGGAGTCTGAAATATCCTCCTGTAGATCCTCCATCCTCAAGCAATCAACCAACAAAATGAGTCACCCTCCAACTAGGCAACTCCTGGAAGTACTCCTCCACCATGTGCTCATGAAATAGTTGGGCTGAATTTCTAAACATTGTAAGCTTCATAGCCTACCCCAAGTTGTCCTCTTCTCCACTTATGATGAATGTGGAGTGAAATTTGAACTTGGGCTGCAATAGTGTTGCCTTCAAGAGGCAAGATGAAGTATAGATCCCCAAAGACCTCTCCTCCAATGCTGCAAATCAAGTTGGCCCAAATCATCTCATATGTGATGAGCTGGAATTCATTAACATATGGCATCCAAAAATCATATGGTTCACCTCATGAAAGTACACATGGATGAACATGGTTACCATATCATCTCTCATACTCCTCTTGGAGCATGTGTTGTAAAAGAAATGGAGGTATTCTCTCCCAAAGGGCACATCCACCCAATGAGTCTCTCCCTTCTCCTGATACATATGGGGCTGCTGCTGATATATTGTTGAAATTAGATGATCTCCATGAGAGACCCAAGCCACCCCATCAATCTTATAAACCATGAAATACCTCCAAAATTTTGAACTCTCCAAATAACTCTTTCCACATGAAGGAAAGAGATGAAGCTTGGAAATCATGGGCTGCCCATTGCTTCTCCAGAAACATACAACATGCAAAGTAGGGAGAATCATACTCCCAATGGGAATCTTCAATTTATTTCCCTCCTTCAAGACAGTGCTTCCTCTGAACAGTGTTCCACCAGCAACATATAGAAGCATAAACTTATGAGAGAAAGGAGGTGAAACATGGTCCCATTCTTGGAACTAGCACAGGGCATCATTGGCCTGCCTCAAAATAAAAAGTAATAATTGTCTTTTCAGCCACTTTTTTGCTGCCACATTCATCATGCAAGATGTGATCATGAAAACATACTTTGGTGCTAAGGGTGCACACCAAGAACCATGTGGCTTTCCCCCACAAACCACCCATAAGATGGCCATCATTCTTGTTGCAACAGAACATAAGTATAGCTGAACATAATGTACAAGAAGGAAGGATCCTCCTTGATATAACATGTTGATCATAAGAATAAGAGAGCATAAGACATTAAACAAATGGTTACCTCCCTCATCATGCACTTTGGTCTTTGAGCTGAAAATGGCTCAAGTGAAAGTTCTCCCTTACTGCAACATAGTAGGGAAGTGGTTGTGCCAACCATCTCATCATCCTTGGGCTATGCATCTAGCCATATGCTGATATGCAACCATTAAGTTTCCATCCTAAGTGGAATCTTCCATCACTAAATAATATGCAGTAGCATGCATGAAAAGAGAACCCAAAATTTCTGCATGTAGATTCCTCTCCTTGTGCTTGTGCCACCAAGCCAAGAGAGTCAAAATGTAGTAGGAGTGCTTTCCTCCATTACTCCTTCATGCTTATCACCTACATGCCTCCAAAACACATCACTTGTGAAGTGGCTTGGAAGACACTCCAACAAGTAACTCAAGCTCTCAAGTGACAGCGCTACTGGCCTTTGGAGTAGGGCCACTGTCATCTCAAAGCTTCCCTCTTTGACATGAATCTTTCCAAAGACTCCTCCCATCTTGTTGCTGCAAATGTAGAAGAATAAGGTGCTACATGGAATCCAAGATCAAAGAGCAATCCTCTTGCACTATGCTAGTGCCTCCTCTTGCTCCCGCACATCTAAACAAAATATGAGCAAAAAAATGTTGCTGCTCCCTCATATTTCCACCATACCCAATCTGAAATGGGAACATAATGAATGGTGAGAGAAATTCCATCCCATCATGATGCACCCATGCTTTCCTCTTTGTTCATCAGGAGCAATAATTGTGAAATGATCCTAGGACCTGTGGGTTGTGGATCCTCCACATTTCCGCTGGGCACACTCCATCCATAAGGCTCTACTCCTTGGTGTAAGTATCCTGCCACTTGGTGCCTCTTCGCAAGAGCTACCATTGTCCCAAAACAGATTTCTCCTTTTTCATTTCATGGGACATTAAAATGTAATCTCCTCCATGGCCCGTGTTTCAAACCCCAACCTCATGTGTGGTGCATGACTCATCAAAGGTGTCTGATAATAATGGCACAACGCAGTGAAAGTACCCTCCTCAAGACAGTCAGCATGAAAATAAGTACAATCCTCCATGATAGATGTAAACTCATGCATACCTTGGAGAGATTTGGAAGAATCTTGCTGCAAGAGTCTCCTCTTCAAGTGTGCTAGCTGCCTCAATAACTGAAGGTGGAGGCTGCTCCTCCGGGAATGTGACAGTGATGGCATGTGCCTCTGGTGGTGAAGGCTCCTCCCTCCTTTGGCCAAATCTTCTGCTCAAGATCTAAGAAAAATCAGCAAGAGTAGAAACCCTTGCATGCCTCCCATGGCTGAACCACCAAGTTCTTTCTTCTTTTGCTGAAAAAGTGTGAAAATATAGAGTCTCTTGGAAGAATCTAGGGTTTTCTCCATATTCAGCAAGCTTCTCACTTAGAATTCGAATTCCAAGTGTCTCCATGCTTCTGCTCTGCTCCTCTGTGAGAATAGGAAGCACATGGTCCTTCCTCTTCTCCTTTCTTTTATCTCCTAAACCTCCTTGGAGAGGTTTTTGCTAGACCCAAAACTGATGAGATTGATCTCATATTATGCATCATCTCTGACCTCTTCTTCTCTGAAATTTGAACTTCACAGGCTGAGCCAAGTTCGAAGCTCTGATACCACTGTAATGTCCCGAATGGGGAAATTTTTTGTTCCGTCGGGAATATCTTAAGATATTCCTATTTTCCAACTCCGGGAGTGTTAACAATCAACACTGAACTATTTAAGAGATTTACTGTAGGGGAATTTAATAGATATTTCACCTTCACAAGGAAGGATGAGATCCAAAGGCTAACTGGCCCTCTAGTAGACTCTGCCAATAGAACTTGTCAAGAGCTAATAATTCCCTTCAAGGAATTTCTGCACCAGCTGTCCATGAGGACGTTGTATAAGGAAGCCCATGTAAAAATAAGGAAATCCAATGTTGGGATGCCTTGGAATAAATCTGATACAAACTCCCTGTAGAATATAAGCTCAAATAAATAACATTAAGTAGGTTATTCAGATCTCCCACCAACATGTATACCAAAGCTATGCTCAATAAGGAATCTTCAGCAGCATTAAAACTTCAATATGTAACAACAGTGAAACAATGCACCATATAATGTAGGAAGAGAAAAAATCTGATACATAGTGTGCAACATCAAATAATATACAAGATCCTTGAGGAGAATACCTCTCAAGGTGAGTGCAAGCCAGCCTCTAAGGAAAATGTACATAAACAAGAGAATGCACTACTGCATAAACCTAGATACTCAATGAATGCACAGTCTATGAGGGAAAATGACTGAAAACTGTTGTATATGAGATGATATGACATTAAATTCTCAAATAAAGAATGGGGAGTGAGATCTCAACCCCAGAAAACATTATTGCATCAATCCTCTAAGGAATTGGGTAAAATACATAAAATAGTAAAATGCCGGAGTTGCAGTGTAGCTGCTACAACTCAAATATAATGCAACATGGAAGAAGGAAATAGATGTTGTAATGAAAATGAAACCTCGTCCAATGATCTCCAAGTGGAGGGACTGATCCCCTTACTGAATATTGCACTCCATAGTGCACAAAATGAACTCTTTCGGCAAACCCTTTCTGAATAAAACGCTGTAAGAAGAAGGGATTGCATTGGGCATGAGAGAAAACATATGGCCTGATGCCAAATATACAATATGATCTCCGAAAATATCCTTTTCTGATTTCCTAGAGAAGGAATCTACAAACCAACTCCGGAAGTGAGATGATGAAGGTCCCTCATTGCAACACTAGGAACTCCAGCGTTCTCTTATTGCGAGAATAACACAGTAGCTGTAGATGACTGCTTTGGCCTTAAGCCATGTTGTGAGGAAGATGAAGAACAATCTCTCCATGGCATCCCATGGAAGAGAAGGGCATTCCTAAATAGGAATCCCTCTTGTGCTAAACAGCAACAAGTTGAAGAGAGCTTCAACTTCGAATTCAATCTCCAATCATAATCTCCACAATGGCTCTCCTTCATCTTTTATGAAAAGCATGCACGGACCCCACTCACATTAGGGTTTCTCTCATTCGAAATTTTCCCTCCACTCCAACTACGCAATATTCTTGAGCAAGCTTCCCCTCTTGGGGTACGTTGTTGACTTTGGTCAACCATGGTCTAGCTCACTTGCCTTTGGCCCCTTTTCACACTTGGGCTGCTATCTTAAGCCACTTAAGTGACTTTTGCACCTTAGGAGTGTTTATTAAGTTGCTACAATGGGTTGCCTTACACATTTTATTCCTTTTATTAAAATAGAAGAAAATTAATGTCCCAAATACTTTATTGCAAAATTTGGGACATTACATAACATCTACCTTCCTATATTGTAAATGAAATTTAGAGCAAGGAAGATTACCTGCCTTGTTCTGATGCTATGTTGATGTCTTCTGTTGAACCTTCTTGATCTGTCACTCTTCTCAAGCTCGATAAATGTTTCTTTCAACGTCTGATTACCTGTACAGACAGTCAAGACACCATAACAAGTATAAAACCACGAAAAACATAAAACACTTACAATGTATCTAACTGATCAAGGAATGTTATAAATCTCATTATAAATGTAAACAAGAGTGGAAGATAAACATCAGATGTATTTTATTATGAAAAATACAAGGGGAGTTTAGAACCAAGCCTTGATGTTGAGGCTCTCCTTCAGAAGGTCCGTATCCAAGCATGTTTGCAACACCCTCATACACAAAGGTCCAAGATCTCACTATGTTCCTAACACACAAAAACAATCACACTCTGCACTATTATCCCGAAGCTATGATTGCTTCTTCTCTCTATGATTACTCTAAATTTCTAACTCAGACTAAGACTAACTCAGACTCTGACTAAGGTAGCAGAGATGAAAGAGGTCTCCTTATATAACAATGGAGGAGGAGGTTATGGGTCCTCAAATGATCGAAAAAGAGCTTATCCTTTGGAGTAGTTCCTATTTCTTGGGAACAAAATGCCCAAAGGGGAGTTCCTCAGCCATATCCTCAAAAAAAACTTCCAGCTCACCACCTCATGAAGCTTCTAGTTGTGGAAGCTTCCTTTCTATTTAAAAAACTTTCCCAAAAAGGATCAGCGCAGTTCCAACATTAAGATAGAGCGTCGATCGACATAGGTCAGACACTAAGACAAATTGCTAACCTTGAAAACTAGGTTTTTATAGGGATCTTCGAGAAAATTTGTAAAGGGAGATGAATTGGCAGAAAAAGTGTGGTTTAGGGGTATGTATTCCATGCTTGGAAATTACACAAGGGTCACTATATGGGTCCTCCAGGATCAAGGAACGGGGAGTACACGGACGGTGAAAAATTGTTATGTAACACATGGTATAAAATTTCGTCATACAATACCCAAAAGATTTTATTATCCTTTTCTCACACAGGGTCAGAGGAATTCCATAGAGTAGCGCAGTGCACAGATTCACACATTAGTTTTGCAAGTTCTAGAAATTGGTTATCTTTAGGGGTCTTCCACCCAATTAGTGTGATTGACAATAAGAGCCAAGCATACTGAAAATGTTTTCCCTCCTCCTACACTTCTTGCACGTTTTTGAGAAACTCTTTACACAAATATGCGCACCAGTTGTAGATGATCATTTTTTCTCATCTCCCTGTGAGTGCAATTACATGCATAGACACTTCCTTTGGCTGACACTTTCACATCATTTTTCAAGCCAAAAGTACCATGCCAAAAAAGACTACCAGTAACATCATATCTTTTATTAATTTTACCAGCCAGCTCTTTCTCTTGCGCTTTCCCTCCAAAGTCGGCCATAGGGTCGTCCCCCTTATTTGGCAACTTGGTAATTCTGTGAATTACATATAAATCATTGGGGATGCACTCTCGCAACCAAATACCATCATCAGGCATTGATGCCAACATCTTCCTAACACAAATATAGTAAATTGGGTTGCGCCAAAAATGGGGGATCTGCAAAAGGTTGAGGAGGAATTTCTTGTGGAGACCTAGCATTTCTTTCTTTGGCTCAAGTCGTACCAACCCTCCTGCATATGGAACTAGATCGAGATACAACACTCGCATGAGCTCTACAAATTTCTCCATGTCTACGATATCCCAATCACGGAATTACAACTGAGGGATTTTGGCCAACATGTCCCCCTCCATTGGGATGTTCTCTGGGATCAACGACACTTAGATTCCTACACACACCTTTTCCAAGTATTTTGGAACTTTCACTGTAGGTTTGTGCGGTGCAATTTAGCCAGGAAACCACATGAATGGTGTTACTTATACAATGTCATCATCCCATTCCTCAATAGTTTCTAGGAGTTTAGGCAGGGGTTTCTTCATTTTCTCTCTGGCAGAATGGCGAGGTTTGGGGTATTTTCTCTCAAGGATTTGCACGTCCCAGAGGTGTGTCCCTTATTTTTTTTAGATGTCATAGGGGCCTCAACCACAGGCACCTCCTATGCGACAAGGTCTTCTCCGGGTCTGGTGGCAATCATCCTGCTCTAAAGCATGTATCCTAAACACACTTGGCACAAATATTCCTCAAAACCAGTATCCAATCCAGACATATATGCAACAAAATACAATACAAATAAATGACTTAGAGCATAAAAATCTCTTAGAATGGAAAGGGAACTATGGCAACCCCATGATTCATATTTATACTTGTAGAACATTACAACAACTCCTTTGGCATTAATTAGGTTCCATTACTAACAAAACGGTCTCAAATATGGAAAAATGTCTTCATTAAATGCATCTTGGATGCTCCTAAAAGTGGTAATAATTCTGTCTTATCTAGTTTTACTATTCCAATGGCTAGCTTTTGACACCTTTGTGCACCAGTCAATTCCCTGGCACAGATACCATACGCGTACCATATCATACTACGCATGTATTCCATAGCTAAGTATAACAAATGATAGACCATCCCTGCCAACACAGGCTTGTTGGCTAGGTACTTCAAGTCATATCACGTGGTATCCATCATATCCCTGAGTAACTGCAATATTTTATGACATTCATCATCCCAATGGAATGACGTACCTCTACGGAGCAATCTAGTCATGGGCGCAATTATCAATGCGTACTGGGGAATGTGATTTATGTATTATCCCACAAGACTCAGCATGGAGCGCATTTATCTAAGATTCGAGGGGATGGAGGGTTCTACGAAGGTGTGTGGGTCCCAAAATTCTATTAATGCCACGTGTCGACAAGACACAGTCTCCCTGATTGGTTCCTTAATGAGCCAAGAGTCGCCCATGATATTAAGCCCACTTTCAAAACCAAATGTAAGAAGGAAGCTATCTATCAACGCAGACTAGTTGTTAGTGCCTCTGCGCAACTCTGTTTCCAAGTAACATTCAGTTGGCACCTTTCCCAAGGTGTGAATAAACGTGTGAACCCATTCAGGCCTTGGTTCGACACCCCACAGCTGATTCCAATTTTCTAGATGTCTGCATGATTCCTCCTTCCCAAATTATATGTCTTCTTCTTTAATTATAGGTTGTTCAAATCTTAGCCGCATCATCTGTTTGCATTCCTCCCAATATCCCATATTCTCCTTATTTGTTTCCCATCATCTCTGCAATATCCCAAAAGGGAGAATGAAGTAATACAAAAACACAATAGCTGGAAACTGTAGCAATGAAAAAATAATCCAAATACACCATAAACATATTTAGAATAGCTGAGCCATTTTATTAATAGGAGGTGGAAAAACAAGTACAACAATGCTCAAAATATGATACACTCAAGCCAAATAAGTGGCCTAGAATTATCCTAAAGTCCTCCCACAAGAGGGACTATGTAACTGTTGGATTGCTGGAAGGAATATTGTGTAGTCCCTGCGGCAAATGTCAGGAATACAACTACCAAAAAAATATTAAAATTTCTGGCAGCTCTGAAGCTCAGATGATGCCGGAATTTCAGAGCCAAGCACTATGATGAATACCCAAGATAACCTAGAAAGGATTTCCATATCTGAAAATCTTGGAAAGTCACCCTCTTGGGCTCTGCAACTATATCAGTACTAGGAATGAAAATATACTGCATGAGTTAAAGATAAAATGGTTGAAATAAAGCACAACCAACTCAATTCATCGAGGGTTGATCCCTCCTTCATATCCTTAAGCCAAAAGCTCAATATTTGTCTCCTCCTTCATCCTCCAATAGAGCAGCTACTCAATACACAAAATCTGAGTAAAACTACGCTGTTAGGCATGGAGGCTCTATAGCCTACTACTAGATTCTGCAATGAAGCTCCTGAATGATGGAAATAGTATGCCCAAAGTGAGGAGAAGGACCCTCAGAGTATTTCCAGCTGAAATACTAGAAAATTCCTTCCTCAATATTTGTAATATTGGAATGCACAATCCCTTGGGGAATTGATGCTGCATGGAGGTGTGTAATGTTGTCCTGAATGACAGATATGAATATGTTGCTCCCGAAAGACTGATCTTCAATCCCAATGTGAAAGGATTAATCCTCCACCGTTTTCTTAGTTGAAATGCCAAGAAAAACCTCCCCCTCTCAAACACTCAAGCAAGAATGCGTAATTCCTGAGACTGAATGTGTTGTAGAGAGGGGCTAAATGTGGCACCAATTCTTGGTGATGTATGATAGCTCAAAGAAACCTTCCCAAAGTAGGCACTTGAATTCTCCCATGGGTAAGGGTGGGATTTCTACCTGGAAACACCTATGTGCTAAAAAACACTCCAGACTTAGCTAAACAATTGAAGCATGCATAGAAACGTCAAATGAAAAATCCAGATCCAAACAGTTTGGAAATAATAATCTAAAGCATGCCTTCTATTGTTTCCTTCATCTTCCTTATATGGTTTGTGAGACTTCCATATCCTTGGCTCAACTCATAACTGTGTTGCACATGTGGTCACTATCTCAATAGAAGCCACCGCAACAATGCCTCTTGTTGCCATGCCAAACCAGCATCAATCCAAGTATGAGAGTTATACTCTCTCAAAATAAGTCATCGTAGAAATGCCTCTTGCTGCCATACCACCTCATCATCATACCAAGTATAATGACCATAATCTCCCAACATAAGCCAACACAGTAGGGCCTCATGTTTCCATCCTCCATCAATATCATGCAATGTATGGAGAAAAATCAGCCCATACTCTCCCAAGAGTAACCAAAGCAACAAGGATTCTTTCTGCCACCTTACATCATCATGATGCAATTCATGGAGCAACAACATACTAATTGATATGTGGCATGTCACATCAGAACAATACAAAAAAGCTCCATGTTGCCACATCATGTGAGATTTATGCCATGTCCTACACAAAAGTACATATATGAACATAAGATATATCCCAAAAAAAAGTACATTCACGGGCATGAGATATATCCCAAACAAAAGTATATACATGGACATAAGATATATCATGTGTTGGCCAAACTTTCTCAACAATAACTAGCACAACCATGCCTCCTACTGCTACATAACATCAGTGATATACATGGCATGGACCACACAAATGTGAGATGTTGGGTAGAAACCATACTCACCCAAAAGAAACAAGCATATCCATGCTTCTTGCTGCCCTGTATCATAGATCTTCAAGTAGGTTGTCAACCCCTTGCTCATCCTCCTCATCCATCCATCCCACTGTGGATGATGAATCATGTCATGCCCATACTTGCTATCCACCCAATGTAGAATACTATCATCCTCCGACTAATAAGCTTTTCACTCCATGAAATTTTGAAGTGCACCTCCTTTGAGGTCTCTCCATGAGATCCTCTCATCAATGGCCCAATAGAACCCAGGTTCCATACATGTTGTAGGTAGAAATTTCACTTTGATATGTGATATGCTCATCAAGAAAACTCCATCTTGATAACAGAAAATGCTCTCCATCATAAGATTTATACCATCTATCATCTTTCCCTCTAGTGCTTCATGAGTGAAGCTGCCTTTAGAATGCTCCAAGCATTATGGGGCCCTCATCTCATCACTGCTGCTTAGTGACAACATTGTAGATATGCATGGTGATACGTTTTTTTTCTCCTGGCCATACACAATGCTAAAATCATAGTCTAGCACTATACTGAATAGGATTGTGCTCCTCCCATTCTCTGAAACTCCACACTTCAACACAAAGTGTTTGGCTTAGCTCAACCATGATAAAATGGGATAGTTATACATCTTCTTCTTGATCAAAACAAGGGTCCTTTGTGCTGCTCCAATCAACAAGCTACTCTAATCCTTGGTTATGAAATTTCCCTGATGGCATGTTATGACAAATCTCAATATGAGGTACTAAAATAATATAAGATGAAAGTGTTTGCAAAACTTTGATAAGTTGAATCTTTGGAGCATCTTGCATAGCTACAAGAGTTCCTCCAACTGGTGCAATGGCCTATCCCACTGCTGGTAATCATGATGGCTACATCTCTTCTATTGTACTAGCGCTATTATCTACCTCCTCCTCCTCATGCATCTCTTGAATCATGCATGGGACTCCCAATGTCAAGAGCTCAAGAAAATCTTGAAAATATGCAAGTGATCTTCCTCCTGATGAAAGTACTTATGCAGTTGGTGGTGGTGGTAGGGCCTCCTCTTTCCAAGTGGTAATGAGGATATATTCCTTTGGCTTTTCATGTACTCTCTCATAAATTATGGGAGATGTCTCTAATGGAAATGTCTTCGGTTTCTTTCTACCAAACTTCGTCTTCAGTATTTGAAAGAAAACTGCATAAGCAGTCACTTTGGCATGTGATAAATGATTGGTCCACCAATCCTTTGCTTCACCCTAAAGGTGTAGTGCCGCAATGTCAATAGCCTCACTTTATGCTACTAGGTATAGCTGAAAGAATGCATCTAACTCTTCCCTCCAAGCCTTCGTTGTGCTTGTGGATGATCCATCAAATGTAGGCAAGAGGAATCTATGCCTCTTTCTTCTATTGTTGCTACAGGATCTCCTTTATTCTTTGAGTTGCAATTTTTTTTGGAGAGTTAGATTCTCCTTGATTGCTCTAGGTTGTGATTTTTACTCAGACAGATATTTACTTAGGGTCTCGTACTCCAAGTCTCCTTCATATTCACACCATTCACCTTCCTTCTCAAATAAAGTGGATCTAGTAGAATGATGTGGAGCTCTTTACCTTGTCGCTTGTTTCTGTTGCTGATAGGAAGTTATTGGACCTTCCTCTTTCTGAAATATTATTAGATCCTCCCTTTGCCTTTCTATCTTCATTTTTTGACCTCCTTGGAGAGATATTTCATAGAACTAAAGAGAAGAGTGGAAAAAATTAAACCCTCAGTCATTGTAGATCTCTACTATCTACTTCTTCTTTTGATGTTAAATATGAAGTTCCCACAAGCTCAGCCAAAGATCATGGTTTGATACCATTGTAATATCCCAAAATGGAGAATGCAGTAATACAAAAACACAATAGCTAGAAACTACAACAATGAAAAAATAATTGAAATATACCATAAAAATATACAGAATAATTGAGCCATTTTATTAATAGGAGGTCGACAAAAAAGTACAACAATGCTCAAAATATGAGACAGTCAAGCCAAAGAAGTGGCCTAGAATGACCTTGAAGTCCTCCCATAAGAGGGATTGCGTAACTGTTGGGCTGCTGGAAGGAATACTGCGTTGTCCCTATTGCAAATGTCGAGACTGTAATTGCTAACAAAATATAAAAATGTATATATGGAAGTTGTGGAGCTCATATGATGCCAAAATTTCATATTTGGGCTCTATGATGAATACCCAAGATAACCCAGAAAGCATTTCCAGATCTAACAATATTGGAAAATTGTCGTCTTGGGCCCTGCAACTATATCACTGTTGGGTATGAAAATATATTGCATGAGATGAAGATATGATGGTTGCAATAAAGCACAACCAAATCAATGCATAGAGGGTTGATCCCTCCTTTAGATCCTTAAGCCAGAAGCTCAATATTTGTCTCCTCCTTCCTCCTCCAATAGATGCAGTTGTAGAATACACAACAACTGAGTAAACAACACTATCAGGGATGGAGGCTCTATAGCCTGCTGCTAGATGCTGCAATGAAGCTTCTGAATGCTGGAAATAGTATGCCCAAAGTGAGGAGATGGTACTTCATAGGATTTCTAGCTGAAATATTGGAAACTTCCTTCCTCCTTCACATCTGCACGACTGGACTGCAAAATCCCTTGGGGAATTGTAGCTGCATGGAGGTGTGTAAAGTTGGCATGAATGTGGGATATGAATATGTTGCTCCCGGAAGACTGATCTTGAAGCCCAAGGTGAAAGGATGAATCCTCCACTGGTTTCTTAGCTGAAATTCCAAGAACTACCTCTTCCTCTCAAACCCTCAAGCAGGAGTACGTAATTCCTGAGACTGAATGTGCTGTAGAGAGGGGATGAATGCGACACCAATTCCTGATGATGTATGACATATCAAAGAAACCTTCTCAGAGTAGGCACTCAAAGTCCCCCATGGGTAAGGGTGGGATTTCCGCTTGGAAACACTTGTGTGCTAAACAACATTGGATACTTAGATAAACAGCTGAAGCATGCATACAAATGTAAAATGACAAATCCAAATCTAAACAGATCAGAAATAATAATCTAAAGTGTACCTTCTATTTCTTCCTTCATCTTCCTTATATGGTTTGTGAGGCTTCCATAGCCCTGGCCCACCTCATAACTGTGTTGCACATGTGGCCATTAGCCTCCATGAAGATTGTCTTGTCTCTCCATGTTCTCCAGCATCTCTACATTTAATTCCCAATCTCTCCATCATGTGTGCATTAGATGCACCACTTCCTCCACTATTTCATCATTATTTCTCTATGATATTAATTTTAATGCACCACGATCTCATTTTACTTCCTCCATGATCTCCATGATCTTATCATTAATGCGGCATGATCTCCGCTCTTCCTTCATTTAGGAAGCTGCTCCACTACTCCATAATTCAAATTTACTTCTATATTATCCACATACACACATCAAAAGTGGATTTTATTCATCTATGGGGTTTATGGGTCCCTCCATCCTTTTATTTACTTAATTAATTAAGAAAATTAAGAACTCTAGTATTCCAATTATCTAATGGAAAATTGGGAATATTACAATCTCGTTGGAGTAGCATGCAAGCCAATATTTAAAGTTTGGAACCTCTGTACTGCCCACACTGTCCTTTCCATTTCTCTCAGGAAAATTTCTACATTAGTTGAACAATCATACTATAGGAAAGCACATACCTAATATGTGATACATTGCATATATCTAGTCACACGTTTACAACGTAGCGCAAACACGTCATGCAATCGGTTCTGCCATTTCTCGATTTCCTCATCAGAGTCAGAAAAATTTTTTTTTCCTTCTCCCACTTAAGAGTTCCATCCACTATTAGGTTAATCTAATTGTATTTGTACAAGCTTAGCTTATATATTTGGTCAATGTCATCCCCAGCATGCACAAGCTCCATATACCAGTGTCCTTCGGAGGGGTCTAGAGGTATGATGACTCAGACTCCATTATTCTCAAATTCCATCCTTTGCTTCTTCAAGTCTATGAAACCATCCATGTCAATAGCCCAATTCAATCCCAGCAGCGCAGGATAGAGATCCGTATCATCCATGATCTATATCATTTCAAAATCGTCTTTCACATTGATGCCCTTAATACTGACTACGACTTGAGGCAACCACCCTAGAGGAATGATCCTCTACTTATTGGCCATGCACTGTTGGATCGTGGACCATTCCAACCTCGGTTTTCCCATGCGATTCCATGTCTATTTTGGTAGAACATTAGCATCTGACCCCAGGTTAATAATTACTTGGTCCATCTCACAAGCTCCTATCTGTGTAGTCAGTCACATCGCCCTACCAGTTCTTTTCTTGTTCTTGTAAATTTTATTGATGGCGCACTATTCTACCATTGGTAGTTCCTTCTCTACACAATTATCTATCAAATCCTACAGGTTTTCAACACCCTTATTGCTACGCATTAGTTTCATACATTCCTGTAAGAATGGTTTAATCTCTTCACCTCCTCCAACTCCTTGCAATGGTCTACCTGATGTAGATGCACTATCCTTAGTGAACTACTTTCATGCCTCAAGGAAGGTTTATTTTGCATGTTGAAGATCGACTCCTGTTTTATGCTCTGGCACCTAATGGATCTAGATATTTGGAGTTGATTTCTTTTCCTAATATTCATTTGTAGATATGTCGCTCCTTGTCACTACGTTCACAGTTGGATCCTTCCCACGAGGTTCAACATGCACCATATGTAGATTTTTTTTTGGGGTCTGCGGCTTTATTTATTGCATCTTAGCAATTAGGATAGGGAAATAATCAAGCACATGATAAATTTGCCTACAATACTTGAAATAATGAAATTTTTCATTCGGTCAATCACGTGCATAATAGCCAACATCTTTTTAGTTATAAAAAATGACTTGTCCTCTTCCTCGACTACCTAATCCACCTCTTTGACCTCTTGCTTTTCCCGGAGATCCTCTACGTGCAGAGGGGAATGCTACTGAGAAGGAGTCAACATACACCCTATATATTTCATATTTATCCAACATCATGTCATACGTGCGACAGTGGTGCTCATCATGCCCTAATGATGAACAGAACTGTAATGATCCTTTTTCGGGATTCTCAAGATTCTATTTCAGAGATGGAATATAGAGGAATTTACTGGATATTTCACCCTTCAAATAAAGGGTTAGATCTAGAGGCTACCTGTCCAACTATAGACTCTATCTATAGAACTTGGAATAACCTCCTTTCAGGATTCTCAAGAAGGTCTTCAAGAAAAACACTGTATAAGGAAATATGAGCAAGAATAACGTAGATCAGGGCTGGGATCCCCTAATTTATGCTGTATGTGAATTATATTTGTAATTTCATCAGAAAAAAATAAGTTCAAGCACATTAAACAGATCTCCCAAAGTCAAGACTAGCTAGAAATCAGCCAAAGAGAAAGGCTGTTGCAACATGAAAACCCCAGCAACCAGAATTGCGCAGTTTTGGCTCAAGCTCAGAGGAGAACAGACAAGGATATGATAATTTATATATATAACAGTAAATTAGATTTATATTTGAGCTTATTTCCTCTACAACAGATTACAAAGAGAACTAGGGAAAAATCCCTTCAAAATTTAGAGCTGCAACTAGAAATAAACTGCAGAAATACATATACAGCGTCATTTTTCAGATCGTTCAGCTACTTTAAATTAAATTTCATATCTATGAAATATGTATAGATGAAAAATCAGATTTAATACAGATATGGAAACTATATGACTTTAATAACAAGATCCAATTGGAATTACATCAAAATATTTCATAATAAGCTGTAGATCTGAATTACAAATTGCAGTGTTGTAGAAAACCAAGAAATTTCTGAAGATAAATTTATTGTTGAAGAGATCAGATCTATAGAGACATGGATCAGCAACCCAATCCATGGATCACCAAGGGAAGGTAAGCGTAACACCAAGATATCTCCCTTGAATCTGATAGCAAACTGAAACAAGAAACCCTCTTACAAAAATAACACAGTATAGAGCGGAAACTGCGCTATGGGTGAAGGATACTGAATAAAATTGAATGAAATTATAGATCAGATACAAAATATGGATATAATCTCTCTTTGGAGGCTAAGAAACACTCTCCAACAAAAAAATCCTCCCAAAACAAGCTAGATCTAAGCAGATCTAGAACACCACTTGCTACAAATGACAGCAACTGCAAAAACCTCAATGGGCCAGCGCTGCTCATGAAAATAGAGCTTGGTCTCAAACCAGATAGTGGCTCACTTCAAAAAATAACTCCTCCAATGATCCTCAAGGGAAGAGATGAAATCCCTAAACAATAATTCCAATCACAATCCTCCACCAAACAGTAGAGAATGGTATTTGTCTAAGCAGACAAATACTTTAGAAATATGATCTATCAACAACCTCTTCATGTGCCTTCTCCTCCTTTTTATAACATGAGAAAGCTCTTGCAAACCCTAAACCACTTTGATGAGTTAGCCCTCTTCACATTAGAGGCTCCCTTCTAGAACTGCACAGTCCCTTTTGGAGATGCAATGAACCTAGACAGCGCAGTTGATTTGGTCAAGGTGGACCCAATCTTGGCTCAAACATCTTTCACACCTGCAAGTGATTATTTACATAGCCTTGATTTGTCTTTGTTCACATGGGAATTGATTTATTCAGACCTTTTAGGAGTTTTACATGTCCTCCTTTATTCATTTATTCATAAAACATAAATTAAATCAAAATTGAATGTCTCCTCTTAGCTAAGGCTAAGTAGGAACATTACAGTCCTCCCCTCCAAAATGTTGCTTGTCCTTAAGCAACTGACAGGGTAAGAGCTGTAGTTATTCTCCATCTCCATTGATGGCACCATCAAGAATCAAGATTTCATCATGGATTAAGTGCTCATTAAGCCAATACATCGGAAAATTCTCCTCCAATGCTAACATGATAGGTGCATAGTCTACCCCTTCAGGAGTGTAAAACTCAACAAAAATAAACATGGGTGAAGCAATGTCATATCTGAAACATGTATCATGAAGTATAGGATAAATTTCCATCCCATGTGGTACATGTACACTACTTAAATTTTTCCCATACATACCCATAAACAATACCAATATTTCATCTATGTATGGAAGAAAAATCACATATAGGCAAACTGAAATTTGCACTTGAGGAGGTGGGTCACAATCCCACATAAGGTACCAGCGCAGTGAACTCCTTGTTTTGAGTAGATCTGAGTGTGATAGGTGGTACTCCCACCACATCTTTGCTGCATGGGTCACTTTGACATGGATGAAAGTGAAGCCCTCATTAGGTGCCTTTGGGAAGCACCCATCATGATAGATAATCTCCCTTTGCACCTCAAGGGAGTGGCCAGCTTTGGAATTTTTATTGGCCTCATCAATGCCATGAGATCTGCATGTAATATTACTCCTTGTAAGAGCCATGGCCTGCATACATATGGTAAGAAAAAGTTCCAAATCAGAAAAATAAACATACTCCATAAGATCAGATTCCTTACCATTCAAGTCTCCCATACACATAGAGTTAGGCATGGGATTTTCTCCTCTTTTAAGAGAAGAAAGAGATGGCTGAAATGTCTCTTGCATAGGATCCCTTGGCTGCCCTATCCCCACATAACTATTGCACTCTTGTAAGTGCTGATATAGTTCCTCCCAATCACAATGCTAATGTAGTTCTTCCTCCATACCCTCCCAATCAAAACTCTTCAAGATTAGGGAGTATATATTTGCTGACTGCATGTAGCTGGAAAGGAAATCTTTGTGTGCTCTTTGTAGTATCTATTGCTTAAGCTTGGAGGCTTGAGACAAGAATACTTTAACAAGATGATAGATGACCCCTTCATGGACCAAATAGCCTCCTCCTTGCTTTATGCCATCTAAGATCATCCCGGTGTGCAGATCTTTGGAGTACTACACAACGAGTTGAGACCTCCAATATGGATTTACACTTCTCAACAATGACAACATTTTTGATGCATCTATGGTGGTGTTTGCCTTGTTTTTTCTTGTTTCTTTGGCACTATGCATGCAAAAATTGTTTGTGGGAAGGCTGATCCTCCCCCTTTCTTCCTCCCACAGCGTTGTGACTATCTCTTCCATTGTTTCAACACTTGGTGAGGCTTTCCCCATAGAATATAATGGCACCCCAAGTGGCTTGCCATGATGTAGGAATGTTCCTTGCAGCATTCTCATAAAGATCAGAGAAGTAACTATGAGGTCCCTGCCCCCACTGCGCAATTCTAGCTTTGTTGTGTGGGTGGAAACATCAAGTGAAGGTTCGGTGTGCATGCCTTGAATGATTTTTTGTTTCCCACTCTTCAAATCCACCCATTCCATCTGCAAGGCCTTCCAATCAGTGGTGAATTTTCCCAAAGTAATCAACCATTGGACACCCAAGATGATTTTGGTGTCTGGTATATCCACTACAAAGAAATGGTCCTCCAAAGTGTAGGTTCCCATAGTCACAGAAAGTGATGGAACATACTACATGTACTGCATAGTTCTATCTCTCGGAACCAAAACAGAGAACCCATCAAACGTATCAGTAGGGATCCCCCTCCTCTGCAAAAAGTGAGCATCAATAAATTTGTGGGTTTCCCCATTGTCAATCAGAATAGACACTCTTTGGTTCATAACTGAACCTTGCACTCTAAGAGTCAAATACTTGGGCACTCCTATCAAAGAAGAAAGAGTCCCACTGGTTGGAGAAAATTCTCCTTCTTCTTCTTTGGATGATGATGTATCCTCCTCCTCATCATCACCAGCACTGTGACCTATCCTAGGTCCATCATTTCCATCTTCCTCCTCACAATCAGAGAAGACTTCAATATAATGTGCTCTTCCAGCATCACATCTATGTCCCAGTACCCATGGCTCTTGACAAGTGAAACATAATTTCTTTTTCCTCAAATCCCTCCGAAGATCATTGTCAAGAAGCTTCTTCAGTGAGCTCTCCTTGGGTGGAGCAGCTTTCCCCTCCTTCCCCTTGGAAGAATGAGTGGCTTTGCTTGGGAAGGTTGCCTTTGCCCTTGGCAAGGAATCTTGGAGATCTCTAGTTCTTTCAATGGCATCATGCAGAGTGATGCGCTTGGTGGACTTAACCAACCCATGCAAAGGTTCTTCCAGGACATCAATGAACATGTAGACTCTCCTTGCTACTGAAAGATTAGGAACCATTACAGAAAACCTCAGGAATTCTGAGATATAGGCCTCAGCATCTCCTGTCTGCTTAAGATTTTCCAAGCTTATGAAAGGGGCCTCTGGATCTTTTCGATTGAATCTCTCCACTAGTATCCTATTGAACTCAGCATAAGTGGACACATTGTTGTGCCCCAATGTAGAAAGTCCATGAAACCACCAGTTGCGGGCTTCTCCCTCAAAATGCAGCGCAACAATCTTGATGGCTTCTGCTTCAGGCACTTTATTCAGCTGGAAATAGATGTCGAACTTCTCTACCCATGCTTTAGTAGAAAAAGAGGGTGATCCATCGAACTTAGGCAAGAAGAACCTTCCCATGGTGTGGTGCCTCCCCTGAAGGAAACCTCCATCTTTGTACTATTGCCATGGCCTCCTCTGGTCCTTGAGATGGCAGAAGTTTTGAAAGCTCAATTTATCCTTGAAACTTTGGCTTTGTGAGTCATATTCTACAAATTAGCCTTCCAAAGAGGTTGGCTCTTGCATCCCTTCATTCTCTACAGCCAAGAAGGTAGGCTTTGTAGAGCATTGTGAGGTCTATGGAACTTGAGGCAAGCTCACAAGTTGACCAGTCCCAAACTAAAACATATCAGAACTTTCTCCTTGATGGAATCTCCCAAGGGACTCCCTCATTATATCTATCCTCATCTCCTTTATCTTGTTGTACAGATCTTACATAGCTTCCAGGAGAGTTTTTTCAAACTCCTCTACCTCCTTATCTTTATCATTCACCAATTCAGGGGCTTTCCCCTTGTCTTGACCCTTGTCAAGGTCAACAGTAGTATAGTCATACTTTCTATGACTTCTATTCTACTATCTCCTCTCCCTCTCAAAAATAGGATCTTCATATTCGGAATGCAGCATCACTGAGGCTCCAATGCTAGTATAGGTTGTGCCAAGAGTGGAGCTCCAATACCACTGTAATGATCCTTTTTTTGGATTCTCAATATTCTATTTCAGAGATGGAATACAGATTAATTTACTGGATATGTCACCCTTCAAATAAAGGGTGAGATATAGAGGCTACCTGGCCAGCTATAGACTCTGTCTATAGAACTTGGAATAACCCCCTTTCAGGATTCTCAACAAGGTCTTCAAGAAAAACGTTGTATTAGAAAATCTAAGCAAGAATAACGCAAATCATGGCTGGTATCCCCTTATTTATGTTGTATTTGACTAATATATGGAATTCCATTAGAAAAAAATAAGTTTAAGCACATTAAACAGATCTCCCAAAGTCAAGACTAGCTAGAAATTAGCCAAAGAGAAAGGTTGTTGCAACATGAAAACCCCGACAACCAGAATTGCGCAGTCTTGGCTGAAGCTCAGAGGAGGAAAACCAAGGATATGATAATTCAGAGATATAACAGTAAATGAGATTTATATTTGATCTTATTTTCTCTACAGCAGATTACAAAGAGAACTAGGGACAAATCCCTTCAGAAATTAGAGTCGCAACTAGAAATAAACTGCAGAAATACATAGACAACGTTATTTTTCAGAGGGTTCAGCTGCTGTAAATTAAATTTCAGTTATCTAAGATATGTATGGATGAAACATCAGACCTAATACAGATCTGGAAACTATATGAATTTAAGAACAAGATCTAATTGGAATTACATTAAAATATTGCATAATAAGTTGTAGATCTGAATTACAAATTGCAGTGTTGCAGAAAACCCAGAAATTTCTGAAGATAAATTTATTGTTGAAAGAGATCAGATATATAGAGACATGGATCAGCAACCCAATCCATGGATCACTAAGGGAAGGAAAACCTAACACCAAGAGATCTCCCTCTAATCTGATAGCAAACTGAAACAAGAAACCCTCTTACAAAAATAACGCAGTATAGAGCAGAAACTGCACTGAGGGTGAAGGAGAATGAATAAAATTGAATGAAATTATATCTCAGATACAAAATATGGATAGAATCTCTTTTTTGGGGCTGAGAAACACTCTCCAACAAAAAAATGCTCCTGAAACAAGCTAGATCTAAGCAGATCTAGAACACCACTTGCTACAAATGACAACAGCTACAAAACCCTCAATGGGCCAGCGTTGCTAATGAAAATAGAGCTTGGTCTCAAACCAGATAGTGGCTCACTTCAGCAAATAACTCCTCCAATGATCTTCAAGGGAAGAGATGAAACCCCTAAACAGGAATTCCAATCACAATCCTCCACTAAACAACAGAGAATGGTATTTGTTTAAGCAGACAAATACTTCAGAAGTATGATCTATCAACAACCTCTTCATGTGCCTTCTCCTCCTTTTTATAACATGAGAAATCTCTTGCAAACCCTAAACCACTTTGATGAGTTAGCCCTCTTCACATTAGAGGCTCCCTTCTAGAACTGCATAGTCCCTTTTGGAGATGCAATGAACCTAGACAACGCAGTTGATTAGGTCATGGTGGACCCAATCTTCGCTCAAACCTCTTTCACACTTGCAAGTGATTATTTGCATAGCCCTGATTTGTCTTTTTTCACATGGGCATTTATTTATTCAGACTTTTTAGGAGTTTTACATTTCCTCCTTTATTTATTTATTCATAAAACATAAATTAAATCGAAATTTAATGTCTCCTCTTAGCTAAGGCTAAGTAGGAACATTACAAGAACCTACTAAACAACTACTTTAGGTCAGGCTGATATTTCCCAATCCTTGGACAGGAATATATGTTGTGCAGTACAGAAACCTGACAGATTATGCACCAGATAAGGCTCTTCAAGGGGTTGGGACCTCCAACATTGAAATAATTAGTGAAAATAGGACATTTATCCTTATGGTGACTAGAAGCTTTGCATTTTATACACCATATTTCTACGCATGCTTCCCTACCCTTATCTTTTTGCAAGCTTTGAATTTCCAAGTTCATGGCTTCCAGTTGGTTCTATATTTTTTGAGTGCCAAGCGCAACAGGTGTTGGTGTAGCTTCCAGTTTCATTTCATCCACTACAACCTTAGCTAGTGTGGTGATATTCTGATGTCCTAACAACTGGCACAGATGGGGGAGAAACATAGCAATGAACCATTCTTTACGCTGAGCATAGTTAATGATGAACCCTATGTCGCTAATGAAACCCTTAAACTATTGGCATGCTTCCCATACAAACTCATTAACCTTCTAATGGATGTCTTTGATCTCAATTACCAGTAGTGAGTATGATTTAGGATTTTTGAACTGCTCTTTTAGGTTGTCTTGATCTATTTCAAGGTAGCATAAGGGTTATCCTAAACATACCTCATATACCAATCCAATGTTCTATCCTCAAAGGAATTAGTGAGCTGCACTTTCTTGATATCATTAATGTTAATCTGATGTGCCTGCCACATAGCCTCAATCACAAAATATAAATTTTCGGTGTCCTCATTCCCGATACCCTTGAAATTTGGCAGCTTCATTAACATGGCCATTTCTACTTCTAGAGGAGGGGGAGGAGATGGACTGTGCAGTGGGGTAGGAATTCTTTAGTGTGATGACATAAGTGGAGTAGATGGGGTAGGAAATAGGCTTAAGGGTACCTGTTAGAAAATTTTTTCTTCATTATAATAAATGGAGCTAGCTGTTTGTGGTTCAGACTCACTATAAGATCTAAGCTTCAGAGGGCTATAAGGGACTTCTTCAGATTCATTCAAGCAGCATGTTCACACAAACAACCCTTTTCACATAATAGAATCTTAAGTAACAATTACAGTGAGCACAAAAACTTACCCCTAGGGCCTTTGAAAAACCTATGACACAAACTGATCAATAGAAAATTCAGCCACAAAGTCAACCAAGAGTTGGTTCATCCAATGATCCACCATGCGAGTAATCTTATTATCAAACTTCTCTACTTTTTGGATCAATTCGGAAGTCCACTCAGTCACTGGGTCATCTCTTATACAGTGATGGAATTCAGTTAAGTGCAACAACCACTCCTAAAGCTCGTATGTAAAATAAATAAAGAAAATCTCATGACTTTTGTAAATATATATTTTTCAACCGACTGTTCAACAGATATCTTATTGCTCTTATTATCTTGAAGCGCAAACTCCAAGATATTTTTATCTAGCTAATCTTGTAATTCATTTCACGAGGGTTTCTAACACATCAAATCTCCCTTGAAATGATGATCTCGGTCTTGACAACAAAACCATTTGTTGGCTTGTGGGGTCCTGACCCAGGTTCTGAGTCATAGGTAAACTAACAAACCCTCCACTTATTGACCCTTTCGGCAATGATCTGCTTGCATAGACCAAAGTCTCACTCGAACTAGTATGGGGAGGTGTTGGAACCATATTTTCACACCCTGAGGGAGAAATTGATGAGTGATTCCCAGTAAAAATCCATAGCAAGCTTCTAGTTATGTGCACACAAAGACTACACAAGCATAAATAGAATACTACAGAAGTGTTATCACTTTGGTGCAGATAAACATAATAGAAGTCGATCCAACTCAAAACACTTAAATAAATCTATAATTTTTTATAATTTAATTGTAATTTATCCACATATCTAGCACAATAGCTATATCATAATACAGAGACAGTATCATAAAAATAGGGTATGCTTAGTGCAGAGAACATATCAGAACCAGATATTTCTCTTACTTAACAGAATTAAGTATTCATGCATAAACACATCAATTGGCTATGCGCATTCATCAGTAAGAAAATAGATAATTCGATCTCATTAAAGCATAATAGTAAAATAGCATAGAGGCATCACACAGGAAGTTTTCCAAAACTATTTCTTCGATTAATTCTTCAGATCTGTCAATACACCAGCTTCCTTATGAAACTCTTACAAAACCCTTACTATCCCTTCCGCACACACAGCCAGCGAAGTCCGCACATAGCCAAGACTAGGTCTCCATGCACACAGCCAGCAAGAGCCTTTTAACCAACCCAAAACCCAAAACCCTTATAGACACAGATAATATTCGAGTATCAATATATCATACTTTCACTTAACTACCTAGCTTAGAAAAAATTCTACCTATTTATAATATGCCTAGCGCACAGATACTATGGTGTCAAACCATGGTTTTGAGACCCACAGTTTACATTTAAGCTTAAATCTATCCCAAAATTGGGGCAAAAATCCTTTTCACTACCCCTACACAATAGGCACATACAAACATACACAAAAAAGATCATTGAAGCTTGTGGCTCAGGGGACCCGGCTCCAAAAACCCAGTTCCACTTGGGACATATGTATTAGCTATTGATCCATTCATGGGTTGGGTTCTACCATTCTCTATTGATGACGTTAACTTTAATAAAATTTTCCTCCCCCTCAGCTTGTTACACCAGCTCCTTTCCCTTTTGCATTCTCACAAACAACTCCAGGGTTAACCGTATGGGCTAAAATACTTGCATGCCAATTGGTGAAAAGTTTTTCAGTAAAACCCTCTTTCGTCTTTTGGATTTGGTACCCCATAATTTTTCCCTTAAGCACTTATGAATTAATTTTGGATTGATTCCTAGGTTTTCGTGTCCCATAGGACCACTTCCCCACACTAGAGGTGCATTTCGTTTGGACCATGATTATGCGATGGCTTCAAAGTTCCCCAACATTACCCTCCCTCATATTTTTCCGATGCAAATTTCTTTTACATCTCCTGGATGGAATGCCAGGACATGTTACCTAGACCCCTCCCTTAGATAACTTAAAGTATACCCCATCTCATTGGAATTATCCATGGCAGTAACTTTCCACACATCCCCTACCCTCGTTTCGAAGTACCTATGGTGTAACTCTGGGGTAAGACCTCTAGGCTAAATTTATGACTCAATGCCACCCATCCCATTCAACAATATGCATTCCATGAGCCTTCCACCAATACAATTGTGATAAGGTGTAATGGAAACACCCACTCGATAGCTTCCATGTCAAAAATAGGCCATGCCATCCAAACAAGATATAAGAGAATACAAATATAAAGTTAAGCATTTTCACCTCTATTAGCAAAGAATCCATCCATAATAGGAATTTTCCATAACCCGACTAAGGTATTTCTGGCCGTAACTGGGGCCATGAGCAACATCATTGATCTTGAATCCAATGGTTTTCATAAGTTATTTCTCCCAATATGCACTATGTTCCATTCATGAAAGGACTCAATAATGGCTTAGTTTCAATAGTTCTACAAAAATTTGGGCTTATGCCAAAGTCCAACCATGGTTACTAAGGTTTTATGAGCACACTCTGGTGCTATCCCTCATGAGATTACAACTATGTTTCCCTTTTTTGGGTTGGATGTGATTGTAAAAAAGGTTACTGAATAAAGACTTTTCCATTCAAGCTCTCAAAGATCTGTAATCCTTCGGGTCCTTTGTATCATATTAGGAATGGATCAATCTCATCCTAGAGGTATAAAGGCCTCCATTTAAGTACAAATAAGAAAAACAAGAATTTGAGAGCACCCAGAATGATATGGTGCCAAAAAGGGTCGCAAGGAGATCTACCTCCCACAAAGAAGCAGTAATTTTCTGTTTTAAGTCCAATAAAAAGCACAAACATAAATATTGATAATAATATAAGCCTACAAACATAACCTTGTTATGGATGATAATTCTAGGCACAGGCTTCACAAAATGGTCATTAGATACCCTTTACCATAGGTTCGGTGTCTCTTCAAGGACCTTCATTGCTCCAACCACACACCACTGTGCAACCCAAGGAATACTACCACCATACAAGTGGTTATATACACATATATACGCATTACCTACATGAAGAACAAATATACAACACTTATGAAGGGTTTATAGGAAGCTAGCGATTAGTAGGGACCAATTTATGATTACACATAGGTAGGGTACCAGTCAAGTTGATCACCATGTCTATAGCTAACCATCCAAGCAAGTATTACCACAATATTCTAACACCGATACAACATACAAAATATGGCTCCTAGCCTTAAGATATTCCATATCAATGCATACATAACACACATGCAACCTTGTCGAGAGCACATGGGCATAAAATCAAGTCTACCAAACTCATGAAGTTGTGCCTCACACAAAAAATCATATGGACCGAGTCCTCGATATAATAGATATGTATACCCAACACTAGGGTACACAGCAATGAAGGCTTGAAGAAGATTCTCATATAAAATAACAGGTCAAAAATAATAATAGAGGAGGAAATCCTCAACATCACCACATTTCAAGAATTAAAAAATATAAGGGAAGTTGTAATCAAAGTATTCATCATACTGCAATAATAAAAAGTCCTCATGTTAGATATTATTGTGACATAACAAAAATCATTACACACTGTCCTAGTTCCTTTAAATAATAAAAAAATATATTACCCAATCCTATAAATATTATTCATACAGTCATGTATCCTCGATTATTAACACCATTTCCAAACTAGAAATGTAACATACATTCATTTTCAAGGAAAATTTTATAAGGAATGCTTATCTTGTAAATGTCTGGGAAACAAAATTTGGGACTATGACACTCCACCCCACCATAGATAGTTGCAACTAGTTTTTACTTGTAGCTGTCAACCCTAAGCCAAATTATAGAGATTAAGGGGTACTCTTCTCAAGGGATAAAACACAACCTACAGTTTCTCTAGGGACTCCAAAGATCTCTCCATGCCCACTATTCAACTAAGTTGCAAGTGAAAATGCACAGGAAATTGAGAGACTCATGATATCCACCCTACAAAACTCAACACTGTGGTTCTACCCAACTTGGGGACTGCATAACCACAATAAATTAGAAATACAACAAGAAATCCATCCAAAAGTCATAGAGGATTTTTTTCAGGAATAATTCATCCACCCCGACCATTTGGGATTTTCTAAGAATCATCATCTCCACCCTCTAGACACTAGGGACTCAAGAGGAAATTTATTCCCCATCTAGAAATAATGCCTTTTGAATTCTTTCCAACTAAAATTTGTCTCTTTCTCTTATGTTCTCTTTGCATGCTCTCCATTCTCAAATTTCTCAAGCCTCCTCCGCTAGGATACTCTAATCCAATCTTGTTCCTTCAGCAGTTTGAGATGCTTCTCTTCACTACGTACTAGGATTGGTATTTTTTTTCATTCAACTCCACTCTCCCAAAACTCACAATTATCTCTCTCTCTTTTATGATGTACCCTATATTTCTAACCATCTTTTTGTAATATCCCAAAATGGGAAAGACAAGAATATAAAAACACAATAACTGGAAACTACAAAAATGTACACCTAAGATATAAACACCATACAAATAGATAGAATAGCTAAGCCATTTTATTATTAGGAGATGAAAATGCAAGTAAAATAGTTCTCAAAATTAGAATCACTCAAGCCGAACAAGAAGGCTAGAGTGACCCTGAAGTGCTCTCAAAGAATGCATTGTGTAATTGCTTGACTGCTGGAGGCCATATTGTGTTGTCCCTTTTGCAAATGCTGGAAATATAGCTGCTTGATAAAATGGAATGCATATATCTAGTTATTCTAGAGCTCATATGATGTCGGGATTTCAGATCTGAGCCCTATGATGAAGACCCAAAATAACCCAGAAAGGATTTCCAGGTCTAACAACCTTGGAAAATCACCCTCCTAGGGATTGCACTATATGACTACTCGGTATGTAGATCTACTTCATGAACTGAAGATAAGATGGCTGCAATGATGTACAATCAGTTCAATGCATGAAGGGTTGATCCCTCCTCCAGATCTCTAAGCTAGAAGCTTCATATCTAGCTCCTCCTTCCTCCTCTTAAGATTGTAACTACTAAATACACAATTGTTGGAATGGACTACGCTGTTAGGGAGGCTAAAGCTATAGAATACTACTATATGATGCAATTCAATGCAAGAATTATGGAAAAAATGTCACCAAATTAAGGGGATGATCCCTCATAGGATTTCCAGCTGAAATACTAGAAACTTCCTTCCTCCAATAGATCTACAGGAATGGACTATGAAATTCCTGGGGGAACTACTGTTGAATGGAGGTGTATAATGATGGCATGATGCCAGATATCAATATGTTGCAACTGGAATACTGAACTTGAATCACAAGGTGAAAGGATGAATCCTCCACTGGTTTCTTAGCTAAAATGCCAAGAACTACCTTCCTCCTCTCAAACCCTCAAGTAAGAATGCGTAATTCCTGAATCTAAATGTGTTGTAGTGAGGGGATGAATGTAACACCAATGCCTAATGATGAATGGTTGCTCAAAGAAACCTTCCCAGAGTTGGCACTCGAATTCCCCTGTGGGTAAGGGTGGGATTCCTACTCGGGAACACCCGTGTGCTAAACAACACTACATATTTAGCTAAATAGTTGAAGCGTGCAAGAAATTTCAAGTGACAACTACAGATTTAAAATCAAAATCTAAAATCTAAGTTCTATGCCTGCCTTCATCTTCCTTTTATGCTTTGTGAGCCTCCTCTAGCCTTGGCCCACATCATTACTGCGTTGCACATGTGGCCAATAGCGTCCTTGAAGACTACACTGTCTCTCCATGATCTCCATAATCTCTGCATTTAGCTTCCACTCTATCCATCATGTGTGCATTTAATGCACCACTTCCCCCATCATCTGATCATTAATGCTCTATGATATTACTTTTATTCCTCCATGATCTTACTTTGACTCCCCCATTATCTCGATGATCTTCCTCAATAATGATGCATGATATCCACTCTTCCTTCATTAATAAGCTGCTCCACTACTCCATAATGCAGATATACCACCTAATAACCCACATACACACACCAAAAGTGTATTTATTCATATATGGGGTTTATGGGTCCCTCTACCCTCTTATTTACTTAATTACTTAAGAAAATTAAGAACTCTAATATTCCAATAATCTGATGGAAAATTTGGAATATTATAGTCCTCCCCACCAAAATGTTGTTTGTCCACAAGAAACTGAAAAATTAGATGCTTTAAAAATCCATCTCCCTCCAAATGGCATCCTCATATGGAAGGTCTCCCCATATGCTCCAACGTGTTATGAATGCCCAGCTCCATAACTGCCTCTCTCAAATATATATAATGGCTTCCAATTGTGAAGTTTGATTCCTCTCTGCATCAATAAGCCCCCAAGTGGTAACCATTTTCTATACAAGATCCTCCTCTCTACATGAGTTATATAAAGTGAAGTGGTTTCTTCCCAAAGTGGAAAGTCCCATCTCATGAACTGTCTCTCCAACCCATGCTACATAGAGTAGATTGCATCTCTCCATGCTTCCATCTATGGACCTGTTGGCCTTGCTTGCTCCAAGAATCATACCAACACTATGAAAAATAAGAAGTAGAGGCATATGGATGGACATGAAAAATGTCAAATCATACTCTCGCAATAGTAGCCACCCCATCGATTCCTCTTGTTGCCACATCACATGATCATCATACGAAGTGTAGTATCCATACTCTCTTAAGAGAAGCAACCACATCAATGCCTCTTGCTGTCACACCACCTCATTATTGTACCAAGTATGATGGCCATACTCTCCCAATAGAATCCAACATGGTAAGGCCTCATGTTGCCATCCTACATCATCATCATGCAATGTATGGGAGAAAGTCAACCCATACTCTCCCAAGAGTAACCGAAGCAACAAGGATTCTTGCTTCCACCTCACATCATCATAATGCAATTCATGGAGCAACAACATACTTTGACATGTATAATGTCATATCAGACCAATAAAACAAAGCTCCCTGCTGCCACATCACGTGAGTGTCATACAGTGTCCCAAATAATAACACACCCATTGACATAGGATATGTCATGTGATGGCCAAAATCTCTCAATAGTAACCAGCGCAGCCATGCCTCCTACTGTTGCATCACAACAATGCTATGCAAGGCATGGATCATACAAATGTGGAATGTTGGGTAGTAACCATACTCACCCAAAAGAAACCAGTGCAACCATGCTTATTGTTGTGTCGTATCATAGATCTACAAGTAGCATTCCAACCACTTGCTCATCATCCTCACCCTTCCATCCAACTGTGGGTTATGTGTTAGGTCCCTATAATACTAGTGTAGTCCCTTATTGTTGTTAGTGTAGCCCCCTTGTTGTTATTTTTGTACCCTTGTAACCCCCATATTGTTATTATTGTTCCCTTACATTATTATTGTTAGGTCGGCTAGGATTTTATTGTGACCCCATGGACTCCTATATATAGAAAGGAGGTTATTTCAATTGAATCATCCAAGAATTTTTATTTTATGTAATGTATAGGAGGTTGAACCCTTGAAGTGGATTATTTATAAGGTGTTGATCTATCTGTTTCTTCTATTTTTGGAGTTGGTTTCATAACATGATGACTCCTATCATGCTCCAACTTAGTATCCACCCAAATTCGAATACCATCCTCCTCAAACAGATGATAATATTTTCATTCCATGATATGTCGAAGTGAAACCTCCTTGATGTATCTCCATGAGATGCTCTCATCGATGGACCGATATAACCCATGAGGTTCTACATATGCTGTAGGTAGCAACTTCTATTTGAGTTGTGACATGCTCATCAAGAAAGATCCATCTTGATAATGGAAAATGCTATCCATCATAAGATGTCTACCATATATTATTTGTCCCTCCAATACTTCATGCATGAAGCGGTCCTCAGAATGATCCAAGAATAGTTGGGACCCCAACTCATCACTACTGCTCAGTGACAACACTGTTGGTCTACATGATGGTGCATCTGCTATCTCATCGCCATACACAATGTTGAACTCATAGCTCGACAATGTACTGATTAGGAATATGCTTATCCTATCCTCCGCAACTCCACACTTCAACACAAAGTGTTTTGTGTAGCTCAACACTAAAAAACTAGGATGGCTATACATCTCCTCCTGGAATAAGTCAAGGGTTCGTTGTGCAGTGATAGTTTGCTGCTCCAAATCAGCAAGGTGCTCTAATCCTTGGTTATACAATTTACCTAAGGGCATGGCCTCACAAATCTCAAGCTGAGGTGTTAAGATAATATGAGATGGAAATTTTTTCAAACCTTGGATCAACTAAAACTTGGGAACATCTTGCAAAGCCACAATATTTCCTCCAACTCATGCAATGGCTTCTCCAACTATTGGTAATGGTGATGGATTCTCTTCTTCTATTGTACCAATGCTGATATCTACCTCCTCATCCTCATGCATCTCCTAAATCATGCATGGGACTCCCAATGTCAAGAGATAAAGAGCATCTTGCAAGGATTCAAGTGCTCCTTCCCCCGATGCAAGTACTTCTGCAGTTGGTGGTGGTGGTAGTTGATACCCTTCGAGAGTGATAATGATGACATCTCCCCTTTTCTCCTCATGTACTTTCTCATCAATGATGGGAAATGTCTCTGTGGAAAGTGTCTCTAGTTTTATTCTATCAAAATTATTTATCACCATTGGAGTAACGTCTACATAAGAAGTCACTCTTACACGTCTCATATCGCTGAACCACCAATCCTTTGTCTTACCCTCAAGCTGTTGCATCACAATCTCAACAACCTCTCTTTCCACTACTAGATGTAGTAGGCATAATGCATCTAAATTCTTCCTCCAAGCCTTTTATGTGCTTGTGGATGACCCATCAAATATAGGCAAGAATAATCTATTTTGTATGTGCCTCTTTCTTCTATTGCTGTTGGGGGATCTCCATTCTTCCTTGAGATGGAAAAAATGTTGGAGAGTTAGATTCTCCTTGGATGTTGTTGTTTGATATTTTCACTCTGCAAGATAATTACTCAGAGTCTCATGCTCAAATTTTCCTCCATATCCATGCCATTCACCTTCCTCTTCAAAGAAAGTGGACATAGTAGATTGTTTTGGGGCTCTTTGCAATACTGGTTTCTTCTATTGCTGATAGGAAGTGCTTGGACCTTCCTCATTTTAAAACCTTATTTAGGTATCTTTTTCCCTCTCCCTTCTCATTTTCCTTACCTCCTTGGAGAGATCTAACATAGATATGAAGAGAAGTGTGGAAAAACTTAATCCCTCCACCTTTATAGATCTCTAATTTCTACTTCTTCATCTGATGTTATAAGATGTAGTGCCCACAAGCTGAGCCAAAGATCATGCTCTAATACCACTGTAATATCCAAAAATTGGAAAGGTAGGAATTTAGAAACACAATAACTGGAAACTACAACAATGTACACATAAGGTATAAACACCATAAAAATAGACAAATTAGTTGAGCCATTTTATTATTAGGATGTGAAAATGCAAGTACAACAGTGCTCAAAATTAGAAGCACTCAAGCCAAACAGAAAGGCTAGAGTGACCCTAATGTCCTCTCAAAGAATGCACTATGTAACTACTGGACTGCTGGAGGCCATACTGCATTGTCCCTTCTGCAAATGATGGAAATACAACTGATGGATGAAAGGGAATGCACAGATCTGGTTGTTCCAGAGTTCATATGATGCCGATATTTCAAATCGAGTCTATATGATGAAGACCTAAAATAACCCAGAAAGGATTTCTAGATCTAACAACCTTGGAAAATCAACTTCCTAGGGCTTGCACTATATGACTGCTGGGTATACAGATGTAATGCATGAAATAAATATAAGATGGCTGCAATGATGTACAATCACCTAAATGCATGAAGGGTTTACCCCTCCTCTATATCTCCAAGATAGAAGCTTGAGATCTAGCTCCTCCTTCCTCCTCTCAAGATTGTAGCTGTTGAATACACAACTGCTGGAATGGATTGCGCTATTAGGGAGACTGAAGCTATAGCCTACATCTAGACGATGTAATTCAGCTCAATAATGATGGAAAAATCTTAGCAAAGTGAGGGGATGATCCCTCATAGGATTTCCAGCTCCTTCCTCCAATAGATCTATAGGACTGGACTACGTAATTCCTGGGGGAAATGCAACTGCATGGAGGTGCATAATGATGGTCTAGTGCCGGATATTAATATGTTGCACCTGGAATATTTAAATTTAAGCACAAGGTGAAAGGATGAATCCTCCATTGATTTATTAGCTGAAATACCAAGAACTTCATTTTTCCTCTCAAACCCTCAAGCATGAATACATAATTCCTGAATCTGAATGTGCTGGAGAGAGGGGCTGAATGTGGCACCAATGCCTGATGATGAATTGCTTCTAAAAGAAACCTTCCCAGAGTATGCACTCGAAGTCCCTCATGGGTAAGGGTGGGACTCCCTCTCGGGAACACCAGTGTGCTAAACAAAACTGCAAACTTAGCTAAATAGTTGACGCGTGCAAGAAATGTCAAATGAAAATTCCTGATCTAAAATCAAAATCTAAAATATGAGTTCTATGGCTTCCTTCATCTTCCACTTATGCTTTGTGAGCCTCCCCTAGCCTTGGCCCACTTCATTACTGCGCTGCACATGTGGCCACTAACCTCCATGAAGACTGTGTTGTCTCTCCATGATCTCCATCATCTTTTCATCTACTTTCCACTCTCTCCATATTGTGTGCATTTAATGCACCACTTCCTCCATCATCTGATCATTAATTATCTATCATCTTACTTTTATTCATCCATGATCTTACTTTGACTCCTCCATTATGTCCATGATCTTCCTTATTAATGATGCATGATCTCCACTCTTCCGTCATTAATAAGTTTCTCGACTACTCCATAATGCAGATCTACCATCTAATAACCAACATACACACACCAAAAGTGGATTTTATTCATCTATGGGGTTTATGGGTCCCTCCACCCTCTTATTTACTTACTTAATAAAGAAAATTAAGAACTCTAATATTCCAATAATGTGATGGAAATTTTGGAATATTAAACTTTTCTTTATGTAACCTTCAAAAATTGAAACTTCCAACAAATATTGTTAACCAATTACAAGTGAGAAACAACTTCCTCTTTATTAATTTTTTATTACGTCCTACCAATTATCTAATCCTTATGCAGGTTTTTGTCTTCCCCATTCAGTAGTGCTGCCATGCTTGCATTTATTTCAGAGTCCTCTTCTTGATTTCATTTTCTCCAAGAGATCATGCTATTGCACACCCTCCTCACAACTCCATTAAATTCAATAACCAATCCATAAAGGCATACAACAACCAACCTTTAATGGATTTCCCCACAATTCATATTTTTTTCTTTTAGTAAATTTACACCATCCTAAGCAAGCAACCTCCCTATTATTTGGAATCCATGTCCTATTACTCAACCCATTTTATAAAAATATTTACATTACGTACATGGGTGCAATAAATTGGGTCTATCATGCATGGAATTCACATAAAATGTGTTAAGGGTGGATAAAGAATAGAAAAATAATAAAATAAATTAAGACACATTTTTATGACTAAATAATAATTAGAGAAGATTGAGGAAAATGAATACCTAAATGAGCTCCTCTTGGTTTCAAGAATAATTTATTGGAGTAGTATAATTAGGTTGACGAAGTAGCAATGAAGTCCCATTGACTTAGTTGTTCGTCTGTTAGAATGATGGATGTTTGCTCCAAGACTATCCATATCCTAAATTATTCTCTACTAAACATCGCCAAGCACATGAAGGTGGAATCCCTTACGACCCCTCTCACCCCTCCCCCCACACCCCTCTCCATTCCATTCCCCAATACCCAATATTTCTACTATAAAAACATCTATAGCAACACAATAAGATGCACGCATACACACTAGCATAACTTAAAATTGATAAGAAACATATTTGTTGACATTCATCCTCTATCAAATTCTGAGAAAGTATATTTCATATTTTTCTAACATAAGTACAAAAAAGTATGCATGAACTCATTCAAAAATATTTATACATCAATATTTATTTTTATACATCAAAAATATTATACAACAATCTATCTTATACAATACATTATAATATTGTACATCATGAAAAAAAAATCATCTTCTTATTATGACCCACATAATTACTAAGCATTTCATCTTTCAGATGGGGTTGTTGTGATGAAGATTGTAATTGCATTCTTTGATTCATTGCAACTGTAGTCGTGATGTTCTCATGGAGTCGAGGATGTTGTGGGGGAGCATCACCTACAAAAATTATTAAATTTATATGGTCAATTTTTTAATATCATTAAAGTAGTTTTTTTAGTAATAAAAAATACTTGTGCAATGTAAATATTTACCTTTTGTAGTAGTCAAACCCATTGCAATGACTTCCTCATGGTCCTCTTCTCGTTGAGGATCATCTTGTATGGCATGCTCTGCAAATGAAACCACAAAATTTATAAGTAGACAATCGTAAATGAGTAACCAAAATAAATAGAAGTAAATAATTTATAAGTACAAAATTATTAAGTATATGATTAATATAGAAACCTATTACTGTCATGGGCCTCATTTATGGATGCAATGTTTTTGGGTTTAACCCAAGTGTCATGGTGTTCCTCGCAAGAACCAAATTCTTCTTGATGGTGCACACTCTCAGAGAACTCATGCTTAGTAGTCATGGGATCATGTATATTTGTACTAATCCATTGCTAAATAAAGGAATGCAATACAATATATTTATATCAAACATGATTTTATTTTATAAATAATGAAAGGTTAAAGTGGATTCGATTTTATTTACCTTTTTCTTCAAACTAGATCTTGGGGTTTTCCCCATGTTTATTCAGTGTTCAAATTCACCTTTAAATATGAAATTCAAACCAACATGGAGCTCTTCCTTTGTGGATTTAGTTCTCAATGCATCACCCTGCATTGAATAAGTGTGTTGATTTTTGGTATTTCCTAGTGCAATTAAAAAAATGTTGGAATGAGATATAACAGATAATATTGTTAAGAAGTTTTCAGTACTTATAATTTGTGCATGTACCTTCAAATAGCTGCCCTGGCCCAGTTTGTGCTTCCCATGCTTGTCAAGCATTGCCTTGGTTTCCTTCAAAGTGTTGTGGAGCCTTTTTGGTATTCCAACCACCTCCCCTCTCATTTTATACCAAATGATATGGGTTTGTCCCGATTTTTTCCTTTTGGTTTTTGTTTTGATTTGGTTTGGCTACATAATGTACAATTTATTTTATTTTTTCTCAAGATTTTAATGACATACCTTTGATTACTTCTCAAATTTATACATTTATTCTATTCTTGGTGTTTGATACATTCATTTTCATTAGATATTCAAAAAAAAAAAAAAATATTGGTTTTTGTATCATAACAAAAAAGAAGCTACCAAAAACATATTACTTTATTTTGCAGTTGAATATTTAAAAGCTAAGGCCACTATAGAATTTTCATTTTGTAGTAGCCTAAACCTATATTTAGGATTTCATATCTTAATTTTTTTTTCTATATCAAGTGCATAAAATTGTATATATGATTAGTCCTTGGTACCTATGGTTAAACACCATATGTATGGTTTATAAACTTTCCTGTCAAATTATTGAATATCTTGTGATGGATACATATTATCGACATTAGTTTATATATTTATAACATTATGTTATTGATCATTAGACATGGCCTTATATAAAATGTAATCCTATGTTTATAACTATAGTTTGGAGATATTTCTTGCCAAGGTTTCTCGATCCTAAACCTTAATCATTTCTAGGTTATGAGTGGTGACTTTGGGTTTTAAGTTATTATTTTGTGGTAATATAGGTTAGGGATTGAGATCTCGATTCATTCCACCTATGTTAATCCAATTACTATTTGTGCCCATACCTGTAATCATCATACTCTTTCGTACATGTGTTTGATTACCTTCTTCCAAGTTGATTGTTAGGGTTTTGGGATCGAATTGACATCTGGTCGTATCATTCTCTTCTCCTAATTTTACTCTATCTATGTCACGAGCTAGGGTTTCAAGGGTTTCTCCTTGTTACATGACCATCCTCTGTATTTGAATTTATATCCCGATTGTAAATCCTTAGAGAGTTTATCAATGGCTTGATTCATCTGAACAAAGGCCATTGGTGCTGAAATGCCTAAAATATATGAAGAATGCACTAATATTTTTTTTAGTATCAGCTGGTTTGAGTATCTGCAACTCTTCCAAGCGTATAATAAAGGTGTCGTTGAAGCATTCACCTCTTCATTCAATTCAAAGAAGACCAAAGTGGGAGACAGAAATTTCCGTAGATGTTGATTTTATAGTGAAAGAAACTAAACTCCATGTTGATGGGGAAAAATGGTCAAAGAACCAAAGAGTTTTGATATTCACTAGAGGAGATTTATTGCAAAGAAGGATTATTCTTATAACATAGAAGGTATCCCCATTAACTACCTTAAACCCAAGTGGCTGAACATGGTTTTGTTTCTGCACCATTATATAACTTGCGAAGGACATTGCAAAATTGTCTTCCTTTATCACATAAGGTTTTTAATGGTGTTTTTAGGTTATAAGTTAATTTTTCCTTTATTCTTGCATAAGGGTATGGCCAAAATTTCCTTCATTTACCAGAAGAAACACTAAAATTATAAGAATTCTCTCATTCACCATATTTTTATTGCTATCCTAGTTAAGAATCAACTGGATAAGCTTGGGGATAGTTAGGAATCTTTTCTAACTTGTATACATTTTTATAAAACCCTACCTTCCAGGGAAATTGAATAAAAAATATTTTGAGAGTCTAGATCTATTACAAAAACCCTCCACACTCATGTTTTCCTGATGCCTTGCACTTTGATGACCAAGTGTGTTGTTAATATGGTCCCTGACTCTCAGAAGAATATAGGGATTTGAGGCTCGAAATTGTTTGTACTCACGAAACCAAAAATGCTGCTCAAAATGTTCATCTTGGTCAGGATGGGGTAAAACAAAAATTCAGTAGTATTGGTAAATCAAAACCTTTTTAAAATTACCCACAATTTAAAATTTTATACTTGTGACCTGCATTTCAGCACATATAGAGTTAGAAAAAACAAAATTGATTCTCATATCAAAGATAAACTAATAGCAAGAGAGATTTTTAGGATATGGGGGATAAAAAAAGTGTTTTTCAAAACATGTCTATATTGAGACCAATATAGATCCAAACCTTAAAAATATTGAGACAAAATCTCCACGGAATTGTAACATCCCCCATAATGTGAATGCCACACGATAACTGGACAATGATGCTAGTAAAATTGCTTCGGAAGTCTTGTTAGATTTCTACTGGCACCAATTATTTTTATTCACTGTGCCATGACTTAACTGTTAGATTGATAAACTCACCAAGGAAAATGGGAAACTTAGAGCCTCCTGTAGACTTAATGAAATACTCAAGAAAAACAACTCTACTAGTTCAGTTAACAAGTCACAGGTCTCAGATACTCATATCATATTCAAATATTGAAAGGTTAGAGTCATAATATCTCCAGATTATAATGATCCTAAATAAAGGTATTATTGTCAATATCTCTTAGTTTTTGTAAAAGATAGGGTATTCTAATATTTTTGTCTTCAGTTTCTAAAAATGTAAGGGCGTTATAGAATATCATATTCTGTAACAACCATCTTTGCATTGTTTATATCATTAGTAATTGTTTTTTCTTTAACTTATAGAAGGTATTTGCATTGGCTAGATTTATTCTCTTGTATCTCATGGAGCGAGTACCTATGAATTATCTCCAACTCTTGAGGATGTTAGAGAAGGATTTTATGTTAGTTATTGTATTTATTCTTTGTTATTTTATTATATGGCAGAGAGGCCTAACCAAAGAATTAAGATTATTTTTGTAAAATAAAGTGGTTTTTATATTCTTAGTTTTTTATGGACAGAGTATTTAGGACAAAAATTATATAAACGCCTCATTTTCATGATAAGGAGGAGGTATCTCTAGAGGTGTATTTGCAACAAAGGAGTGATGTTCAACTGTTCAAATGTGTCTATGGAATGAAAATTAATGTAAGTACATAGATTCAATTTGATTTAATAGGTTTCTTAATTTACTAACATCCATGGTCATGTTATTTTTCTGCAAAATATTTCAAGATTTCTAATATTTAAATGTTGTTTGTTGGATGGTTTTACTCTCTAATGAGAATTTTTTTTAATTGCATTTCATTGCCAATTGCAACACCATTATAAATTTTTGATTAATTTATACTGATTGTTCCTTCTTCTTCAGTGACTTGTGTTTTAAGAAGAAACATCAATTTATGACATTGGTTTATTTGAATGATTTTTAGATTATTGAGCTAACTAAAAAGCTAAAGCTTTATTTATAAATTTATCACAATGTTGTTACACTAGATGGTAATCTTATTTTTTATCTTTACTATATTCAATGATTAATTGATTGTATACATTGATCAACGATGGAAGTATAATAATTTTAAAATATATCGTTTATTTTTATTCCTATTTTTTTCAATCTCTAATTTTTTTTTTATAAGAATTAGATTAGGTAATATTTTGATTATTTCTTAATGTAAAAGAACTAAAAAGTAAACATAGTCAAATATGTGTTTATCTTTTACGATAAGATGCTTGTAGTTTTAAAGATTCTTGTTCTATTGTCCTTTACATTAAAGAATAATTGTAAGTGATTTTAGAAATAGAACTTAGTTTCCATTTTTAAATACATTGTGCATTTTATTTAGGATATTATCATTATTTTTTTGACATAGTTACATTGTGTTCTAACCAGATTGATTTATTGCAGAATAATATTGTAGATGTTGTATTATACTCTCATTTTGTAACGATAGTCACTTAATTACTTTTTGTAATTCCAATTTATAAATAGAAATAGAAATTATAATTATTTAATATATTTTAGCCTATTAACAATGAAGTGTTAATCCTTTTGTTATCCCACTCATATTAGAATTAGGTTGTTTCGTTTCACTTGTATTAAATCTGACTTAATTATAGTTTATTTGAAACATAACTTATAATAGAAATAGTTTATATTTTTTTAGGATTAGGATAATTTTTTTGGATTCAATTCTTAGGAAGAAATTATCCTGGGCTAATAGATTCATTAAACCCATCAAGGCAACTATACCAAACAACCTGGGTTGTTAAAGGGCCTAGATCTAGACTACTCCTCCCTTGTTGACTTAGGTGTGAAAATGGCTACTTATAAAAAATGGCACTAAGAGGGTAAATCCAATTGTAAATGGCCAAAAAAAAACCATAAAACTCTTAGGTTTTAATTGTTACTAAGAATCATAGTAACCCTCCCCCTACTAATACTTCAACAAGTTCTTAGCCACCCCTTGAAGAAACAAACACTAAGCTAAACACACCAAACTGACCTTACACTCAAGAAAATATCGACCAGGTCCTATAAAGATCTTGGGAAATTATTTATTTAACAAAAGAGAGAATTGAGAAAAATTCTTCCTTATAAATAAGTTTGTCTTTGCGCCTAGTTACACCACTTGAATTGCTCTTACAATAGCCTTCAATGCTTGAACAACCTCTTAGTCCTTCCCAAAATACTTAAACAAAAAATGATTGATTGCATGATATCCTTACTGGAAGAATTGTAGATATACCTAAAATACCTCAAATAGAACCAACTCTGCTGGGAGGATTTGATTCTCCACCTTCTCCACCGAGTTCACCTTCATCCTCGGGGAATTATTCTAGTGAAGAAAGTTCTCTAGACTCATAAAAATCAGAAGGATCTCCTAGAATGGAAGATAATTAGGGAAATCATGAAAAATGATCAAAAAATCCCACAACTCCTTAAATTGACCAAGATCTTGTGTTTGTACCATGTGTACAACATCCTCTTCCAAGGAATCCTCACAAATTATTTCCTAAGTTTGACACTGATTCAAAGCATCCTGCTGAAGATCATGTGAAATATTTTATTCTTGCTATCGTGAAAAAAACACACCATGAGGATGTCATATGCAGGTTTTTCCCATACACATTTGAGGGAAAATACACCATGTGGTATTTCACTCAACCTCCTGAAAGCATAGAATCATGGGCACAATTTGAGTCTTCATTTCTCAAGAAATTCAGAGATGATAAACCACCTGAAGTCTTGGTTGACAAATTTTCTAATATGAAAATGAAAAATAGAGAAAAAGTAAAGGTATTTAATGTTAGGTTTATGTCATTAAAAACCAAAATTCCTATTGAGTCTTTTCCAGCTCAAAATATTATTATTACTTACTATATTAAGGCTCTAAATAATGATATAGTTGTATGGGTGAAGGGGGCTCAAAATCCTACTTTCCAGACTACCTTTGAAGAAGAATTGATAGTAGAAAAAGACATTCTCATCCTTAAACCAAGCATTGATAAACAATCTGACTGTGCATATACTTCCGATAAGAAAGTAGAAACATTTAAACATTCTACCAGTAAAAATGACCAATCTTACTTAGATCTAGGAAGCCTTAAAAAGGTCATAAATAAATTATCTAATGAAATAATTGACATCAATAAGGGTAAATTTAAAATTCCATTTGATAGGGAAATTTTTTAAAAATATTTTAAGCGAGCACCAACCCATAAACCAATTCCCCTTTATTCAGGTTTGAATACTAAGGGATTGGAAAGAATTTTTCAAGCCCTAATAGAAATCCTTGATTCAACTCCTGATAGCAGTGAAGAAAAATAATTTGATCCTAATTCAGCGGATCAAGAAGAAATTCAACATCCTGATTTTTCACTGAGTGTTTTTTTATGAATATTTTGGTTATGTTTGTGCATATACTCGAAGTAAATATTTAGCTAAAATTAAAAATCAATATGCATAAAATAAAAACATAGATAAACAATCATATAGCACCCAGTTCCAAAAATCTAATATGGACTTCATGTTTGGTGAAGAAGATAAAGTGGATGGAAACAACGATTCAAATAACGTAGTTAAGTTCATTCAACGAATACAACACATACATGAAGTAGTGCAGGATCAGTTAGAGAAGAGTCAGGCCAAGTAAAGAATGCGCCATGAAAAGCATCGAGTCGATGATCATTTTCAAGTCAGTGATCAGGTATGGTTGTAGATCAATAAAGACAGGTTGGAAGGTGAAGGTAAGAAACTGAAACCCATCAGGTACGGTCCTTTCAAGATTGTGAAAAATATTGGAAATAATGCATTTCGGTTAGATTTACCTCCTTACATGCATATTTATTTAGTTGTAAATGTAGAAAATAGGAATTTGTATGAACCCCCGATGATAATTGATCGAGAGGAAGATACACAGATTCCTACCATAGATGATTTGGCACTTGAGTATATGAATTAGTTGCAGGAAGATACCATCTTGGATAGGAAGTTTCACACTTCAAGGCTTGGAGATGTTGAATATCTTCGAGTGGGACACAAGGGCATGGATCCAAGAAAGGCGAGGTGGATGGAGATCGAAAGAGTGGGGGAGTTGTACCCTCACCCAATTTTTTCTTAAATCAAAATTTTTTTGGTCCAAAAGATTTCAAGTGGAGAGGATTGATCTATGTTTCAGACTATATGTAATAAAACTATAATATAAGATAGTCAGAATGTTCAGACTTAACCGCAACAACATTAACTGCAATGGAGGTAGACAACATGTAATTAGTCAGAAAGGAAATGGTTTGAACACCATGTAGTTTAGAGGAAGACCGCCAGGAAGACAACCATCGAGGGATCGATAGTCACATGGAGTTTGGGAGTCGACCACCAGATAGTTGGAACTATCGGACTTAACCAACAGGTGGTAATCAGTGGTTAGACCGGCCGCGGTCACATGTAAATCAGTTCAACTTCTTCACTGTTAGTCGACCATCAAGGGTTATTTATATCCTATAGTTTTATTTTGGGTTTTTGTTAATGCGCTATGTTTATTTTTAACACCATGAACCTAATCTTCTAAGGTGTCACATTCCTACATGACCAAGAGCTCAATTCTCATTCAATGTAAAACCAATTACCATATTTGGCCCAAAGGAGTTCGAGAATGAACCTGCATTTCATTATAAACACCACCATTTTTCATGATGAAGAGATAGAGTGTTTTTGGAGATTTTAATTTAGATTCGGTAAGAGAGAGGCAACTTATTTTTCAGTGTAACTTGGTCGTCTAGAGGTGGAATTGGGAACTAAGATATGCGTTGGAAAGCTAGGAGAGAGAAGTTTTTTTTGATAGTGACTAGAGGTTCCTGTGAGCATGTTTATTCTAGTTTTTTTCTGTATAAATACTTCCTTCGATAAATCCTTAATAAAATGAACGCCCATCTTGAAAGTGGACCCGAAGACGTAGTCTACCAGGGATGAACTTCGTAATCAATGTTTTTTGTCTTCTATTTCTATTCTTTGCTACAAATTCATGTTTATTATGCTTCTTAAATTATGTTCTAATTCGTTAAATCATTTTCTTTCCTTCAGTCTTCCACACTAAGTGATCGAGTTAACAATCAATTCACTTTTGGAAAATATTCAGTTCTACTTTAGCATTATATCAGGTCTATTTCAGATCACTAGTGTATGTGGTGATTGAGGCTTGACATACTTCGAGTACCTATCATAATATTAAATGAAGTAAAATCATGAAGATATGGCATTTTTGTGGAATTTTTTTCATAAAGTCTTAGAGTAGACAAAAAGGAGACATTATAGGGGGTTTTTCACCCTCCTTAACTCCCAAAGGTAGCTAAGGGATCCTCAAGACTCCCTCCAATAGCTTGAAATCAAAGGTAGCCAAGAAAACGTAAGACCAAGTTTACTCAAGCCATACTTCACTTGGAGTCAAGTGGACTCATCACTTATTTTCTAGGGAGATGTTGGTAGCTTCCATTTAGGTTAAATAGAGTTGAGAAGGAGGTCATTAGGATTTGAACTTTGGAGAAAGTCGTTAGGCTCTTTGCTGTTGTAATTAGTTTTCCATAATTTTATGTTGATATAATGAGACTATATTTTGAAATTAAATGAGTATCAATGGCCTAAGTTTTTTCTGTATCATTCAAAATCCCATTTTCGGAAAAAACACATCCAAGCAATTGTTGGTTCAAGGGGTCCTGACCCAAGTGCAGAGTGTACTTGTGTAACCAACAAAACCCTCCAACTACTGGCCCTTTCGGCAGTGATCCACTGACGCAGATCAAAGTCTCACCCGAAGTAGCATGGGGGGGGTGTTGGAACCAGGTTTCCGCAACCAAAGGAGAATTATTATTTGGATATAACCCTTACTATTCTGATCTCATCAAATCTAATTACTATTAGGTTGCGATATTACTCTTCATTTGATTTATATCTAACTTCAGCAAAACCCTTAACACAGATGCAGTTATCGCGCAAACACAAAGATCTACTCTTATTACGCTTTACTAAACATAAATCCTTAATACTCATATAAGTCTTGTGCAAACATAGAGATATATTATTATTTTATTAACCCAGACAGATTTGCATTACATAATAGAAACTACAATAGATCTATAAGAAAATAATTAACATTAACACATAAGAATAGAAATTACGCAAACGAACCAATTATTTTGCCAAAAATTCACTTTATTAAGAATATATTCAATGAATACAACTTCTTTCTCCTGTGCACACATCCACAGAGTCCTTGTACACAAACCACATTCGGGGAATTCTGGGGTCTTAAATGGGTCTCCTAAGAAAAATGTACAACCAAAATAAACTTTATAAGAACCAATAATATTAAATATGATTATGTCAACCATGGGTGATGATTCACCTTTTTTTTAAGTAAAAGGATAAAAATATTAAAAAAAATAAAACAATAAAACTATTTTTTCAACTCATATTTTCAACTTATATCCCAAAGCTTTTACTAAAATTTCAAGCGGGAGTACTCATTGGATGGAAAATTTAATTCCTTATCTAAGGAGTACCCATGTTGCATACTTTCGATAGACCCTGCTATGTGAAAAATGAGAAATACATGAAAAAATGTGATTGCAATCACATTTTTCATGTATTTATAATTTTTTGTTTGGAAGGTTCCATTGAAAGTATGCAACATAGGTACTCCTTGGATGGGGAATTAAATTTTGCATCCAACAAATACTCTTGCTCGAAATTTGAGTAAAACTTTAGGAGATAAGTTGAAAATACAAGTTGAAAAAATAGTTTTTTCTTTTTTTCCCTCTAAAATTTGATGATGTAATCAAATCTTATTTTATTATTTCCACTATTATTTTATAATATCCTTAGGAGGCACATTTTAGACCTCAAAAGTCCCCTAATGAGGACTTTCCTCAGGTCTTCATGCACATAGCCGCAAGAGCCTGTTTCTTACCCAGACTAATAACTCAAACTTGTCCAAAATCACATTATATATGAGGTATAAGATGTTTATATCAGATCATTTTATATATTTTCTTGACTCATACATGCCTATTTATATGACCTAGACTCACAAAAACCATTGACTCAAATCGTGGTTTGAGCTCCATGTTTTATCTATAGAAATTATACAAGATGCATGTATATTACCAGACTCCCCTAATCTAACAAATTATATTATGTTAAATACAAAATCCTTCCACTTAATTCTTTGCGGAAATTAAATTGCCAATTGCAAAACACATATGAAGCAAAATCAATCGCACACAAACACAGTTGTTTAACGGGAAAGCTTAAATCCAAAAACCCCAACTTAAATGTATTATGTATATCAATGGATCATGTAATAATCTCATACAAAGCTTAGTACATCAAGCTCTGAGTACAATCAACAATAATTACACACTCTCATGAAAAAAATTGCATATCTATGCACCAATTTCTTGCCTCCTCACAACCTTCCTCCACTACGCAATCCTTGCTGAAGAAGACCCCTGAATGAATTCGAATCGGCCTTGCCTTGACTGTAAAATCCTCATTGGCATCTCCAATATGTGTCAAATGCATTGAATGCATCAATTTAGAAACAACAGATAGTCCATCTCACCCTTTCACCTATCTCTCCATTGGGTCTCCACTGGAACTAACATGCAAGTAGTTAACTGCTGTATTTTTTCAGTTGAAAGTGAGTCTCTAGTTATGAAATTATTAAATAATTAATTCGCTAAAGTCCCACTAGTGTATCTTCAGTTAGAACTAGATAAAACTAGCACAACTGAGTTGAACTCACTTAACTGAGTTAAACTAAATAACAACTCCCATAACTACTCTTCCAACTCTGTCACAACTCTGCCACTTTAGTTCCAATTGAGTCCTCCATGCATGAGTCACCAACCACCCTAGGAATTGTGTAATTCCTTCAACCCACTAATTTTCCAAATCCGTTCACTGAAGTAAAGTGCTCCAAGAGAACAAGTTGATATTTATTGTTAGATTATTATTAAGGTCTAATAATAATCGACATGCGTCTATTTTTAGATTAGAGATCTATAAATAGACTTTGCCCAATCTTCTAAAAATAGAATTTAATCTATTTTTCCAACTTTATCTACCATCTACAATAGTATCCTACAACTTATAGAATATTCTCACCATGTCTAAAAATAGACATACACCGAAAAATAGCCTGCGGGCCCCACTTAGTGGAGGTGCTTAATTTTCACTAAGCTCATCATCTTGTTGAATCTCAACACTCCCTCTGAACAAGATAGGGATTATCCTTCACCCCAATCAGGCCTATATGGCATTCTAATTTTCTCCTGGTGAGCACCTTCGTCATAATATCTGCATCTTGATCTTCCGTAGGAATGTATTGAACCAACATGATCTTTCGCTGCACACAATATCTGATATGATGATACGGGATATCTATATGCTTAGATCTATCATGAAACATAGGATTAATCAAGATTTTAATGAAACTCTAATCATCACAATGTATCACTGTGGGATCTAAATGAGAACCGAATAAATCGACCAAGATCTTCCTCATCCAGATAGCCTCACATGCAGCTTGAATTGCTGCCATGTATTCCGCTTCCGTTGAACTGAGTGGCATAGATATTTTTTTCCTATTGTACCAAGAAAAAACTATAGATCTGACACTGAAAACCCCTCTTGATGTGCTCTATCTATCCGTTGGGCTGCCTGCCCAATTTGCATCTGTGAAGCTGTTAGTATGAATCTTTCGTCGTAAAAGACCACTTTAGCTACGCATAACAAATAGCCCTAACATCAATTATGGCTGCCAATATCTTTAAGTCTACAGTTAGTTGATCCAAATAATGCTGCACAAATCTAGATCTAAGCATGAAAGACATTAAGCAGTGAGAATAAAATGTGGCTCCATGCATCCAATAGACAAGACAAGAACGATGTATTTGAAAGAATTTTTTATATTAAAAGGGGGTACCTGAGAGGAAAAAAAGAAAGGTGTTTTCCAGTTCTCCTCAATGGGATGGGTTCTTGACAGTTCTCAGCATTTCAGATTTAAAATTCCTCTCTCTTGTTGGTGTAGAAAACCTAGACAAACATAGAACTCAATGGGAGCTCACAAGACAAAAATAGAGAAATGTGACCAAGTGTATAGATCCAGAGTGATCTAATGCAATCAAAGGTGACTAATGAATGGGAAAAGCCCTTCTATTTATAACAAAATATTAGGGTGATCTAGAACCTGGTGCATGAATAAAATATTATTAATCAAATTCTAGAATCACCTTTTAGGAATATTTTATTATATTTGTTGGAGGGAAAAGGATTTTTGACTTGGGTCAATTCCTTTATTTATAAATAATAAATAAATAAATGATTTATTTACTATTTTAATGAAATGGTGGGAATATAATTAAATAAATAATTATTTATTTAATTATTTATACATGATTTAGTCAAATTTAACTACGAATATTATTTAAATAGGATTTAAATAGCTTATTCCTAGGAAATAATCAAATAAATAAGGATTTATTTAATTGATTTCCTTGTTTTGGGTTAAATATGACCAGGAAATATAAACAAATAGAGATTTGTTTATTATTTCCTTTTTGGGGTTTCTTGTTTAGACCATAAACAACTTAATAAAGGTGTTTTACTAAGTTATTTCACATAGTGAAAGCAATTTTACTTAGGGTAAAATTGGTCTTACTTGGTGTACTTGGGTTCATCTAATGATAATAGGTTATATGACCAAAAAATGGTGTAACATATTACCCCCCAGCGTACGAGTGTTAGGAGGAAATCGTATGACCGAAGTACGTTGTAAGAACTCAATCACTAGACATCAAGAGAGAAGTCAGAGAGAGAAATGTAAGGTAGTCGAATGTGCTAAAGGACTAGACCCTGAGGAGACGAGATTTATAGGTGAAACAAGTCTCTAATTTATGAAGTGGTACCTATGCTAAAGGCGGCAGGGGAGGCATACCTATGCCCGCCGAGAAAAAGGACAAAAGAATAGTATTTCTAGTAAACAAGGAACCGAACTATAAAGTACATGTTGGCATAAATACAAGCCAGAAAAATAGAATGGTGAATCCCACATATAGTCGGGATGTATACAATAATATTGTAGTACATGAGATACAAATAGAACATGAATGCCCCCTATACATGGGGAAGGGCTCGCAAAATATGACTGATACATGCCAATCGAAAAGGCACTGCAAGTAGCTGAGGCCGATATCATCAAATGTAAGGAGCTGCATCCAAGGTTGAAAATGAAGAATTCATCCGGGCATGTGGGGGGCTACCTGCAGGGCCACCCACTCATGAGGGTTGATACATCTCACACACACCCAGGAATCACCAATAGCTTCTGCTGCATCACTGGACCATCGAGTATACTGATCACGATCATGTTGAAAGGAGCTCGAGCCAAGGTACACAACTCTCTAGATCTGGCTGTTGGAGTAAATGAGTTGATGTTGACAGAATGAGGTCCGCCATAGGTGAGGTGATGAGGGATACCCAACTAAGGCACGAGAGAAAATAGTAGAGCGACTAACAGACGAAAACTAATGATGATGATGAAATGGGGAAAGGTCCAAAGGGGACCATAAAAACATGAGTACAAAATGGTATCTCATGATGGAAATTGACACAAACAAGAATGAATATGGAGGCAAAGCGGTGCCCCAAGGAAAAGTGTTATAAGTGAGGAAATCTGATTTTGAGGAGAGGTGAAGTAAGACTTCGTGGGAAACATGTGTCCTGGTGAAGTAATGAATGATGAAAACAAACATATGCTGGCTATCTACAAGAAAATAAAACATGCATTTCGAACTGGAAATGCTAAGGGTAATATCTCTTAAGATAGAGTGCATTGTGAGGATTAGGAAGGGGGTGGCCTTCAAAGTCCTCTAAAAGATATGCCCCCTTACCAAGATCTTTACTGATGATGTAAGGACCTAGCATAAATTCCCATGACCGAGGGTATCGTGGGCCTGGTCATATACTAGAACAAGGTCACCTTCATGAAAGGTACGAGGGTGTACTTTTTGGTCATACTGAGCTTTGGTGCACTTTTTTGCCGCTTCAAGAGTTTGCAATGCAACACGACGGTCTTCAGAGGCGCACTCGAGCATGATAAGTCGTTGTTCTAGAGGTTGGGTATTAGGGAGAAGTTCGACGGCCAAATCAAGTGAAGGAATTTCACACTCGATTGGTAAGACTGCCTCCTCGCCAAAGACAAGGTAGAAAGGAGTGAAACCGGTGGTGGTTTTAACAGAAGTACGATAAGCCCACAAAGTAGGGAAGAGCATAAGATGCCAATTGGTTTTGTGCTTATTCATCGTTCGTTGAAGCATGATCTTAAGAATTTTGTTGACTGCTTCAACTTGGACATTCCCTTGGGGGTAATAGGAGGATGAATATTGGTGCTCAAAACCCAATAGTGAGGATAGCTCATGCCAAATCTCATCTTCAAAATGTCGGCCATGGTCAGAGACCAATTTTTTTGGAACTCTAAATCGAGAAATGACGTGGTTAAAGAAAAAGAGGGCTGCGGTGGCTGCCATATTGTTGAATGTTGGCATAGCTTCGGCCCATTTTGTGAAATAGTCAACTGCCATGATGATATATTTGTGGTTACCAGCAGATGGGGGTCGACATTCCATGAAGTCGATGGCCCATTTACAGAAAGGACCAGCTGTGACGATGGGATGGAGGGGAGCGGGGGGAGCTCGCACCTTAGGGGTGAAATGTTGGTAATTGGAACAATGTTTGACTACTTCAATGCAATCACTGAAGAGGGAAGGCCCAAAATACCCAGCGCGCATGATTTTTTGGGCGGTGGCGAGGCTGGAGAGGTGGCCGCCACAAGCGCCACTATGACAGGCATTGAGGACTTGCTCGGCTTCAGCGTGTGTGAGGCAACGATGAAGGACAGTATCTACTCCGCGACGATAAAGATCGTCACCGATCAGCAGGTAGCGAGGGGCTTGGTTTTGGATACGTCGTCGAGCATCATGATCAAGATGAAGGGTGAACTGTTGGGTTCGCAAGTAAGTAAGGATGTCACCGTACCAAGGATCATCGGTGGTAATGGCGAATAGATGTTCATCAGGAAGAGCATCATTAATTAGAGGGTCTTGCATTCCGGTAGGAAAATCAGAAATGAGTTCAGCGAGGACTAAACCTTTCTTAATTTTTGGGATGACAAATTCAAGGTCAAATTCTTGGAGGATAACGACCCAACGAGCATATTTCCCACTGAGGATGCGTCAACTCAATAGGAAAGCCATGGGGTTGGAATTAGTCACAACCTTGGTGGAACGCATGAGGATATAATGACGCAGTTTTTGGACCGAGAACATGACAACTAGCGCTAATTTTTCTTCATGTGAATATGACACAGGTGGACCTGAAAGGTTCTTACTGACATAATAGATCACATTTTCTACACCATTATCATCCTCCTGGATAAGGACACCGGCAACCGAATAGGTGGAAGCGGAGATGTATAGGATGAAATCTTGGTCAAATTCAAGAGGACAGATCAAGGGAGCAGATGTGAGAGTATGCTTGAGGGCATAAAAAGACTCTTGAGCATACGTATCCCAGAAAAATGGGGAGTTAGATCGAAGGAGTCTAAGGAAGCCATGTGCCGTAGTGGCATAGTCAGGCACGAATCGACGAAGAAAATTAGCTTTACCTTGGAGACTTTGAAGCTGGAATAAGGTACATAGAATAGGAAGTTCAAGAATGGCTTGAACCTTTAAAGGATCAAGAGTTATACCATCTTTAGATACTATGAATTCGAGGAGACAACTGGCGGGAACGCAGAAGACACATTTCAATGGGTTAAGGCGAATATTGTACTTGCGACATTGGAGGAAAATGATACACGGATCATGGAGGTGTTGTGCCCGATGTTTAGAATGCACAGTAAGGTCGTCTAAATAGGCAAGGATAATATGATCTAATTCATGGAAACAATAAGACAGGGCTCGTTGAAAAGTGGCGCCGGAGTTTTTAAGGCCAAATGGCATGACTCAGTATGAAAAAGTGCCCCATGGACTAATGAACGTGGTTTTAAGTTGATCAGCACGATGGATAATGATTTGGTTGTATCTGGAGAAGCCATCCATAAAGGATAGCATCTCGTGACCCGCACACTCATCAATGATTTGGTCAATAAATGGTGTGGGAAAGTTGTCTTTGGGACAAGCTTTGTTCAGATCGCAAAAGTCAGTGTAGACTCGAATAGTGCCTTGTTTTTTGAGGATGGGAACTGGTTTGGACACCCAAGTGGTGTACTTGATGGTATAGATGAAACTGGCCTGCTTGAGCTTATCGATTTCGGCTTTTATGGCTTCACGTCTGGAGGGATGAATGGGTCTCAAATTTTGACAGACTGGAGTGGCATCAGGCCATGTGTTGATATGGTGTTCGACAATGGCGGGATCGAGTCTGGGAATTTTTGAATAGGACCAGGTGAAGATATCGCGGAATTATGTGAAGAGTTTAGTGTAGGTTTCAATTTCTTCCCTAGTGCATTGGGTGGCCATGGTGATATGTTCTTTGATTCTTGGTTTGATAGAAATGTCTATTTTGATGGTAGGAGAGATATTGGCCATATTACCTTCTTTGAAAGCGTTAGGTGCAGGGATGGGATTTTTAAACCAATCGACTTTATCGGGAATGAAGTCTTTAGATTCGACAACATATTGGTCATGGGATTGATGTGGGAAGAAATATGCACGATGGTGCATATCGTCCCACGGAAAATCAGGTTTGGTCATGGCTTCCATGATGTCTTCATCTGATTGGAATATGGGAAGAGTGGATGGAATAGGATGACCAGATGAGGTAGAAATATGAGACTCCTGATTGTGATGGGAAAGGCTCACATGCACGATGTCATGCAGGGTGACAGAGTGAGTAGGTGAGTGATCAGGAGAAACATCGGGGGAAGGCACTAAGGGGTCAGTTGCTAGGAAGCGCGGTGAGGAGGAAAGGTAAGAAATGATGGCTGAAGGTTCGCTCATTTAAATATTAGGATGGAAAGTGTTAATAGGGGTAGACAGGTCGTCTGGTGCTAGTGAAGAAGGTTTATGGTTAAGTGTGGCTTTGAATTGGCGGTATGCGGCTAAAGAAGAACGATACTCATCAAGGCGGGGGCAGAGGTGGGTATAGTGTCCATGGAAATCGCACAAAGAACAAGGGTGATTGGTGCGCAAGTTTTTAAGTTTTGGGAGGGAATCTGGTATGGTGACATAGACTTCAGGGATATCTGATTCCGGAAACATTTCATTGACCATGGTCTTGAGATGCGGTAATTCAGGACAGGTATGGGTGGCATGACCAACAACATCACACAAAGCACATTGGATGTATGCTTTGGAGGCCAAGGAGGGGCAGGGTTTGTCGGGGTAGCCTTGTCCTTTGATGCCCCCCTGCAAGCTTAGCCATTCTTACCCGAAGCAGTCGCAACATGAGGTGGTTCCTGTTGAGGTGACGAAGGTACTGTTGTAGCAGGAGAAGTCATGGGGATTTGTTGAACTGGGGTCAAAGTAAGATATGGTTTGGGTTGACCCAGCAAGGTAGTGGTTGGAGGGTCAAGATACCAGACAGGTATACCCAAGGTCAAGTTGGGGAGGGATAGGGTGGCCAAGATAGGGACCAAATAAGCTCCAGGAGGGGGAGCAAGGAAAGGTATCTGACCAGCAGGGAAATGGCCAGGAGGAATGGTGCCAAGGGAGTTGATATCGGGTGGAATCGACCCAGGAGGGTAAAGAGGCATGGAGGAAGAAGGTTCAGAAGGAAGAAGGCTGGATAGCGGGGGCGAAGGGCTAGGGGTTGGTTGAGGTTGAGGTTGCAGACTAGCCAAAGTGGGCTGCGTAAGGTCAGCCCAAGATGATTGCATCATGCAAACGTTCGCCAAGCTAGGATCAGATACAGGAGGAGGGTCCAGAAAGGTTCCAATCAAGGAGGAGTATTTATAGACGTTGGGGGAAACACTAGTCAATGAATCGACGGTTGGTTTATTGGTGACAACAGAGATGGTGGACTCAGGGGAGGTCTGAGATTTTGGTTCATGATATGTCAACTAGTCGATGGTGACAATCTTTCCATTATGAGGGAAAAACATCTTGCGGTGGACTGCGGATGGGACGTAAGACATGGCATAGGTGTAACTACACCCTAAAAGAATGTTATAGTCAAGAGGGGCGTCGATAACTTCAACATTGACACAAACAGTCTTGCTCGCAAGGGTGATACGATAGTTACGGAAAAGGCCGATGGGCTGGGAGGCATGGCCATCCCACACATGAAGGGTGATTGTGGAAGGGGCCAACTTAGGAGATCCAAGTTGTTTCCAAACCAAAGCAGACATCACATGGGTAGATGCCCCCTCATCAATAATACACAGAGCAACATTGGCATTTCGGATTTTGACTGGGATTTGGAAAGCAACGGAAGCAGGAAGGGGTGGATGGTCAGACTGACGGGCATCGAAAACAATCAATTGGTCATCAGCAAGATCTATAGAACCCACAACATATAGTAGAGCCTTCTTTTGAGAAGGACACAACTGAAGGAGTTCCAGTGTTGAAATGGCAGCAGGAGATTGTGCCAGATCATCTACTATGCGATATGAATGGGCAACCCGACTAGAGGCAACATTTCGGCATAATGGGCCCTTAGGAATCTTGGTATGAACCTCAGCTTTGGGCAGAGGGATTGGCAAGGGACCATTGGGTGTCGACAGAGGATTTGTAGGACCTGAAGACAGAGACTCGGGGACAGACGGAGCAGGAGACGTGGAGTACTGGCGAGACCGAGTTTGAAGGCTAAGGTTGATGGTGAGAGGTTGGTCAGAGGCCATCATGAGAATCAGGTAATCAGAGGAACCAGAAGGGGAAGGTTGAGTGGTTACCGGGGTATGAGGTGGTTGAGCGGCCACGAATCCTTGTTGAGGGAAAGGATCAGTAAAAACAGTTGGTTGAGAAGTAGCTGTATTGGAAGGGACAGTAGGGGAAGAATGTTGTCCCCGCACTGTGGCCTGAGACTCCCACATTTGCCGCATCTGTGATAATAGGGGACAATCATGAGTGTAATGACCATAAACACCGCAACACGAATAGGGCTTATCGGTGCATAGAGGCCTGTCCGGCATGGGCTGAGAGCACTGTGGCTATCTAGCAGTGTGAGAATCAATACTTGGAGGATTGGGTCCATGATTACTAGAGGCAGATTGATTGCCTTTCCTCTTTCTTTGAGAAGGAAGAGAATTAGTTGCATCCTGCTCCGCAAAGACATGCCCTGGAGGGGGTAGTAAGTGCGGCTACGGGGGTTGAGAAGGCAAGGGAGGGAGAGGTCCAAATGTTGGAGGAGCTGGAACACCAGGCTATGGGTAAGGATAAGGGTTATGATGGGAAAAATTGAGGTAAGCAGGAGTGTGGGCGAAAGGAGGAGGCATGTCGTATCCCGGATACATGCTACTTGGAGGGGGAAAAGTGCTGGAGGTGTTGGCCCCTCCTGAAAGGAAACCATAGCCCATAAGAGGTTGAGCAGAGGTATGTGAAAGAGCTCCAACGATACCGTTGGCAGAGTGAGATGCCCCCGGGGCATTAGCGCCACCAGGCTTGGGGAGATCAGGAAGGACGGTATAAACGTAACCAGATTGAGCATAGATAAGCTCATATTTCAAGGCTATTTGGAGGGCGGCTTCTTCAGTTTGAGGGAAATGGGAGGCGACATATTTTCCAATGGGAGGTAAGAGAGAGCGTGGGAACCATTCCATATAAACTCATTCGTCAAAGGGAGGAGCGTGACATAAGCTTCTTATTCGCCGCCATTCCTGGAAATGAGCGGAAAGGCGGGTCGAAGAGGATTGACAGAAAGAAGTTAAAAGCTCAGTACCAGTGTCGTATCAAAGAGGTAGCTGGAAATAGGATAAAAAGGCTTGGGAAATGGTCACAAAAGTGGTATGGGAGGAGGTGGCCCGATCAAAATACCATTTAGAAGCTTCGCCGGTAAGCATGCATTGGAACAATCTAAGACGGATGGAGTTATCAGTAATGGAATTGGAGGAACACCACATATGGAAATATCATATATGGTTGGAGGGATCTTCACTAGCAAGGCCTTCAAACTTGGGAATGTCGGAGGGGAGCTTGGTTGGCATAGCAAGCCAACTAACATCGTGGCGGATAGGATCATTGATTAGCTGATTGAAGTCGGGGAGACTGAGACCAGCCATATAAGGGAGCAAAGGGGCAGTCTAGGTAGGTCCCGTAGTGGTTCCGCTGGAAACAGACCCAGCAGTAGAAACGAGGTTGCCGCTAGTGCTAGGTACTGAAATAGACATGGTGAAGGTAACAGGGGGAGAACCAAGAGTAGGGGGAGAACCCGAAAAATCATAAGAAGAGTCGAAGTGCGGACTCAGGGGAGGACTTACTCAATGACGATGGGAAGGAGGAATTCGACCAACCGGAAATTGAGGGTGAAGGCCAAGAAGTCTCCGGGAGAAGCGCCTTGGGGGCACAATGATGACGGGAAGAAGAAAAACCGACAAGGGCAGGGAGGGGAAAAATCAAGTGAGGCCAAGGGAATAGAGGTGCAGTGTCAATTTATTTTAAATCTTTTCCAGGCAGTGTTAACTAGGCTCTTCTTCACTTAGGGTCAGTGTGTGGCATGTGTTGATTTTATTTTTTTAAACCCAGACGTTTTGAGAGTAAAATAAAAAGTGTGCTGAAAATAAATCTGTAAATAATAGTATATAATGCTGAAATAACAGAAAATTAATAGCTAACAATGCATCAATCTAACCCAAGAAGGCAGGTCTCTCCAAATTAGTCTAAAAATAGGGAAAAAATCTAGTCAAAACACACGAAAAAAGAGGCCGATAGATCTAAGGTCGGGATGGACAGGGATCTAAAGGATAAGTCTGCTGGAAAGAGGTGCAGAGAACAGCAAAAAGGTAGAGGCAAGGTTGTTGTAACAAAAGGGGAAATTAGCTAAAGGGAGGAGGGAATAAGAGGTGGCCCTAGAGGTAAACCCAAACAAAACTATATGAGGTGATTTGAAAGGGATAAGAGCTGATCTAAAGGGATCTGAAAAGGAGGTATCAGATCTGAAAAGAAGAAGACTGAAACTCTGAAAATTCAAACGTTTGAAACGGCTAAAACTCGCCCACCAAAAGTGGAGGGTACTAAAGCCCTAGGGGAAATATTCCCACTTAGTTGAGTGAAATAGATCAGAAAAAAGTCTAAAAGAGCGGAGACGGAGGCTGGAAAACCCTGACAGAAGCTTCAGACAAACCCAGAAAAACTGCTAGAAAATTGCAGAAAAAAGTGCAGGTCACAGGTAATCAATTTCTACTGGGCTTAACGACATCATGTCACTAAACGAATCAACCTGCTCAGGAGAAGGGATGATCCATGTACCAGAAGACATGGAGATCATGTTGACCTGAGCCGTGTTAGGCGGAGGAAAAGAAAAAAGACCCATAAGGGTGGGATCTTTGAAAATTCCTGACTCTATGCTCTCATAAGGCATAGGAATATGATCTACATATGGAAAATTGCTCTTAGAGGATGTGGAAGTATAAAATGATAACTGATCGACAGTGATGATCTTTCCTTCATGTGAAATCGAAGAACATGAAAGGAAGTGGACCGGATGCATAGCATAGCATGATTCCAACTGTGACTGAGGAGAAGATTATAATTGATTTTTGCATCAATTACTTCAACCTCAAAATTAACCATTTTCCCTTCCAATGTAATAGATAAGCTAGCGAGAACACCTGGAGGGTGAGATTCCCTTCCGTCAAAAGCTTCTAAAGCATTTGGAGACTGATTGAGGGTCAGAGAACCAATGGCTTTCTAGCATGCAGAAGACATGATGCAAGTATATGCACCCTTTTCCACGACCGCTCGATGGATATTCTTTCCATTAATCCAAACTTGGATAATCAGTGAAAGTTGGTGAGGGAGACGTGGAATGAATTTTTCCAGATCAAAGGTGATAAGGCTTGAATCAGCGAGGTCCAACCCTCCAATAGCGAATAACACAACCTTTCATTGTGAAGAATGGCTCTGAAGTACTTCCAACGCAGACATGGCAGATGGTGCCTAAGCCAAATTCTTAACAATGTTGTATTGTTGAGTGGCACAGGAATTCGGGTTATAGGAAGACTTACAGAGCATGCCTTTAGAAGGTCGTTGTACAATGGGCTCAGGACTGGTCCTTTCAATGTGAAGAAGGCTAGAAGCAGGCGAGGGAGGAGGACCATCTACGATCTCTTTCCCCATTTCCTGATGTAGTTCGGTATAATCCTTCATTTTGGTAGTAATAGATATGGTTTTAGCACCATTCATCATGAAAACCTGAGAGACAAAGGGGTGGAGGACTAAGGTTTTTCCACCATCTAATTTTTCTAAAATGGGAGTGGTTCTTTAATATTGGTAAAAGTTCCTTGGGTGCCTTTAAGTATTCTACTCACCTCAGCCCGTCATGGATAGTCCTTGGTGTAGTACTCATTGTCACATATCAGACAAGGGTACTTCTATTTACGTTTCAAACCATCATCAGCATTGGGTTTAGGAGAATCTTGTTTCAGGGTATCGACTTTGGCCTTGCCTTTACCCTTTTTCTTACCTTTGGAATCTTTATTCACCGGGGTGGATTGGAAAACATTCACTTCCATACTCTTATCAGGATTCAGAGGTGTTTGAGAAGCAATATCAGTGGAAGAAGTAGATTTTTTCTTTGCAAGATTTGGAGAAGACTTACGAGAATTCTGAGACACAGAACCAATGATACCATCGACGGATGGTGTCGTCAGTGCTTTGGAAGTTTCATTTCATGGAGCATCGGGCAAGAGTTCATACAGTGTGCCAAATTGAGAGTACACGAGATCAAGGTACTGGGCACAAGCGATGGCTTGTTCCTCAGTAACACATGCCCCCATAGCAATTTCCTTAGCAATCGAACCGATAAAATGAGTAGTGAACCAATCAGTCAGGAGTTGATCAAGAATATCAAACTTGATCAAATGACGACGACTCCTCTATTCATGAATATGATTGGAGATATGAGTAGCCCAATCCTATTTCAAGGATTTTAGGAGGTGCATCTCAGTTTCATAATGAATTGGTAACTGAAAGTGTATTAGAAATGCCATGGCTAGAGAGTTGAAATCTTGAAAGATGTCGCGGGAGAGCTCAATGTACAACTTTGCAGCGGCACCAGTGAGATTCCTTTGGAAAATAATTAAACGAATCAAATAATCAACCCAGGAGTTAGAGGAGCGCCATAGATGGTATGTCATAACATGCGCCTGAGGGTCTTCTCTAGACTTGCCTTCAAATTTGGGACAATCACCAAGAATCTTGGTAGGAATTGGGGGCCAATATGGGTTATGAAGGATGGGATCATTCATTAAATTTGACACATCGAGCAGTTCCAGTGTGGCAAGGAATGGAAATTGTGGATTTAAATGCATGCAGGCCTTTGATAGAGACCAACATTTGGGTTCTAACCAGGCCAGGAGAAATACTGAGCCCATATGTTCTGTCCTAGAGGATTTTTTCCATAAGGGTTGTAATTTTGATAATTCTACCCATAAACCAGTCAAGGACCAGGGTACTTATTCTGAGTGAACCACTGAGGTCTTGTTTGAGCAACATATGATTTTTTTGCGAGATTTAAGCAGCACCTTGGGGCGTACCTTGTACCATAGAAGGTTGACCTTGAGGAATGAAAGGTGGGCCCTGACGCTGCACAAGATGTCTCTGGGGTGCAGGTTGACCTAGATATTGAGGTTGAACAGGTTTTCCCTAGGGTTCAGGTTGACTTGAAGGAAGTGGATCATTTTTCCCCTAAAGACTAGTTGACCTGAAGGTTGAGATGAGCTAGGTTGCCCCTGAAGACTAGGTTAGCCTGGCTGACCAGTGGATGGTTGGCCTTGTTGCACAAGAGATGGGCCTTGTTGAACGTAAGGTTGGTTTGTTTGTACAAAAGGTTGTCCCTGAGGAGCATAAGGTGCTCCTTGTTGAACATAGGGTTGACCAGTAGGACCGTAGGATTGTCCTTGTTGGAGAAAAGGTTGTCCCTAAGAGGGTTGTCCTTGTGGACCATAGGGTTGTCCCTGTAGGAACGTAAAGTGGTTGAGGTTAATTGGTATCTGTGGCATTTGTACATACAATGGACCCTGTGGAATAGACCCATGGTAATAGATGTGATTTCCATACTCATCCTAGTAATGCAGAGGATTGATAGGATCTTGAACTTGCTGAGAGCCCTAGTGGAAGTAATTCTATTGTTGAATGGCCATCATATATTAATCGTACGTCAAACCTCTAGGAATTGGATTAGAGGAGATAGGTGCACTACCATTAGGTTGATGGATTCTTGATATGTGAGGCTATGATCCACTCACAATGGGTCCAGCAGACATCGCAGAAGCATAAGGAAGTTTTCCACTGGAAGTAGAAGATGACAGTAATGATGGAATCCCACTAGCGGATGGTGTGGAGGAAGCCACACAAACAGTGCGATGGGTTGGGACAGATGTAACCATCATCGAAGCAACAAGAGTCGAAGAGGACGGACCTGACACGAACGACCCTACAGAAGAGGCCGTTGTACTCGACCATAATGGATTCTGATACAAATATGTAGCACTAGAAATTAACTGAATCAAAGAATGATAACCACCAGGAGAGTTGAAGGTTGAGAGGAAGGCAGAGCCATGACATGAGGAAAATTTTCAGGAGGAAACGGATATTCTCCCATATAAACAAAAGTATATTCACTACTAATGGGACTCGTGGCATCCATATTAGACTAATACATGGTGTCAGCGAAAAGGTGAGGAGCGGTGGCAAGTAAAGCATGTGATAACGGTGACTCAAGTGGTTTTGAGGGTAGAGGGGGATCTTCCCTCAAAAAGGCCCAAGCGTCCGGAGGTTGCCAATTGATATAAAATGGTTCCTCAGGAGGATATCGAGTAGTCAGAGGTTGAATACTTGGAATAATAGCACACCAGTAGCCTAGAGTCATAACAGACTGAGATGTCTCTGAAGAAACTTCGGGGGAAAGTTCTTCATTGCGAGGTAATGAAGAGGACGAAGAAACTGGTGGTTCCGCCACCATGACTTTATCTCAAAGAGAAGGAGACAAAAGAGATAATCACTTTGAGGCTTTAAGCCTCAATCACTAAGGAATTACCTATGCACAAGAAAAGAAAAGAAATTTAATGAGTGTGTGATCATGGGTAATTAATTTTATGGCACTGAAACAAAACTCTACCTTTTCATGTTTTAATAATCGAGAAAAGGGAAAAAGGTGACTCTAGTCACTTTCAGTTTTGACGAGCTTGAAAGGACAAGTGCTTGATGATCTTTTCAAATTTTAAAGAGTCACAGAAAGATCAAAATGACTACTCAGGAACTCTAAGAAATAGGGTGTACCAAGCTTTCATGAACTACAATATACACCTTGGTGATCAAATGAAAGAGAAATGACCAAGGACTTAATGTATGTGCAGGCAATATCCCTAAATGTTGTGGTTGGTGTATCATGATTATAGGGCGGTAGACTCGGCTTCCTATGGATAAAGGATTACAACCTATGAGGGTCTCTCTTTATATACTCGATCATATGGGGAGCACAAGTCCACGCTAGTGCTTTATAATGCCAGATGGCGAATGACAACTACTAGGTTTAACGATGTCGGAACATGTCACTAGCTTAGACTTCTAAATGTGAGCATTATGCTTCAATGCTTCCTTAGGTTGATTGAGCTCATTTTAAAGTTTATCTTGAAACTATGTTTCAGTTTCAAGGCCTTACCGAATGTAATCTCAAATCTCTAATGCACAACTACATGAGAAAATATATAAATATGATTCGATGAGTAGCTAGCTTAGAGAGGGATAGAATTTCACAACAAAGCAACAATCAATCGAATGAAAGAAGGATTTTCCTAATGCTACTAACATAGCCAAAGAAGAAAACGAAAGGATTTTTCTCTTGTTGTTCACTTTTCAATGAGAAAGCTACTAATGAAAAAGAGTACTTTTCACTTTCAAATAGAGAGAAAGAATGAAAATTTTGTTCTTTTACGTGAATGAAAATAAATAATGCAATGTTACACTAAAAGGACAAAACGAACACTAACTTTGAGCAACTTGAATGAAGTGATGAAAACACAAAGAGACCAATCCAAAGTGAATACAAAACACACTTGAAATTGGACAAGAATTCCTTCACGCAGAAAAAGGACTTTTGAATCGATTCAAAGAACAATGTGATTTATGCTCAGGGTTACAGATGGAGGGTCAAATTGACACCAAGATGATAGTTCGACAATCCTACAACACGTAGAATCAAAATGAAAGACCAAACAATCAATCAACAAGGTGAAATGATAAAAGAGTAAACTGACCCATACACAGCTCAAAATCTCACGAACATGTGGCCAAACAAGCCATCAAATACACCTAGAAACCCTAGGATTACAAAGCCACACTGATCATATGAGAGACAATCAGCTGAAAAGAACGAGACGGGAAGTCAAAAAAAATCCAAGGAGGAAAAAGAAAATAAGAGGGTAAGATGCACTGGAAAACTTAGGAAGAGGCCTAAATCCAAACCTGCAGTATTCAGCATGACTGTTTAGCCGTAATCCGTGCTGAACAAGGGAAATTTCTCTTGAAAAAAAGGCAACTCGTGCCAATTAGCACGACTATCAGCAAAACAACATTGCCGAGTAAGGAAACCCAAGAAAGGAGACAAGGCAACTGAGAAAAAACCAGGCTTATCACTCTGAGAATATGTGGAAGGGCTTAAAATAGTCAAATAATAAAAAAAAATCAGTGAAATGGCAATACGACCAAAGTCAGACAGACAATAAAAACCCCAAACAAACAATGAGAGATGACAAACACACTGATACCCAGGGGATTCACCAACTTGTTGAGCAGGAAAATACCCTCTACGGATAGAGTCGATCCCTCTAGCCCTAGGGTGGGTCTAGCAACAAGGGAACACGTTGGACTCCTGAATTCCTATATTATAAATGAAATATGGACCAGAATGGATATCCCACCTTGGTCCAATGCTTTTTTCATGGCACGCAGCAGCGATCCTTCGATCTTTGTCTTCACACCTTGCACTCTGTGTTGGTGATGATGTTCATGCATCTACACAAATATTAGACAAACGATTACATCATACAATCATATACATTCATCTACAGCTATTCAACTAGTCAAGGAGAGATAAACACTTTGCATATAAATGGAAACAAAGTTGGAACCAGAAACTAGTCATGTATTATTGATAAATGAAAAAGAAGTTTACAACCTTATGCCTTGACGTTGCAGATCTCCTTCGATGGGTTTAGTCGGGCGCATCTCAAGCATTTTTTCAACTCAATGAGACAATGGGCTTAAACTCTCTCTCAACAATGGATTATTATCTGCTAACAATTGTAGGAACTAACAATCCAAAGGGAGAAACTCGACTTGATTCTGTCGAACAAACCATGATGACTGCACTCATGAAGCTGTTAAGCATGGAAGTTTTTTTTCTATTTTAAAAAACTTTCCAAAAGCATCTTGGCGCAGGTGCCCTTTAGACACAGAGCACCAAAGGGTGCTAGGCCCAGTGTTAATTTCTCCATGGGCACAAGGCCATAACTTCCTACCAACGCCAACCAAAAATCATATGATTTTGAAGGTCTGCTTGAGGAATGATTAATAGAGATTCTAATATTGACATACAAAGGGATGCAATGACATTAATGGCATTGTATGACAGTACACAGGGGTCACTGAAATGGTCCTCCAATGTTCGGGATGGGGATTGCAGGGACGGTGACAAAATACTGTGTGACACACATCTATAGGGGTGTCTATACAGAGTTGTAGACTTCCTAAGGTCTCCATGCACATAGTTGAATGAGCCTTTTCTCTAGCCCAAAACATAGACTCTCACTCAAAACAACCTTACATCATAATTTATTTCATCAAATTCTACTTCACTGCCTATGACTTCTATCTAGACTCCTTCTATATATTTGACATTTACAATAACATGGTTCAAAACCATGGGATGAGTCCAACGGTCACAAAATATCCCATCCCATTACATAATAAGGGGATTTGACCCACCCCAAAGCCCCTATGAGTCAAAATAGACTCTGTGTTGCACACTCCACTCCTAGATCTGCGTGGTATTTCCTTACCGCTTCATTCGAGGGGATCCCATCTCCAACAAATTCTTCAGACTCAACTCATTATTCATGTACAATTCCTATAGGCTAGTTCCCTTATGCTAGTATCTCTCCTAGTCCTTTCCATCCACAAACCATTTCCCCAGGTCTTAACCATCCAGGAGAAGTTCCCCCAGGTCACTACCCCTCTATTCAGATACCTTTCATATTACCGCCTCCAAGAATATTTTCTACCCTTGTAATGGCTACATTGAATCTTCTTAATGTCACCTTTGGGATCCCAATCTGGTACAATGATCCTCCCGCAAACACTCCTCCCACCCAACTCAAACCTTATACAAATTTCTATTTCAACTAGTTGTTCCCTCCCCTTCCTTTCCTTCAGTTCCACAACAACCTCAATAGTAAGCCACCCTTGTTGTGAAAGCATCTGGTGGGTTTGGGGGGAGGGGGGGAGGAGCCCATAAAAGGGAAAAAAATACAAGGCTCCCCAAACTACTCCTGAACCTCCTGAACCTCCAAAGTATTATCCTCCATGCACTTTTTGTGACATTGTTGGGCATGCCACCAATAAGTTTCCTAAACTCTCTCATATTAAGAATGTGGTCTCTGATGCTTTTCCTGACCCTGACCTTCCTAAGATCCATGTCATGTTACCTGGTTCCGCCAAGAAAAAAAAACCTTAAACATGAATCACCCTTGTGATTTGTGTTATAAGTATGGACATTACTCCCATCATTGTCCCCATATCAAATATTTTCATAATACACTTATGTGCTTCAAGAGTTATATGTCGTTTCTAGTGACTCTACTTCCCCTCTACCTATTGGTCATGGCCCCAATGCATTGTTAGGATAGGAGGTCTATCGACCTAACATCATGATCCATCCTCCTGATGTCTAGATGATGGATAGTTCAGCCCCTATTCTCTACCTATATTCATCCATGGTATCTGTTGTAAAATATTTTTGCACACCTAAAATTTTTAATTTTCGATGAAAATTTGTTAATTTCTTACTAAGCTTAAAAATGCTGAGATATATACTTATTATGCTTTTGAAAGGTTTATAGCATGGAGTATTATGGTTTTCCAAAGGCTACAACTATGTTTTCCCCAAATTTCCACAGGTTTCAAAACAAAAGTGTGCAGTGGAAGGTGGATGGATCTAATCAAATCCCATCGCAATTTCGCATCAGCATTTTTTTAATTATTAAGTATTCCGAGCGAAATGTTATTTTTTGCGATCGGAAAAATGTTATGTTTTGTGATCTGTGAAATGTTATGTTTTGCAATATGCAAAATGTTATGTTTTGCAATCTACGAAATGTTATGTTTTGAGATCTGCGAAATGTTATCTTTTCCGATCTGCGAAATATTATCTTTTGCGATGTGCAATGATGTATGTTTTTCGATGAGTTGCACACGGTAGGAAATTTTGTGGGCCCATAACTCACAGGTCCACAAAAATTTGGGTAAATATGTTGTAATGCTACATCAAATTCACTTCCCTCACATTTCATAATTTTTGATACTTTATAAATCTCAACGACACCATTCCATGTTACCTTTCCTCGCTTCTCATCGCATCGCAACTCTATTTGTTTAAACCATATTGCAAACTTATATCCGAACCTGATTACGATTTATGATGTGGTTACCCACCATAATTGTCTGGCATTCCTCCCCTAATCTTTCAGCATGTGACAGCTTTCACAACCTTTCATACCCCCTTCACGATCCAAACCTTATCACCGGGGGGGCAAGGGGCGGGGGGGGGGGGGGATGGGGAGGAGGCAGGCGAACTCAGTAGTAAGGCAAAACCACCCACCAACACATGTCATTACCTCATCTTTTTGGATTCCCCATGTGCGAAACCTGAAACTACTCAACCCCCCCTTCGAAAATAGATTTGAGCAACTGCTTACCATTTAATTGATCGTTGCACAATTACCCATCCACTACTCTGTTGTTTCCACTTCATCCACTGATTAATCCAATCCTATCATTCCCTCGACATTCTCATTAAATATTTAACCACCACACCATTGTTCAAAAGTTCATGGAAGCAACAAATCAATGGTTCAATTGGCAGATTCAGAGGATCATCTTTAGATTTCCAAACAGTAAATCCAACAGTCAAAGATCCATTTCCAGAATTGGAGGCAAAATATTTTGCAAATACTCAAAAATTTTAGTAGTTTTCTAGAAATACTCTTTATTTTTAGTTTCTTGTTTAGGATTTTTCTCCTGAAAAGTTTGTATCAGTTTAGAAAATTATATTCTATATATTGTTTTATTTGCAATAAGAAAGGGTGGGATTTTGATGCCAACACTTGACACTTTGTAAACGTTTCTCCATATTTCTAGTGAAAGCCTTCTGATTCCAGTTTTTGACAGAATTTTGTGTTTCTAGTACATTTTTCTAGTATTTCCATATTTTTTTTATGCATATGTTCAAAGTTGCATATAAGAGATGGGTAAGGATATATTGGGTTTCGATCTCTCTGGAATCCCCTGCAAATTTATAATTGTTTAAATAGATTAGTATATCAGACTGTCTGTCTGATATAGCTCCTCTTTGAAAATGGTTATTTTTTATTCGTATATTTTATCTTGAATATGCTTTGTTAGGTTATATAAATCTTATACATGCATCGAAATCTCGATAGTTGTTAAGTATTCAGTCAAGATGCTCAATTATTAGGAATATACCTACATTTTTCTGTCAAAATCTTATACAAATCAAGTAATTTCTTGTTGATCAGCGATTGTCATTGATGTCAACCCAAGCAGCACCAGGGGCTAACCCAATATTGCATGGCAATTTTGACCTACCAAATTAATATATTCCGGGTCAATAATGCTTTTGATGGTTTCTACTTGTTGAGATGTTTTCGTTGATATATGGCACACCATGTAATTCTTCACGGTTTGAGAGATATTCATGTTTGAAGTTTGTACCCCCAGTTAGTGGGCTAAAACCCCATGGGGTTGGGGCATGGGTCATTGAAAAGTCATAATTAATATTTTTTAAGCTCCTAAGATCCCTCCCACGTTCACTTGTTGAAGCCCCTCTGAACTTAAGCATTCGTATAAATTGTGATCTTCATTTCCTTCTTATGCATGGGATTTGGCCATCTGAAATAGGTCATCGTGGAATTTTCTCTCTAAATTTTTTTCTACGAAGGCTCAGAAGCTGAAATTTTTATGAGGCGAAGAAATTTCAGATCAATTTGCACAACATTTTTGGAGATATGATCTGTGGAAGTAAGGGTTTTTGCAGGCTCCTGAAATTTCATCTCAAAGACGTGACCTTGGTAAAATCATCATAACGCTCTCTCTAAGTATTGGATTGGAATTTTGTAAAAAGTGGAAGATAGTGCACAATATGTAGTTTTCTCTCTATCAATTTCAAAGCCAAATGAAGAAAACAATGAGACGTGGCACGTCATACAAGTGCGCTTTGCTGAAACAATCCATAATTAGGGCAGTGTGAGAAATTGGGTATAACCCTCTCTTGAAGAATCCAAATTGGGTCAGACCCATGGCATTGGAAAGAAGACTTAGAGGAATACTATAGGACCAAAAATCAGATATTGAGGATCTGAAATAACATAGATACACCAAATTCAATTTCGAGCTCCTAGAAGGCAAGAAAAAGCTAGATCATGTGTTTTCAAGGATTGCAAAGGACCAAAATTTCTACGGCAGAAAAGAAAAACAAGGTGCAGCAGAGGGTAGCATGACAAGAGCAGCAACCAAGGTGCATAATAGCAGCAAGAAGTTCATCATATGAAGTCTTCAAGTGGGCAGCACTACATACAATCATTGTAAAGGTATCATTGTACTTAGTCATTGTAAATACATTATTGTACAAATTTTACTAGTGTCTATCTACCAAGGGTTGAAGAGGCAGTGTTGGGAGGTCTAGGATCATCATTAGGTGGTTGTGTCAAAGTTGGGGTTATGGTGTAGTATATCTTCTTCTTCTACATCTTTCTATATCATTGTAAAGTGGACCATTTTCCCTGGTACGGGAGTCCATTCTTCTTTTATGCTTCTATAGGGTGGTAAGGTGGTGCTAGGGTGAGTTGTATCTCATTGGGTGTTGGGGCATCCGTTCAGTAACTACTGAAGAATCTCGGGTGTTGGAGCATCCATCCAGTGGGAGCTGGAGAAGAATGCTTTTCTAGATTCTAGGAAGTTGGAGCTTTATTTTCAATTGGAGTTGAAAAGAATTATTAGAAAAGAATTAGGTGGTTTTTGTCCCGGAGTGGGTTTCCACATTAAAAAATGTGTGCATTTGTGTTCCTCTTGTTTGCTGCTATCATTGTACAAACAATGATAATAATTGAAGATTAACTAATTCTCTAATTGAAATAAATACTGATTCACCCCCCCCCTCCCCCCCTCTCATTATTTCCAACAATTGGTTTCAGAGCTTGGTTCCTTCAATAGCAGTTTAACAGCTGGAAGGAGGTCATGGAGTATACCAAGAATGGTGTACCTATATTCAATGAAAATAATTATGCACTTTGGAAAGGAAGAATGGAGGTCTATCTCTTGGCGCAAGGTTACGAAGTATGGGACACTGTTCAAAATGGATTTACATCAACTGCGGATGAATAAGGTAAGAATAATTTGGTAACTGATGCAAAAGAAAATAATATTATTATTAGTGGAGTTATTGAATCTGGTTATCATAAAGTGTTGGGTTGTAAAACCACCAAAAATGTATGGGACAAGCTTTAGAATATATATGCAAGTGACTCAAATGTCAAAGAAGCAAAGCTTCAAATCCATAGAGAAAAATTTGAGCAACTTAGAATGAAAGAAGATTGCAACATTGTTGCATACTTTCAATACGTTGATGAAGTAACCAATACTCTGGAAGGATTGGGAGAGCCAGTTGACAATAAGACTATTATACGGAAGATTCTTAGAACGTTACCAGGGAGATTCAATCCAAAGGTATCGGTCTTAGAATACAATGCAAATTTGGACAAAATCAACAAAGAGGAATTACATGGAGTTCTCATAGAATATGAAATGAGACTTGATGAAGAAGAGGGTACTTTGCATCTAGAAACTGTGTTCATTGCGTCTAAGAAAACCAATAAGGATAAACAACCTTCAATTGAAAAGACATGCACCTGCAAGTGTGAAGAAAAGGGAGATGACGAAGAAGGTCTTTCAGATGAAGAATATGCTTACTTCACGAGAAAACTACAAATTGGTAAGGGAAAATTCAAAGGTAAACTTCCATTGATATGTTTCAGCTGTAATGAGGTTGGGCATTTTGCAGCAAAATTTCCAAACAAAAGTAATGGCAACTCAAAGAGAAAGAAAGGCTTTAAGAAATTCAACAAGCAAGGATCCAAAAGGAACTTTCTCTCTAAAGAAGATAGCTCATCATTCGATGAAGACAATGATAGTGAAGAAGAAGCCAATGAGAGAGTATTGTTTATGGCCAAGCACAATAAACCCAAGCACAATAAGCAAGAGGTATCAAACAACGAAGAAGAAGGATGGACCATAGACGAATTTTATGAGGAATCAATCAAGCTTATAAAAGATCTCAAGGCAGAGAAGATCCATTCCAAAACTCTTGAAGAACAAGTTCAAGGTCTCAAAATTGAAGTTGAAGAACACAAATGCATTGAAGAGTCACTTCAAAAGAAGTTGGAAGAAAGCAACCAAGAAAGGGAAGAATTAGAAGCTGAACTAGTCTCGCTGCGTGAGGAAGTGAAGAAAGGAAAAACTATCCAAAACTATGTCAACAGCTCAAGGGAATTGGAAGAACTAATCAACAATCAACGATCTTACAATGACAAAACTGGAATTGGTTACAACGAAGAATAAGCAGGACCTTCTGCAACAAAATACAATGAACCTATGAGATCTGACATGCATGTAGACTTCATTGGACAAGATTCGCAAGAACAACCTTGGAAGACAATTCCTCGACGAAAATTTCCATCCATGTACCAACATATTTTTTATGGCTATTGTTATTCATGTGGAAAAATTGGTCATAAAGCTGTAAAATGTCGCACGTACCCTAGGAACGAATACAATTCCAAGAGATCTGTCAAATATGAACCTCCCAGGGCTCAGCGAAATATCAATAGATTTGAACATTTAAGAAATAATATTGAATGTTACAAATGTCGAAACTTTGGACACATAGCCAAAGACTGCAGACTTGAAAATTCTCTAGAAGAATCTTCGAAGCCACAGAATGAACGAACATGGAAGAAGAAGAAGAATGATAATTGTGCTCCCGCTCTCAAGGCTCAAAAGAACAAAGATGTGTGGTATGTTGATAACGGTTGCTCAACGCATATGACTGGAGATAGAAATAAATTTGTATCTCTAAAATAAAAGAAGCATGGAACCATGTCCTTTGGAAATGATGGATCTTCAAATGTTATAGGATCAGGTACTGTCACTCTCGGAAGCAAAGATGTTCTAGCCAAGAATGTTCTATTGGTTGAAAACATGAATCACAATCTACTCAGTGTTGGACAAATGTGTGATCAAGGACACACAATACTATTCAACTCCACGAAATGTGAAATTAGGAAAGGCGTGTATGGTGAAAATGTGGCTACAGCAAGTCAAGCTCCAAACGACATATATGTTCTGGATGAAGCAACTAAAGCATGTCTAATAGCTAAAGAGAATGATACAATAATTGGTAGCAATGATGATCGACTAAGTAAGAATTTTTCTACAAAGGTGCAAAGTGATTTAGAGATGTCTTTACTTGGTTGCAAATTTAGCATTGAAGACTCATCTAAGGATGTGGATCAAAGGTTGTACAGATCTATGACTAGTAGTCTTCTATATGTAGCAGCTTCCCGACCAAATGATATGCAAGCAGTTGGACAAGTAGGAAGATTTCAAGCAGCAGCAAAAGAATCACATAGTAAATATTCGCCAGCATTGGAATATCTTTTCCAGAAGCTTGGGATTCTCCCAAGTTCTCATTAGATTTTTCTTTTTCAGAATATAAAGGGGGAGTGAAAGTGTGTACAGGTCTGCAGGACGGTTGTGTGTCAGCGTGAGTGGAAGTGTGTACAGGTCCGCAGGATGGTTGTGTTTCAGGGGGAGTTACCCTTTTCCATTGATGTCAAAGGGGGAGAGAATGTTGTAGGAAGAGGTGTCATAATCGCAGGGGGAGTACTTGTGTTGCCATCAATGCCAAAGGGGGAGATTGTTGATCAGCGGTTGTCATTGATGTCAACCCAAGCAACACCATGGGCTAACCCAATATTGCATGGTAATTTTGACCTACCAAATTAATATATTCTGGGTCAATAATTCATTTTATGGTTTCTACTTGTTGAGATGTTTTCGTTGATATATGGCACGCCATATAATTCTTCACGGTTTGAGAGATATTCATGTTTGAAGTTTTTACCCCCAATTAGTGGGCTAAAACCCCATGGGGTTGGGGCATGGGTCATTGAAAAGTCATAATTAATATTTTTTAAGCTCCTAAGATCCCTCCCACGTTCACTTGTTGGAGCCCCTCTGAACTTAAGCATTCATATAAATTGTGATCTTCATTTCCTCCTTATGCATGGGATTTGGCCATCTGAAACAGGTCATCGTGGAATTTTCGCTCTAAATTTTTTTCTACGAAGGCTCAGAAGCTGAAATTTTTATGAGGCGAAGCTGAAATCCTGAGGAATTTTCATTAAAAATTTCATATCAATTCGCGCAACATTTTTGGAGATATGATCTATGGAATTAAGGATTTTTGTAGGCTCCTGAAATTTCATCTCAAAGAAGTGACCTTGGTAAAATCGGCATAACTCTCTCTTTGAGTATCGGATTGGAATTCTGTAAAAAGTGGCAGATAGTGCACAGTATTTAATTTTCTCTCTATCAATTTTAGATAGAAACGAAGAAACAGTGACACGTGGCACGTCGTACAAGTGCGCTCTACTGAAACAGTCCATAATTAGGGTAGTGTGAGAAATTGGGTATAAATCTCTCTTGAAGAATCCAAATTGGGTCAGACCCATGGCATTAGAAATAAGACTCAGAGGACTACTATAGCACCAAAAATCAGATATTGAGGATCTGAAATAACATAGATACACCAAATTCAATATCGATCTCCTAGAAGGCAATAAAAAGCTAGATCATGTGTGGTCAATGATTGCAAAGGACCAGACTTTCTATGGTAGTGTTAGTCTCCTATACCAATAGGTTTCATCTTTCATGATTGTCTTGATTGAACTATGGAATATGTTCAAACCTTCTTTCTTGAGCAAAGGTGTTCCATATTCTTGAAAAACCAAAAAATCAAAAAATTTAAAAAATGTAAAGAGGGTATACCCTAAAAAAAAGAAAGATCAAAGGGTAAAAAGAATAAAATGGTCAAAAAAGTGAAAGAAATGAACCCCAAGCAAAAAAATAGACCAAGGAAAGTGTGCAAATCCAAATGCCACTGCTATTTCATTTTTGTAATAAATCAATTGTGTGCAGCTTGTCAAACTTTTGCCACAATTTATGAATAAGTCAAACTATTTAAACTTGGCTTACTCATATTTCAATTTCATGTTATAGATTAGAGAATAAATATCTGACCAAACAGTTTAATCTTGGCAGATAAGTAGATAGGTAGAGTTAATAAAAGGTGCTCAACAGCTTAATCTGAGCCCTTGGATGTAATAAGGGTAGAAATAGATAGATTTATCATGTAAAAAGAAAAGGTTGAAAAGGGTTTGCAAGTCTAAATGCACCCTAATAAAGAAGAGAAAATGGTAGTGTTAAGTAGATAGGGTAGGTAGATGGTGCTGCAAAGTGTTATCTGATGAATGTTGCTGCTACCTATTGTTGATCCTTTACTTTCATCACAAGTGCTAAAGCAGGAAATACAATGGAAAATCACAGCAAGCAAAGTCAAACTCATTAACTTCCCTTACCACTTTCCCCTCAAAAGTTTTACTAATTTCCCCCAAAGTACTAAGGTATTTGGAGATCAAAGGGGCTCAAGGCATTTCCTTGACTTCTGGAGGGACCGGACCCTCGGCCTAATGATCAAAAAGACCTAAGTACTTGAGATAATCCATCATTATAATCATCCATCTTTAACCTTGTCCTAAGTAAAATCCTATTTTGCTTAGGAAACTCATGCAAAATTCCATAAAAATCCCTCAAGATAACTTGCTATTCTAAGTTTAAGTGTTGAAGATAAGATATTGCAATTTACTTCAGAAGTTATCACTTTCTTAGATGTGCAAAAATATTTTGAGTTTCCTTGTCCTTTTCCATATTTACATTTAACTCTATTTTACTAAATCCCTAGTAAAATACCCAATCCTAAGTATATAACTCCCTTTTTATAAATATCCCAAAAACCCTTCTATTATATAGTTTAACCAAAGTAATTATTTTCCCAAATATTCATTCAAAACCCCGCTTCACAAGCCCTTTGGTTAAATATATCTTTATATTATAATCCCGCCCTTATGGTAATTAAATAATGTTTATTTGTTACCATATAATAAAAAACATATATACAAAAACTTTAAACATGCGATATGTATGTTTAAACACAAAAATATGAATAAAACTAAAGTTTTAATTCCAAATAAAACTTCGGAGAAGTCTCGTGCCACCGTGGATTGTCCACCTGGCATTCCACTTAACCAAATCCCGCCGCAACCCTTTTCTTTACGCATACGGGATTAATTAGTCATCATGACTAATTAATAACCTTTTTCCGCCTATTAGATATCTCCCGGGGTGATTAGATTAAACCTTAAAATTGTTTTAAAGCCCGACGGGCCCACACCTGAAACCTCCGCTTATTCCCCCATCCCTTCAACCGTCGGATCAACCCTTCGCAGATCAATGATCCACGTGAACCCCGCTACCCATCCTTTGTGAGAACTTTAACGAGCGGGGAACGGGCGGTATTTGAACAGTTCACCTTCCACGTGGTGATCACTTTGTGGAATCGCTGCCCTCCTGACTAATACCACCCTTGATCAAAAGCGGTGCGGGACTTACCGCTTACCGCTTACCGCCCGACCCTGCATACGTCACCCCGTACGTCAATGACGTCACACCTCGAAAAAATAAAAACCCTTTTGACTTGTAAATAAAGCCATTTTTTCATGTTTTTCCTGTTATTTTCGTTATTCTGAAAACGACAGAGCTCCCGCTGCGATTTTCAAATTTCCACTGCAATTGACCAATTCACTCCAAGATTCCGCTGCGCCCGTGTTGAAGAACAGTCCCGCCATTACCTGTTACCTGTTAATGAACCAGCTTCCGTCTAAAAGCAGGTATTTATCCTTTTATGCCCCGACTGCAAATAAAACTCAGTGTTCTTTGTTTTTCGCTGAAATAGTGATTAAAAATCGTCACTAAGCCCTTTTCCAGAGGTTTTAAAACTGTATAATTGCTCCCTGAACCACCAAATTGTGCCAATTTCCTTCATTTTAGAAATCCTGCCCGGCTTGTAAGGAAAACCAAAAACCTCCATTTTGAATCCACAAGAACCAAAATGGAGGTCCCGGCAGCTCTGAATATCACTCCATTGAATGCTCCTCACCGTGAATTGGACTATTTACCTTTGAAAGATGAAGATTTCCAAATTAAAGACCTGCATTTTGATGAAAGTCCCTTATTGAGCTATTTTCGCTGCAGAGACGAATACTCAAAGGGGCAAGATCTTATAGGGTTGTGGGAATCCAATCTCCCAAGGTATCTCATTCCTTCAGTCCTTATTTTCCCTGAAATCATTCATTACTGTCATTCAAACTATGATCCCACACAGAGGGCTGTATTAGCTCCTGATCAAAGTGTTATGTTTCCCATCACTCCCCAGGCTATCAATGCCATGTCACACTTTGAAACAGACCAAGAATTAGCACCATTGTCCATGGAAGGATTGATTGAGAAAACCAGGCAATTAACCCCAGAAAAGCTAAAATTCATGTGTCAAACTTTCATGTTACCTGAGCATCAGCCAAAAGGGTCTCCTCCCTATGGTTTTTACTATTTCAATACATTGGGAAGGCTCATTGTAAATATAATATCTTTTTTCTTGGGATTCAACACCAGTGAATATGTGGATGAGATAACCTTGGCTTTGCTATCCATTTTTACTCCGGGGCAACCTCCTGAGATCAAATATGACTTTGCTTTCTTCATAGCCAACAAGATCCATGATCAATTCATAAGGCTAGATGTTGAAAAAGTTTTTAAATACTCCTCAGTCATCTATCATCTCATTATCTACTATCAGTCAGAAAGGTTCCCTTTCCCTGTTCAAAAACTTGATGCCAAGGGAAACCCCAGGTCAGTCATATTTTGGTCCCCCATAATTCATTCTTCCTCTGATTCTCCCTATTCCTACACTGAATTCATTGATCAGTTTGTATATCCTGCAACAAATTTGTTAACAGGAATTCCTCCCCCAAGGCTAAGTAATGAAATTAGAAAGACCTTGCAACTTTCAAGAACTTATAAAGTTGGGGATTGGTATTTGTATCAAAACCATACAGTCATCAGAATTTATGGATGTGAATTACATCCATTCAGGTTACCCAGATATGTGCCCATGAGGATTTTTGCCTTGGAATACTTCAGGCAAATGAACAATTCAGATGTGATCCATTTTTGTAATGTAAAGAATAAAGCTCAATTAAGGATCAAAAGTCAATTAGGTCCTTTCATCTGCAACTCTAGGGAGGCCGAGAGAGAGGCAGAAAATATATTACAGAGAAAGTTCCAAACATCTTTCCGTTGGGTTCCTTATGACCCAGTTGGTTTTATTTGTGAAAAGAGATTAAAAAATAAATCATCCCCTTATATACACCACAAGATTCCTGATCTAGAACAGTATGCCAATCAAGATGAATGGATTGAAGGAACACTTGTTGAGGAAGAAAGTGAAGCTGACAAAATGAATAAAATTATGAAAGATGTTGAGAAGAACTTTGACCTAGAATCTTATGGTCAAGTGCAGGTACCCTACATTGGCACTTCTTCAGCATCAACTCTACAACATGCATTACAGGAAAGCAGTTCATCAGTTGCATCAGAATCAAAGGGCAAAGGAAAAGAACCTGAAATCCAGGTTATTGAAACTTTGGTCATGGCAGAGAAACCACAAACTTCCAAAGCACTTGAACAATCACAGGTTTCTCCCACTCAGGTACAACATCCATAGGTTCCAGAGTTACAGACTCCATCAAATGTGGAAATAGGAAAGAAAAGGCAGGTTTCAAACACCACTCCTCCAATATAAACCTCACAGGTACATCAGGTCAAGAAACAGAAACCAAATCCACCTCCAGATGTGGAAATTATAGATGAAGTATTTGATGATGGAAGGGAAGATAGTCAGCAAACTGGCACAGAAAGTGAAACAAACATAAGCCAGAAAGGGAAAGCTTTACAAAAGAAATTAAGTACTGAAGTATCCTCTTTCAAGCCACCCAAAACAGATACAGGGGATATTAAAAGAACTTTCATCAACATAAAGGCAAAAAATGATCCCTTAAGAATAAAAGTTTATGATCAATATATGAAGATGGCTCCACATAACAAGGAGAGGTTAATGTCAGCATTTGACATGTCACAAGGCAAAATTATAATGAGTCACTTTAAGTCAAAAGTGCCAAAACCCATTACTGCAGCTGACTACATCAGGACAAATTTTGAAGTTTTGGCAAAGGATATCCATCCTCTGGACCAGATAGAGCTACACAGACAAACTGGGGAAATGGTCTATTCTACTCTTACCAACAAAGCCATGGCAGCTATAACGCTGCAGGATTCTTTGAACAACACTACTGCACAATTGAAAATTGAGAAGGCCTCTTCACAGGCCAAAGATAATAGGATAAAGTCTTTAGAAGAAATAATCATTGGTTTGGGTCATAATCCCAAATACATTAAAAGTATTGAGGCATTAATAAAGAAGAAAGATGATGACATAGCTGCACTCAGAAAGCAGCTAAAATTGCCAGCCTCAAGGCACCCTCAGACCCAAGAAGTTATAAAAGGGAATTCACAGGAAGAAATGATGGAGTTGCTCCTAAATATGACTGAGCGACTAAGTGAAACGGAGAAGGAATTGGAAAAAGCTTTGCAGGAACAGGAAACTATCAGGCAGACATCAAACACAGGTACTACAACAACAGGTCAGCAAACACAGCCATCCCAGGTGAACACTTCTGGTTTGAGTTTTGATGACTTAATAAAGCAGATGGAAAGTCTACAACTAAGGGTCACAGAACTCCAAGCAACAAAATTGCAATTAGTAAAATTGGAGGAAAAATATGATACATCTAAAAAGACAGCTGCTGATAACACCAGGGAAATAAAAAGGTTAGAAAAATTGGTTCAGGCTTTGGAAAAAGATCTTTCATTGGAGAAGCCATTAAAGGAAATAAATGACATTCTTTGGGGTAACATCATTGAGTTAATAAAGGGCATTTGGCCCTCTGTTCAAGCTATTTTTGAACAAAATGAGTTGGTTAAGATAGCTCAAGAAGAAATAAACAGAACCAGGAATGAATTAAGAGGCAGGCCTGAGCAGGCCAATCAGCTCATTCAATTTTTGAACACCAGGACAAAGCAACAGCTTGCAGTATTAGGGATTGATGACAGGACAGGCGCAGTTTTGGAAATAAAGAGAGTTTTCATCAAGAGAACTTTCATGCAAAATTTAGAAAGGAAGTGCACAGATATTTTGGTTGATATCAACATTTTCAGAGAGAAATTTCAAGCTTTGTTGGATAGTGGGTTACCAAGTCCTATGCTCACAGAGGATCAAATAATGGACTTAGAAACCTATATAAAGAAAATAAATGCTCATGCTCAAAATACAGCTGCTTGTTCTCCTAGTTTACCACAATCAACATTACCAACAGGGAGAAATATCTATGATAGAGTAAGGAATTTATTTCATTTGGAACATGAGATAAAGTATCTATTTCCTAATGAGCCCACCTTTTACAAACTCACAGAAGCAGACGAGACTTTGAGAAAACTCAAAAGGACTGTGATACCAGATGATTCATGGTGGAGAGACTTATTAGAAATTCTATAAAAGTTATTTTCAGGATGAGAATTTATCTTTACTATCAGGTAAATAGTAAAAATGAGTACAGATGAAAGAGTATCAGTTACACAGGTTAAAGAGTATCCGTGAAGACAAAGAGTATCAAACAAGCAAAGAAATTACTCCAGAAGACAACAACAAGCTCTTTTTCAGCACTTGCCTCCAGCACATCCATAAAGAAAGGAAACAGCACATCAGCAGTTACTTATTATTCTATCTACGAGACCATTTGTCTCCTGTTTACTTGTAAATTACTCCTTAGTCACCCCAAATTATGGGCTAGGATAGTGTGAGATTTTTCCAAGTTTTTCTTGTATAAATAAACCCTCAAAGAAAGTATTGAGGGTGGATTCTATTACTCTGCTGTAACATTGAGATTTTCGGAATAAAAGCATTTTGGAGAAATTTATTCGTGGCTTACTGGATGACGATTTAAAGCACTGGACTTGTTGCAGGATTCATGTGTTGGACTACAATTCAATAAGTTTTTCTACCCTTTTGTCTGAAATTTTATATTAGTTTATAATATCATCATGTCCATTTCTGAATAATTTACATAAAGGATTGAAACAGAATTTGCTTAATTGTACTCTGTTTTCAAATGTGGTTATTCTTAATATTTTCTTCTAAATTAGTTATAAGCATGAATTCTTAAATGCTCTTGCTTTGCTAATTTAAACATTGTTGATTACTATAATAAAGAATTATTCATTGCTCTTTGTTTGTAGTCATCTCATTTCTCTCTTTTGAACATGGTGAAAGATTCTTAGCTGCCTTTCATCCCTTCAAGATCATCCCATCCACTTTAAATTTTAAGGATTTTTCTCTGTCTAACTATCTTGCCCTGTAATACCATCTTGTGCTTAGAATAGAAATCCAGTAAAGCCATCCTTTGACTCCATAGCCCAATGGACTGAAAACTCTCAACCTTGCCCTTAGTTTGTGGATTCCACCATTTTCCCAAAACAAACTTTGAATCTATAACTAGCCTAAAACCTTCCCAGAACAAAGATAAATCATAAAGAGAGAGCCCTCTCTGGATGCAGATTGGCTAGATTCTGCATCTAAAAGGTTGGTTTGTGGTTACCTCGGGTATACTTTCCTCTTACACAACTTCTAGGAAAACCTGAGTGATAACATAGTGGCAACTCCACTGGGGATCTGAATCATTTTTATTTGTCAATATTGTTCACTTATAAGCCATGGACAGAGTCTGAAGATCAGCCAGGTAGCCTTTGAAATTGCTTTTGCTCTGCAATTGCAAAAGTAAATAAATGCTGCTTCAGTCTATCTCT